>CM046041.1:11784607-12371567 GCA_025215565.1 Flaveria ramosissima
TGATTGTAGATTGTAGTTCATCTTGCAGCCCCCGTAATCCGAGTCTATACGCGGTAAGCTCAAAGTCATCATCATGAGGGTACCACAATCCAAGTGTGGGTGTACCCTTCAGATAACGAAAAATCCTCTTGACCCCGATCAGATGGTTGACCTTTGGTTAGCCTGATATCTCGAACATAGACATGTAGCATACATAATATCAGGTCTTGAGGCAGTGAGATACATGAGGGATCCGATCATTCCTCGGTACATAGTGGCATCTACTAGATCTCCATTATCATCCGGTGCTATATCATGATTAGTAGCAAGTGGAGTCCCAGCAGCAGAAGCATTCTCCATGTCAAAGCGACTGAGAATGTCTCCTACATACTTGGTCTGATGTAGAAAGATTCCATTAGGTGTTTGATCCACCTGTAACCCGAGAGAAAAGAACTTCATCTCCCCCATGGCACTCATCTCAAATTCTTTCTTCATTACTGCTTCAAACTCTTACATAACTCTTCGTCTTTGACCCGAAGATTATGTCATCAACATATATCTGTACAAGCAGTAGGTCGCCATCCTTTTCCTTAATAAACAGTGTACAGTCAATTACTCCCCTGCGAAAGCCGTGTTTCACAAGATGAGTTGAGAGTTTCTCATACCAAGCTCGAGGAGCTTGATGAAGCCCATACAAAGCTTTGTCGAGCTTGTAAACTCTATCCCGATGGTAAGGATCTTCAAAACCCTCGGTGACTTACGTTAGACTTTTCTCTGATTTCTCCATGAAGGAATGCACTCTTTACATCTAATTGGTAGACTTTGATCTTCATGTACGATGCATAGGCAAGGAAGATACGAATAGCTTCCATCCTTGCCACGGGTGCAAACACCTCATTGTAGTCAATTCCCTCGACTTGGCGAAAACCTTGAACCACCAGTCGAGCTTTGTTCCTGATAATGACCTTGGTCATCCTTCTTGCATTTTAGTACCCATTTAGTGCCAATGACTTTAGCACCTTTAGGTTTATCAACCAATGTCCATACACCTAACTCTTAAACTGCAGAAGTTCTTCTTGCATGGCACTCACCCACGCCTCATCATTGAGTGCTTCACTGACATATTTTGGCTCAACCTGCGAGACAAAACATCGATAGGCACCATCATGAATGTAACCTTTCTCCATAACCGAGGCGTAATCAGCTGAGTACAACTGATTTCGGGTTTGTACTCCTGATCTGACATCTCCAATGACATTGTCAAGGGGATGATAAACGTTTAGTCGTGATCCTGGAGTAGTAGGAACAGCTACCTCAGAACCAAGATTATGAACATTTGGTTCTGCATCTGAGGTAGTTGGAGTGGAGTTGAGGTTCTGAAGTCGAAGGTGCATCACTCGTAGATGCTTGTGGACTTGCAGGAACTGGAACCTGTTCCTCCTGACTGTTCTGGTCATCTTCTTCAGCTTCATCTTCAGAGGAGGAGTCACTGTCGTCGACTACTCCCCCTGACTGAGTAGATGATTCTCCCTGTGTGCTAGATGGTGTATTCAGAATATCATACATCATCCTAGTTGCTAGCTCATCATCCGAGGGAGAGAGAGGTAGTTGAAGGATTTGAAGAATCCATCATAATCGAAGAAGTAGGCAGGTCCTTTTCCTGTAGGTGGTGTGGTATATCTCTGAACGTCGACATTACACCACACTTCTACAAGACCCGTTGAGTTATTGTAAACTCGCTTATTCGGTATGTTGTATCCTAGAAAGATTCCTTCATCTGCCTTCTCGCTGAATTTTCCTTCTGGCTTCTTCTTCAGAAGTGTACACGGCGCGCCAAAAGGGTTCAAGATACTCCAAATTCGGTTTGCGTCTTTGTAGTAGCTCATAACATGTCTTTCCGTGGCGCTTGACTATTAGGACTCGATTCAGTGTATAACATGCATTTGCTACTGCCTCATTCCAGAATTGGATAGGCAGTTTCGAGTCCGCCAGCATAGTCCGTGCAGTCTCTATCAAGCTCCTATTTTTCCTCTCAGCAACACCATTCATCTGAGGCGTGTATGCTGAAGTGAATTGATGAACAATTCCCTTTTCCTTGCAGTATGCCTCCATCCATTGATTCTTGAATTCGGTCCCGTTGTCTGAGCGTACTTGTCTAACCTTTAGCTTGTAGAGAGATTCCAGAGTGGTGACTAATTCCTTGAATGACTCAAATGTTTCTGATTTGGATTTCAGAAACATTACCCAAGTGAACCTTGAGTAGTCATCAGTGACCACAAAACAGTACAGATCGCCTGCAATGCTCCTTGTACTGACTGGACCAAACAGATCCATGTGAAGAAGTTCAAGAGGAAGTTCTATTGAATGAACTTTCTTTTCCTTATGAGACTTCTTTGTCTGTTTGCCTTCTTGCAAGCTACACAAAATCAGGAAGTTGGAAGTTCTTGACATTTACTCCTCTCACTAAGTCCTTCTGAATCAAGTGATTCATCTTCCTTTGACTAATGTGTCCCATTCTCCTATGCCAGGAGATTGAGTCCTTCTCAGTAGCTTTGATAGAAAGCAGCTGCACCTCATGATCCGTTGGAGCAGCTGTTGACAGATCCAAGACATATAGGTCCTTATATCTTGAAGCAGTCATCAGAACTTGGTCCTCTGGAATCATATAGTCTTTCTTCAGCACGTAACACTTGTTGTTGTCGAAGATGACTTTAAATCCTTTATCGCAGATTTGGGAAACAGAAAGTAAGTTATTCTGAAGTTGTTGAACGTAGTTCACCTTATCAAACTTAACTTTCTGATTTCCCACTTTCCCTGTGCTGTGATGTATCCTCCCTTGTTTCCTGCAAAGGAAACATGCCCTCCTTTTATTTGTTTGACATTTGATAAAAGGGCTCTATTTCCTGTCATGTGCCTGGATGCTCCGCTGTCTATAATCCACGTGTTAGTTCAGCGCTATACCGAACACCCTGCACATATCAAGTAAATGTATTAGTTTAGGTTAGGAACCCAAGCCTTTACTGTCTTGGGTTTCCCAGAGGCATCACACATCATAAACTCTACCCATGACCTTTAGAAGGTGAGGGTAACTCAGATTCCTTCTTGTCATCAGTATCAGTCACACAGGTAGTCTTCTCTTTCCATAAGCCAGATTTGTGCAATGCCTGTTTGATAAACAGTCGTCTGGCTTACAGGTTGGACTTTAGGTTCACTAGATCTTCTAGGTGGAGTTAGAGAACTCCTCTTAGAAGACCTAGGTCTAGAGTCCTGAAGATCAATCTTCTTCCTAGGTGTCTGATAGAAAGGACAATAGGAAGCAATATGTCCACATTCTCCACAGTTGTAGCACAATCTGCTATCAACCTTATAGTTTGACTTTCTTTGTGGAGAAATGCGTGACACTTTAGTAACATCAATCACTTTAGGTTTTGACTCTTGCATGTTTGATGTTTTCTCTGGTTTAACAAAATTTAACTGTTTTAACTGTTTAACTTGTTCACTTTTTGGTTAACTGGTTTTTGACTTGTAGCATGTGAAAAATTAACGTTTGAAGTCTTTTGGGTTCTGATTTGACTCTGTTTGACCCTGACTTTAAGTTAACTTTTTCAAATTCATTTTCCAGATTAACACAAGGCAATTTACCCTTTGCCTTTGAAGTGGCCTCCTTTTGTTTCTGTCCAGATTCAGTAGATGAACATGATGTGTGGATCAGTAACAAGAGGAGTGGTCACCACATGATCCTTGATTGGGTTGTTGTTTACTGGTTAGACTTGGTGTTCATCAAGGTCTCAGGTGGTGGTGGAACCACTTTGTAGCCTAATCCCTCCCCATTATTTCTTTCTCTCACTAAGTGTTGAACTATGTGTGAAGAACTAGTCCAACTATGCAGTTTCTGTTTTAAGGAATTAACTTCTACTTCTAGAACTGCCTTTTGTTTCTTAGTGTCCTCTAGGGAGTTAGATAGTACCTAATGTCATTTGCTGATTAAAGGCAACTACTTCGGTTTCCCTAAGTTGTTTAGTCAATAGGTCTATCTTTTCTTATAACTATGCTCATTTGTTTTAGAACTCTATTGGCCTCAGTGCATAGTTGTAAAGTCCTTTACTAAGTTATCATTGTGATCTAATAACCTAGCAAATTTTCATCAATGCTATTCCTAAACATATCACAGTTAGAACAAGCATGATTATTAAACATTTGGTCAGTTGTACTTACCTGTGTTGTTTCAGAAGAGTTAGCCATCAACGCAGCATCAGACGTCTCTGGTTCTGGTGATTCTGACTTTTCTGAATCTGACTTGGAAGTTTCCTCCTTTGGTGTGTAACTGACTTCAGCTGCAGTTGTTTCTTCACTGTGTGACATTGCTATATCAACTGCTAAATCACCTTCACTCGCAGAATCATCATCAATATCTTCAACACTGGCAATGTTAGATTCTGGGGAGACAAATCTAAAACTCCAGTCCTGTCCTTCATCATCATGAGCAGTCAAGGCTTTTGGGTTTGTTTGATGAAGTAGAACTCGAGGCTTGCTTGTCTTGGCGAGTAAAGGATGAGAACGGGTTCCCATTACCCGTCTTCTTTGGTTGACACATTCCCTCTTGAAGTGCCCTTTCTCTCCACAGTTGAAGCAGGTCACTTTGCTCTTGTCAAAACCAATGTGGTATCCTTAGTAGCTATCAAATTTTGTCTTCTTAACAAACTTCTTCGCCCTTCGGACAGCGCTAGCTAAGGCCCACATTATATCCATTCTTTCAAGCTCCATTTCATCTACCTGCTCGTAGTCTTCATCTGCCAAATGACAGTTTCCAATCTTCCCAGCTACAAGTCCATCATATGAATGAACTACTGCGGCGAGAGAAGATCCATATGCTCTCGTGCTACTTCTACAGTCACATTACCGAGATTCTCGGTCTTCAATTTAGTAGCACTTGCTTCTGATCCAATATAATGGGTACATGACGACCCTGACGTGTCTGATCAGAAGAAGGAGAAGATGTGAAGGACCTGACGAGCTAGACACAAATGCTGTCTGGAGAGGTGCTCCAGATGTCTTAGCTGGGTTTTGTGTATATGAAGACTTCTGTGCTCTATACTTCATCCTTAGTGCTTCTTCACGCAGCCTGAGAATAAAGTCATTTATATCCAGCTTTATAAGTATTCCATTCTGTCTAAGATTAGACACGAATGAAGCCCACTTATCAGGCAATCCATCTGCGAAGTTGCTTACTTTCTCTTCCATAGTGTTTCCACTCCATGTGTATGCAACTCGCTCATCAAGTGGTAGAATCTGTCTATGACTTCATCTAAACTCTCGTTACCAATCGATGAGAAGTTATCGAATTCCTTCTTAACTCTTTGCTTGATTGCCTTTAACGATGCATTCCCATCATACCTTTTCTCTAGCTCATCCCACAGTTTCTTGGACTGCTTGTCTCTGAGTACTGGTGGAATATATCTTTGGGGATCGAGAGTTATCATCGCATAAACTCTTTTCTCTGCATTTATACTTTACTTTCTGTGCGTCAGTCATCCCACTTAACGTTAATTTTACTCCATCTGCTCCCACCGGTGTACTATACCCAACCTCGATAGCTTCCCACAGATTAGGATCTACTCCATTGAGGTAGATCTCAAAACGTTGTTTCCAGTGGGGGAAACTCATCTAAAGTCAAGAGCTTTGGTGGTTTATTGTGAATACCCACCTCACTCTCATCAGCAGCAGCAGGTTCTGAATTCTTGAGTCCTTCCCCCAGCAGTAAAGGCTGACATCTGATCTTCCATGGTTAATAAACTTAGAGTCTAATCAAATCAACTTTAACTGATGCGACTGAAGGATGCGAATGGTCTTATCGTGCGTATGAACTCTGCGATTGGTTCAACCGTGCGACTGAACAGGGCGAATGGTTCAGTCGTGCGAATGAATCTGGTGCGTATGAGCTATGCGAACGAAAGGTTCAGTCGGCCGCGAATGAGGGTGCGACTAGGTCCAGTCGTGCGAATGAACACTGCGAATGAGTCTAGTCGTGCGAATGGTCACTCGTGCGACTGAAGCTTTTGTTTGCGAAAATTTCTAGGTTTGACGGGTTCAGCCGTTAAATATAAAAATTCGAAATTTTGCAAGTCCAAACGTCTAAGTCCAGTAGCTAGAAAGAAATTAGAAACTGAACTTCAATGAGCAGGGAACGTCCAAGATCACTTTTGATGCAAAAGATTGCGTTTTTCGTGCAAAAACACAAACTTTTATGCAATCTTGATTGAATCAACACGAAATCAAGAGCCAAAGCTCTGATACCACTTGTCAGGACCTGGTATTTGAACGAAATACCGAGTAGTGATTGCGTGTTAAACCAACTCAAATAGTGCGGAATCCTATTTGATTGGCGATCCAATCAGTGAGAACACACGATGAATCAATCAAGAATTGAAATCAACGTCAGAAATCGATTAGGAACCGATCTGATGTGTTCTATGAACTTGGAGAACGATTTGGGAGGCTTCTGGACGGCTAGGGTACGTCTGGAATCGTAATGGGATGAATGCTACGTTTTCCCACGAATTGGGTCTATTTATAGGTTAGTATTGTTCAATCGTGCGACTGGGCCATAAGTATGGTTCAGTCGTGCGATTGAACCATGCGGTTGATTTCATCCGCACGACTGGTGTTCAGTCGGCGATTGAGTCAATCTTATGTGTCAATCATACGACTGATCCAGTCTCCTTGTTCAGTCGTGCGATTGAGTCAATCGTATGAAGTTATTCATGCGTGTGGTCCATTCGCATGGGCCATTCGCATGAGAACTTCATTAAGTTAAGTTTGAAGTTCTATTTAATATAACTTAATGTGCACTCATTCAAACATTCATAAACCCAATCAATTTAATCACAATCAATTAATGAGACATTAAACATACAAGTAAACAACAACTTATATCATTTCATTAATCGATTACAATTACATCATAATCAGACAGACAAGTTCATTACATTACAAATCATGATCTAGGGACATACATGCATCAACAGATCCCAGTCCCTGTCTATTTTGATAACAAACCTTGTTGTGCAGGGATGAGGATATCATGTGTTCTTGAAGGTCTCTTCTTCAAGAACACTCTTCTCTGCCTTGCTTTGCTGATCACAGCTCAGCCTGGCTCTCAGTTAACTTAGTGATGAGATCTTGGATCTGAGTTCTGAAATCTGTATGTTCATGTTTTAGTACTGAAATGGTTTTCTCCAAGTCCTCTATCTTTAACTTGTAATCATTTTCAGACTTTCTAAAATCAGATTTTAATATATTTAATGACTCAAGATCAGATCTCATCTCTAGGTTATAGGACCTGTATCTATTTACTTTAGCAATGCATTCAGGGGAGCAAAGATGTTCCAATACCTTGGCTTCATCATGGTCAGCCATCAGTGCTTGGTTTGGAGAAGCATCCTCCACCTGAAAACTCCAGTCAAAGCCTCCTTCTTCAACAGCAACAGCAGCATGTTGCTTTGTCTTCTCAGCCTGAGGAGCTTTGTCAGTAAAATTTGGTCTGGGTTGTGTTTGGCCCCCATTTGCTTTAGGTGCCTTACACTCCCTGGCAAAGTGACCCATAAGGTTACAGTTGTAACACTTAACTTTGCTTTTATCCAGCCCAAACTTACTACTGGTAGCATTGCTTGGAAATCTTCTTCCTGTCCTCTTGTAGAACTTCTTGGCTCTGTGAGTGAGGAGAGCCATCTGCTGAACTATCTCCATGTATTCCAGGTCATCTGGATGGATACAGTCCAGGTCTTCAAGAGTGAAGAGATAATTCCCACAGCTTTCATCTGCAGACACAAAGGCTTGAGAAGAACTTGTCTCTTGGAATGGGCTTCCTTGAGTAAAGTTCTCCCTTGGTGTCTCCGGGAAGGTGATGAAAGGACCCTTTTGTGAGTTGTCAGGGTAGCATAAGAGATGATGCTGAGGTTCTATGCTGTCCCTTTCAACCACATGAAGGGCTGAACCCATTTGATTGTTGGAGTTGCCAGATGAACCTTGCATGTTCATCTCCATCTGGTATCCACTGAGAATCCCATACAACTCTGTAAGAGTAAGAGTCTTAAGGTTCTCAGTCCTCTTGATCACCACACAATAGTGTGTCCATTGCCTAGGAAGTGAGGACATGAACTTCCTTACAATGTCCCTGTTCTCAAGAGGAACTCCTCCATCCACTAGGGTATCCACAACCTCAACATACCTGAAGTATTGTTGGGTCATGGTCTCACCTGCTTTGAAGGTGAAATTTTCAAACTGCTGCTTCAGAAGATCTTTCTTGTTCTCCTTGGCTTCAGAGGAGCCTTCATACATCAGCTTCAGTGCATCCCACAGCTGTTTGGCTGTCTTGCACTTCTTAAAACCTCTGTATACAGAGTTTGGGAGAGCAGTCTGAAGAGCAGTCATGGCCTTCCTGTCAATCTCTACTCTTTTTCTATCTTCATCTGAGTAGTTGGCCACATCTTTAGGAATCATACCAGCACCAGTAGCAGAGGGGGTGCTGGGTATGAAAGGTCCATTCTCAACAGATTCCCACATTCTTGAATCAAGAGACCTGATGAAGCCTTCCATCCTCATGCACCAGGTGTCAAAATCATCAAGAGTGATCAGTGGGGATTTGTTCATGGTTCCAGTCTCCATATCAGTCTTTGAGATGGAAGCCATTTAAAGAGTTTAGCTTTGTGTGTGTGAGGGATCTTAAGATGGTTAGATCTTATATCAAGAGCCTGGAAAGCTCTGATACCAATTGCAGGACCGTTTAAGGGTTTAAGCACAATTACAACAACAACACACAAGAGGAGATTAACTAAGCTCTAATCAAGCAGTGAACTGGGTAACCAAAGGTGATACAAAGAACACAAGTAAAGCAAGAGACAGAACAAGAGAATATGGGTTTCAAGGAGGCAGTATATTGCTTTCTCAAGTTCTTTTACAAGTGTTACAAAGCATAAAGAAAAGATACAAGAACTTGAAATACTTATACTACAACCTACAGCCGGCTATACTTTGAAAGCCAGCTGGATACAATTGACTAGACACTAACAAAATCAATTGTAGGATCAAAAGGCATATCTGCCTTTTGACCTTGTGACTATGACATGCCATAGCTCACATCCTTATACAATACAAAAAGGATAAAGTACATAAAGTGGAAAGTTTAAGACTCAAGACCTCAATGTACAGTTACCAAAAGCAAGACCCTTTTCACCAACTCATGTAAGTTGGTGACTTTACAGAGATGCAGCGGAAAAGGTGCTTTATGGAACAGTATATCAGATAAAGCATGTGTACTAAAAGTCTTCGGAAGAAATCTGTCTTCATAGGTTGAAGCTTCGGAAGACTTTGTCTCTGAAGCTTCGGAAGACTTCATGTTTGGCTTCGGAAGATATTGGTCTTGGCTTCGGAAGATTTTACACTTAGAGTATTTTCTAATGCTTTGTGTAAAACTTCCGAAGCATTCTTCACTTCAGTACTTAGTGTATGTTGCTGAGACACTTAGGCTGTTTTGGGTTGCATCAGACTTCAGGAATCCTTACAAATATAACATAAAGTTTTAATAATTAATTGTATCTACCACGCATCAAGTATTCTTGTCATAGAACAACAAACACCAATGTTTTCTACAATAACCAAAAACCAAATAAGTCAAACAACTTATTTACTACAGTGGTGGGAATTTGATAATCAATCAAGTCAAACCAAGATTGTAGGGCAATAAAATGATGACATTGTGCCCTGTTGTAGACAAACGATTTGCAATGCTTCTACTTGAATCATCAATATTTTTGGACTTTGCTTTAGGTTGAACTGGCGAGATCACATAGAGGCTCATAAAACAAATTTCAAGATCTTGTTTTCTCCCATTCTTCAATTGCTCAAACAAGTACCTATAATAACAAAGAATTAAAACTACTTGTGTTTTCAAATATTGAAAACTAAATTTAAAAAATTACATCATATAAGTAGTAATGATAGCCCCGCTAAACTCCTCCAATGTAAAAATGCTTCAAAATCATCCCAAGTTAAGTAAGTGAAACTTTCATACCCAAATAGTTTGTCCTCACACTGAACTCTTACAGAATCAACCTACGCTGCTTGTCCATCAACCATCATTTGAGTCATTTTCAAAACAACATTATCTTCTATCCTTATCCTTTCCTTCCTTTGTGCTCTAGTAATCCTTCTTTGCTTCACATCCTTCTTTTTGGTTCTTTCCTTTCTCCTCTTTTATGTTTTCCATTTTCTCCCCATCACTCTTTGCATTCTCATTTTTCTCACTGTATATCCTCTTACCCGTTTATTCTTTTCTTCCCTTCAAATTGATTTAATGTTTTTCCATAGTGTTTCTCTTTGGTATTTTCACCATTTTTTCATACAAAATATATACATATATGTACATATATGTATATATATATATACATATATGTACTAGATCCTACAGCCGGATATACTTTGATACCAGCTGGAAACCTAAGACTAAAGCATATACTACAATGCTAAAGTTAAGGTATCTTAGATAAAGTATTATCTAAGATATGGTAGTCATGACATGTCCATGACTTACCTTTTGTCACCAACTAAAGATGACAACTGTACTAACATAAAAAGGTAAACAGTGGAATAAAGTATGGTCAACTACATGGCTATTGAGAAAACGCCATGCAGTATCTTAGAGGTCTGCAGTGGAGTGTCAGAGAGACCATACTTATGTCCACTGGATAATAGCAGGGTCTTCCGAAGGTAAGTTGGCTTCGGAAGAACAAGTTCTTCCGAAGCCACTTATACATCGGAAGTGGCTTCTATACTTCGAGGCTTGAGGACTTCTATACTTCGGAAGTTGACTTCAGATCTTCATTTTAAGTCTTGATCTTCGGAAGTAAGTTCTTTGTTTTCGGAAGTTGGAGTTTTCCTCGGAAGTAAGTATTACACTTTGTCTCCGGAAGAGCTCCTTTTTCCTTTGGAAGTTCCATACTTAGCTTCGGAAGTCCTTTATTTGTTGTACCAAAATCTTCTAAGTTATTTGGTTTTGGTTGCACCAGCCTTTCTAGATCCAACAAACTCCCCCTAGGCTGATGCTACCAAAACCTCACTTGTTTCTGCTTCTCAAAGCTTTCAACACCAGGGACAGAAGATATTTGTCTGTCTCTTTGTTCTTCCCTGAAGTGGTGCTGAGAAGCTTGTACAAGTCATTGGTGGATAGGAGATCCAGTCTATCACTCTGAATGACATGTACCCTTTGTTGCGTCCCCCTGAAAAGAGTTAGTTGACGGGAGTTATAGTCATACTCCCATCTAACTATGGATTCAAGTTCAGGACCTTCAACCATTTGTAGAAAGGCTTTGCCTTTGGTTGTTGATCCCTTCCTTTTCTGCTCATCTCTCAGTTTCAACTCTTCTTCAACCTTACTTCTGGCAGTTAGCTCGGCCATATGAAGACTGCCTAGATGATTTCTGATATGGGTAGCTACATCAGAGTTTGAAGGGTTGGAGAATGGCTTCTCTGCTAACTCAGCAATGTCAAATCTGCTCAAGTGTAGCAGAGATGAGGTACTTAGCCTGTTGAGCTCTCCATTCTCTCTTTCAACAACAAAGTTGTGAGAAGAGTCTTCGAACCTCCACTAGATGATCTTTTTCCTAGGTGAAAGAGGTTGTCTTGGCACCCGGTCACCTTTCTTGGTATCCAACAGAGTCACCAGCCTTCTCCTTAACTTCTTTTATTCCTCATTCAAAGTGTCTGAATTGAGGCCAAGGAGATTTGCAGTTTGGTCCAATGTTCCTCTGGGCAGATCAAGAAATTGATCTCTAGTGAGGGAATGTGAGGATCCATCATCATAAGTCAAGTTGACTGAATCCTCCTCACAGGAGATATCGCTCAGGGTTGTGCAATTGATGAGCTTTGTCTTGACTGCCTTGAATTCTTCTAAGGAGAGATGTTTAGAAGGCTAAGGGGATGGTTTGATGGGTTGATAGGTAGGTTGAGGTGTTTGGGTTCTGGCTAGAGTTTTGGGTTGGAGGATGGGTAGTTTAGGTGGTTGAGGTAAAGAGATTGGTAGGGGGTGATGGTGTAGGTTCAGGGGTGTATGGTTCAGTGGTTGGATCGGTTTTGATGGGGAATGGAAAGGGTATTGGTTCAGGTTGTGGTTGGGTTTGGAGTTGGGGTTGAGTAGTTGATTTGAAGATCATCCCCTGTCCCCTTCTGTACATCTCCTTCCTCCTCCCCGAGCGAATGTCAGCCTTTATTTCACGGACATGTCACTGGAGAGTCTTTTCCGACATAGGACCCACCTGCCTGCAAGAGAAGCCATGAGCCTTGAGATAGCTTTTCATCCACGCCTTCTCACCTATCTTCTTGGCAGCAGTTAGTCCTGCTTCCTCTTCCTTCTTCTTCTTCTGCATCGGCTTTTCTTTCTCTCTTTCTCCATTTGATCTTGCTCTTTGTTGAAGAGCCATAAGATCATATCATTGTTATGTGGAGATAATTCTTCTTGAGAGAAACCTCTGGAGGTTAGGAAAGTTATCCTTTCCCTCCTGAGCTGTTGATCAGCTTCTCTTTCTTTCCTCTCCCTTTCTTCTTCTAAGGCCAACCTTGCTGCCTCTTCTTTTTGCTGTTTTTGCAGCGAAGTTGCCTTTTCCAGCTCAACTAACTCCTCTAATGGTAGCAGGAGTACATCTTCATTTGCAGCTCCTAGACTGACAAGTCTATCAATGATCTCTACTCTTCTTCTATTGTTGACTGCCTCCTGGTTGGCTGCAGCTGCTTTGGTATCGGCAGCTAGCAGTTTTACAGTTGGAAGCCTACCTTTTCTTTTGAGTTTCTCTAACCTTTCTTCCTCCTGAAGCTCTTCCTTAGTCATCTTCCTCTTTCCTTTGATGTCTTCGGAAGTGCTAGACTTTGGGGGTTCTTGGATGGAGGATTCAGGTTGAGTAGTAGAGATGAAAGCTGGAGTTAATGTTGATGTTTGAGCTAGTGGTTGGGTGAGAAAATCCTCCCTATTAACCTCAGATGCAAGTTCTAGGATTGCATCTGTGACTATTAGATCATCAGATAATGAGAATAGTCCTTCCGCAGCAACAATCTCAGCTTCAGAAGTTTGAAATTGTTCTTCCGAGGCTTTGAATTGTGCTTCGGAAGTCTGTGAGAATGCACTATCTGTCCCAACTGTCTCAGTTGCTGGGCCATCAGTCCTTGTTTCCCCTTCGAAGTTAATCTCAGGTTCCACTTGGACCTTAGGTTGACCAACTTCCTCAATAGTGGTAGAAGGTGCATTTAACCTCTAAAGCTCTTGAGCTCCGAAGTAGATCACAGACAGATCAGGACTTGGCTTTTCAATAAGAGATTCCAATAGGAACTTGTTAAAGAACCTATTGAGATCTTGGAGCATCCTTTGATCCATTTGAATTACAACTGGAGGAGGCTCAGGGAAAATTGAAGCTTGTTGCATAGGATACTTTGAGCTCAGGGAAGTGAGAGCTTGACTTTAGGGTTCCTCTTGTCTTTGACTTTGTCTCTGAACACTCTCCCCCTTTTTGGTAGCATCATCCTGAGAGCTTGATGAGCTAGAGGAAGAGGTCAAGAAGACCTGAGTTGGTACATGCCTAACAGACCTCTCAATCTGTTTCTCAGCTAGTTTGGCCTTGAGATTTTCAATCTCAAGTTGCTGAGGGGCAGACCTATCCTCTAAAGTCCTAACCTTGGATTCAAGATTTGAGACTTTAGAAAGTAGGTCTTCAATGGTGAGTGGCATTCTTCCCTCATCTTCTTTGAAGAATCCTGGGGAGAGGGTAACATACCTTGTATGTTCATCCTCACCACCAGATGTGGTTTCTTGGCGCCCTGGTTTCCCTTGCTCAATGATGTCTCTTTCAGACTCAGCAAAGGGCATGGTTGCCGTAGATTCAGTCTCAGTGATGTTACCACTGTTCTGAGGATCCCTTGAGGCTCCTTCAATAGTGGCAGCTGAATCTACATGAGTCCCCTCCACATCAGTGGGACTCACCTCAGTAAAGGTTTGCTGATGGGGGCTAGAGATAAGAGATCTCTCTGGGCTCTGTTGATCCTTGAGGGGGTGTTGTGGATCAACTTCATTGCCCTGAAGAGACATAATCTCTTCATCAGCTCCAATTAAAAGGTCAGTAAAGGATACGGAATTAAAACCTAGTGACCCGGGACTTTGATCAATGTCTAAAGGCATTGAGCCTGTGATGGGGCTGTCCCTTTTTGGCTGCTCAGGGGAGTATAGAGACTCTCTCTGAGGGCTTTCAGCTTGAGTTTCGGGCTCATGGGTCTGAGACTGAGGAGACTCAAGACCCATATTGAGGTCAATTGTGAAGGATGGTTGGACCTCAGGCTGAGTGGTAGCCCTTTGTTCCACTCTAGCCTTTTTGGGTAGAACATGAGGAGCTTGTTCAATCAGAGAAGATTGAACAAGGGTTCGTTTGGGGCGTCTTGATAAGTAAAGGTAATGGTGGAGAAGGTAGATTTGGCAAAGTGAGGGTAGTTGCTGGTGTGGGTTCATCACCTGTGGGGTTAACAGGGATGTCACCAGGAGCCATTGGCTCAATCATACCTAGAAGAAGTGTAGTATCTCTTCCGGTGAAGTTGGTGGACACTCTCTTCAAAGTTTTGAAGATGGTCTGCCTCATTTGAGGAGCAGTCAGATTAGCGGCGAAGACAAGCTTGCTCTAGTCCAGCTCACAATTGATTATGTGCTGGAGAAACCTGGGATACATGAAGAATATGTCCCTTTGAAGATTTCCCATGAGATTGGTCAGCACAAATCTTGAGTAGTTGAAGCGGAGTCTTTTCACCAAACCATGAACTAGGCACCCAAGTTCATATGGGATTTGATCCCATCCCCCAGATTTGTTGGACAAGCAGTGAAGAACCACATGCAGCAGGAACTTCCAATTGTAAGAGAAGTTAAATTTGTAGACAGTTGACCTGCTAACATCTCCACCATATCCCATTTGGATATAAGTATTGTCCAAATCTGCTTTGGGGAATTCCGTTGGAGCCCCCACATCATGATGGTCTAGATGCTCCCTGATGATTTGTTCATAAATGACCAACTCTTGGCCATAGATGCTGGATCGAATGACACGAACCCCATTTAGGGTTTCAATCTGACCGTTTGCCCAAAATTCAGACATATGGTTTGAGTAAATCGTGGGGTTAACAGTCATAGCGGTGTAGTAAGAAGATTGGGTTTGAAAAGAGATGATGTCTGAGAAGTCAACATCCCTTGAAGAGTCAAGGAGTGCGACATGGTTGTGCTGAGGGTTAAGTGTCATTGAAGAAAGTTACAGGAAGATAGTTCGGAATAGGGTAAATTGGAGATGAAGAAAGCTTTTAGGGTAGTAATGTTGGTAAAAAGGATGTAAGTGATTAGCCAGAGGTATTTAAATGGGTGGAATGGCGGTTTAAAGGGGGGTTTGGATAAGACGATGTGAGGTTTCAGTGGATGATGTGACATGGGCGGTAAGGTTAGTCCATTTAAATAATCCGACATCATTAAAAAAATCTTTACTTTTTACAGAGTGGGGCCCAAAAGATTTCCGTTACACAGTAAAATCTTTCTTCCGAGTATAAAGCATTTCCGAAGGTAATGTTCTTCCGAAGGCAAATTTACTTCCGAAGGTAAAGTGATTACTTCCGAGATTATATATTGCTTTTCAAATGGAGAGTGTTAAAAGCTTCGGAAGTAGATCTGATATGAGATCAATCGCTTCTTCCGAGACTTAACACTCTTCCGAGAAGAAAATTATTCTGAGAGAAATTTGCTTCGGAAGATATGTAAAATATCTTCCGAGGGTTAATTCCTCTTCGGAAGAATTCATACTTGGATAAAATTTTGGAGAAAGATCTTTTGTAACAGGGCTTAGATTGTTTTGACATAAGACTTTTCATATTAAAAGTTTTTCAAATGAGATCAACTAATCAAGGTTTATCATCCCAATAGCTGTAATGATATATTTAAATCTTTGTTTATCAAAGGCTTTGGTGAACAAGTCAGCATGTTTCATTTGAATCAACTTTGATTAGCTTAATAAGATTTTTCTCATGAATATCTCTAATGAAATGATACATGATATCAATGTGCTTAGTCTTGGAGTGCTTCACTGGATTTTCAGTAATGGATATAGCACTGTTGTTGTCAATGTGGATAGGAGTGCTCATGAAGTTGAATCCGTAGTCTATCATCTGGTTTTAAATCCACAACAACTGAGCATAGCAACTAGCAGCAACAATGTACTCAGCTTCAGCAGTTGATGTAGAGACACAAGATTGCTTCTTGCATTGCCATGAGATGATCCTTCCATCAAGAAATTGACATCCACCAGATGTTGATTTCTTGTTGATATTGCAGCCACCATAATCACTGTCAGAGTAACCATAGAGATTGAAATCACTATTTCTTGGATACCAGAGACCTAGTTAGGTGCTCCTTAAGGTATCTAAGAATTCTCTTGGCAGCAATTAGGTGAGACACCTTTGGAGCAGCCTGATATCTTGCACAAATGCAAGTTGCAAACATGATATCAGGTCTACTTGCTGTGAGATACATCAGAGAACCAATAATCGCTCTATACTGATGTTGATCAGTATCCTCCCCCTTAGAGTTAGGGCAGAGATTGTGGTTTCTGGGTATAGGTGTTTTTGCTGCTCTACAATCTTTCATATCAAATATTTCTAAGATATCATTGAAATACTTAGATTGACTGATAAAGAACCCTTCCTTTATTTGCTTCACCTGAATTCCAAGGAAAAGTCCATTTTTCCCATGGAACTCATCTCAACTTCTTCTTCATAATGCTCTCAAAGTCTTTACACATTTGGTCATTTGAAGAACCAAATATGATGTCATCAACATAGACTTGAACGAGCAAGATGTCCTTCCCAGACTTCCTTATGAAAAGAGTCTTGTCAATGGTACCTCTAGTGTAACCACTCTTCAGGAGAAACTGAGACAATGTCTCATACCACAGCCTAGGTGCTTGATGCAACCCATATAGAGCTTTATCCAATTTGCACACATAGTTGGGATGCTATGCATCTTCAAATCCCGGAGGTTGGCATACATAGACTTCCTATCTATATCCCCATATAGAAATGCACACTTGACATCAAGCTGGTAGACAGTGAAATTCTTCGATGCAGCATAAGCAAGGAAGATCCTAACTGCCTCAAGTCTTGCAACAGGTGCAAAGACATCAGGATAATCGATTCCCTCCTCTTGATTATATCCTTGAACCACCAGTCTTGCCTTGTTCTTGATAATCAAGCCTTTATCATCTCTCTTGTTTCTGAAAACCCATTTAGTGCCTATAGGTACATGACCAGATGGTAGCGGACATAGGTTCCAAATCTTTTGTCTTTTGAATTGAAGCAGCTCCTCATGCATTGATTCAACCCAGCTACTATCTTTCAAGGCATCTTCCACCTTCTTGGGTTCCATTTGGGATATAAAGCATGAGCACAAACAGACATTCCCATTGTGAGTTTGTCCTCTTGTTCTCACGCCTTCAGAGACTTCCCCTATGATGTTCTCAGCTGGATGAGTGTTATGAATCCTAAGTCTAGGAATCACCTCTAGTTGCAAAGATAAATCTAAATTGGACATATTTTGCTCAGGAGCTTGAATACTTGGTCCAGCTATTGTTTCAAGCTCAATCAATGAGGACTGATTGAATGAAGGTGAAACATCATCATTTGTTTGCTATGAAGCAGCATCAACAGTTGCTTGTTCCTTCAAGATGTTGCTTTCATCAGCTTGGTGTTGTGCAGGGTCACCTAAAGAAATTTGAAAGTCAACAGGTGAACTGCTTGTTGAAGCTCCACTATCTCTTGAGATGGTTATACTGTTAGATCTTTCAATAGTGGAAACTTGATTTGCTGCAGCTTTTGGAGAACTTGGAATAGGTCTGGGAAGCTCACATAGCTGATCTTCATCAGAGTCTCTTTGAGCACTTGTTCCAGCTGAAACATTCTCACAAGATGGTTTAGAATAGTTTGGAAACAATTCTAAATCAAAGATATGATCAGGGCCATTCCCCCTAACACAAGGAGTGTGCTCATTGACTACAATGTTGGAAGATTCCTCAAATTGTTGATTTTAATATTATAAACTCTATAAGCTTTAGAGTAAGAGGAATATCCAACAAAGATAGCATCATCCGACTTTTCAGCAAATTTTGCCAAATTGTCTTTTGTGTTAAGTATGGTACACCTGTTGCCAAAGGACCTTAGAAAGTCAATGAACGGTGGCCTCTTGTTACATAACTCATAAGGGGTTTTTCCATGTGGCTTTACTACAAGAACCCTGTTCTGCACATAGCATGCAGTGCTGACTGCCTCTGCCCAGAATGTTAGAGGCAGCTTTGAAACAGCTAACATAGTCCGAGCAGCCTCAATAAGTGTCCTATTCCTCCTCTCAGCAACACCATTTTGTTGAGGAGTTCTGGGAGCACTATATTGTCTGGCAATCCCTTTTGAGTTACAAATGAGTCAAGAACTTGCTTCTTAAACTCAGTCCCTTGATCAATTCTAATTATTTTAACCTTGTGATCAAATTTGATTTCTATTTTAAGAATAAAAGATTTCAAAGTTTCAGCAGTTTCATCTTGGTTCTTAAAAAGAATACCCATGTAAATCTAGTAAAATCATCAACAATCACAAGGCAATATGATTTCCTTCCAATGCTCATTATACATGTGGGACCAAATAGATCCATGTGCAATAAGTGTAATGGGGTGGTGATGGAGTTAACAACTTTGGATTTATGAGATGTCCTGTGTTGTTTCCCTTTTTGGCAAGCAACATAGTTATCTTTGCAGAAAAATTCCTTTTTAGGCAAACCATGTACCAAGTTATTTTTAGCCAATTTATTCATTGTCTTAAAATTTACATGACACATTCGTTTATGCCATAGTGTTAACTCATCACCATCAGCTTTGGAAAGAAAGCATGTTACTTCTCCCATTGGGGAAGCATTGTTCATATCCAGCTTGGACATATCCCCTTTCCTGGGAGATCTAAGAAGCACCAATTCCCGAGGAATTGTCATCCCGGGTTTGAGGATTATGCACTTATGTTGTGTGAAGAGCATTTGATGCTTTTGATCACAGAATCGAGAAACACTTAACAGGTTGTGTTCAAGCTGTTTGACAAAGTTAACTTTGTCAACTTTTAATTTTCCATTGGATATACTTCCTCTGCCAGAAATATATCCTCCGGCCTCACCTCCAAACTGGACAGGACCTCCATCATAATGTTGAAATTGTTGAAGGAGAGATCTGTCCCTGTCATGTGCCTGGAGCATCCACTATCCACAATCCAAATATTGTTATTCTTGTCATATGGATGTCCCTGCACATAAGATGAGATGATTAGTTTTGATTGGAAACCCAAGCCTTATTGAACCAAAATTTATGCATGGGGGTTCAATGGATGTCTTTAAATAAGAGGTTTGGGCTACAACATCTTCCTTGATCTTCAATTCCATCCCTGGGTGATCATGGAGGATGAGCTTGTTGAAGCTTTTGTAGCTTGGCATTCTTCCGAAGCTTTTTCTTTTGGAGAAGAAGCCTTCACCACCTTTTCTTCCGAAGCAGTCTTCTTCTGGGATGGTTTCAAAGGGACTCTTTTATTCTTTTGAGTCTTGACAGCTTTAGCTTCCGAAGCCTTTTTACTTTCGAAAGAAGGATCTTCTTCCGAAAGCAGCCTTGCTTCGGAAACAAGCTTTCCCTTTTTCATAACTTGAACCATTTGATATGGTCCAAATGAGAAACCTTCCTGACTCCTTCCTTTTTAACATTATTTGCATAATGTGTGCTAGCAGGATTGTAGTAACAATCTTTGGCCATGTGGTTTTGCAGACCACACATTATGCATGCAATGTTAATCTTTTGGGAACTGAGGATTGCTGTTTCTTGTTCTTTTCTCTTCATCAGCAACCTTCCCTTTAACTTCTGATCCTTTGATAGGACAGGAGTGCTGGTACTACACCCCTTTCCTGAATCAGAGTTTCCAACCACCTGGAATCCAGCTGAGATGAATACACCCTTTTGCTTTGGGTCTATCTTCAGCTTAGACTCAGCCACTTTCTTGGCAGTTTTTCTGGCTGCCTTAGCTCTGCTTCTTCTGCCTTTGGTGGTCAGGGTTTGATCATCATTGGCAGGGGAGAGTATAATTACCTGGTTCTTCCCTATGACAGTCTCCATGGTTGCATCATTCTTTGACTCATGAGAAGGTGGGTCAGCAGATGGAACTTCTTGCTCCTCAGTACCACACCTTGGTTGTCTTATAGACTCATATGAGTGTGGTGGGGCAATTTCATTGGTTCCCAACCCACCTTGTTTTGGTAACAAAGTTTTGAGTGAGGAGGATGATGCAAGAATGGCTTGGAAGTTGCTAGGAAATAAATCCTTCCTGGATGAGCCTCAGCTTTGTGAAACCTTTGTGTTGTTGTTTGTGTTTAATAGGACACAGTTTTCTCTAACTCCTTAAATTTTCTTTGATAGTCAGATTCAGCCCTTTTAAAATCAGATTTTAAAACACTTAGAGACTCAATATCGGATTTAATTTCCATATTATAGTCCTGATACAATTTAACCTTAGCAATACAGGCAGAAGTACAGAGATGTTCATATACCTTATTTTTATCTGTTCCGGCTATGAGTGCTTGAGCAGGAATCACATCCAGTACCATGAAGCTCCAGTCAACTTCTTGAGCCATTGCAACCGTTTCTGTTGACTTTCCAGTGGGCTTTGGTGTAGAGGGATGTGTGGAGGCCTGTGGGTTCCCGGGTTGGACTTGGGAGCCTTGCATTCCCTTGCAAAATGACCAAGTTGGTTACAGTTGTAACATTTGGCCTTGGTTTTTTCAAACCCAAATTTGCTGTTGATTGGGTTCTCGGGAAATTGCCTTCCAGTTCTCTTAAAGAACTTCTTTGCCTGTAGGTTAAAAGAGCCATTTGTTGGACTATGTCCACGTATTCCACGTCATCCGGGTTGAAGCACTCTAGATCATAAAGCAATATTGATAATCATTTGAGTGTCCACTTCCTGAGACAAAAGCACAGTGTCCTGAAAGGAACTTGCTGAGCTTGTTAAGACCTTGGAGTCTCAGGAAATGTGATGTATGCCTAGAAGAACAGATGGCTGCTGGGGTGTAAGTCAGGTATTGTTGAGGCTGGGAGGTTCCTGAGCCTTCAGCAACAATTAAAGCATTGCTAGCAGGGAAGACTCAAGGGGTCTGCTTGTCTAATGACCCTCTTACTTCCAATTACCAAACGGTGTATTTGACATTGCTAAGTTAGCAGAGAAGCCATTCTCCAACCCTTCAAACTCTGATGTAGCTACCCATATCAGAAATCATCTAGGCAGTCTTCATATGGCCGAGCTAACTGCCAGAAGTAAGGTTGAAGAAGACTTGAAACTGAGAGATGAGCAGAAAAGGAAGGGATCAACAACCAAAGGCAAAGCCTTTCTACAAATGGTTGAAGGTCCTGAACTTGAATCCATAGTTAGATGGGAGTATGACTATAACTCCCGTCAACTAACTCTTTTCAGGGGGACGCAACAAAGGGTACATGTCATTCAGAGTGATAGACTGGATCTCCTATCCACCAATGACTTGTACAAGCTTCTCAGCACCACTTCAGGGAAGAACAAAGAGACAGACAAATATCTTCTGTCCCTGGTGTTGAAAGCTTTGAGAAGCAGAAACAAGTGAGGTTTTGGTAGCATCAGCCTAGGGGGAGTTTGTTGGATCTAGAAAGGCTGGTGCAACCAAAACCAAATAACTTAGAAGATTTTGGTACAACAAATAAAGGACTTCCGAAGCTAAGTATGGAACTTCCAAAGGAAAAAGGAGCTCTTCCGGAGACAAAGTGTAATACTTACTTCCGAAGGAAAACTCCAACTTCCGAAAACAAAGAACTTACTTCCGAAGATCAAGACTTAAAATGAAAGATCTGAAGTCAACTTCCGAAGTATAGAAGTCCTCAAGCCTCAGAAGTATAGAAGCCACTTCCGATGTATAAGTGGCTTCGGAAGAACTTGTTCTTCCGAAGCCAACTTACCTTCGGAAGACCCTGCTATTATCCAGTGGACATAAGTATGGTCTCTCTGACACTCCACTGCAGACCTCTAAGATACTGCATGGCGTTTTCTCAATAGCCATGTAGTTGACCATACTTTATTCCACTGTTTACCTTTTTATGTTAGTACAGTTGTCATCTTTAGTTGGTGACAAAAGGTAAGTCATGCACATGTCATGACTACCATATCTTAGATAATACTTTATCTAAGATACCTTAACTTTAGCATTGTAGTATATGCTTTAGTCTTAGGTTTCCAGCTGGTATCAAAGTATATCCGGCTGTAGGATCTAGTACATATATGTATATATATATATACATATATGTACATATATGTATATATATTTGTATGAAAAAATGGCGAAAATACCAAAGAGAAACACTATGGAAAAATAATTAAATCAATTTGAAGGGAAGAAAAAGAATAAACGGGTAAGAGGATATACAGGTGAGAAAAATGAGAATGCAAAGAGTGATGGGGAGAAAATGGAAAACATAAAAGAGGAGAAAGGGAAAGAACCAAAAAAGAAGGATGTGAAGCAAAGAAGGATTACTAGAGCACAAAGGAAGGAAAGGATAAGGATAGAAGATAATGTTGTTTTGAAAATGACTCAAATGATGGTTGATGGACAAGCAGCGTAGGTTGATTCTGTAAGAGTTCAGTGTGAGGACAAACTATTTGGGTATGAAAGTTTCACTTACTTAACTTGGGATGATTTTGAAGCAGTTTTTACATTGGAGGAGTTTAGCGGGGCTATCATTACTACTTATATGATGTAATTTTTTAAATTTAGTTTCAATATTTGTAAAACACAAGTTAGTTTTAATTCTTTGTTATTATATAGGTACTTGTTTGAGCAATTGAAGAATGGGAGAAAACAAGATCGTGAAATTTGTTTTATGAGCCTCTATGTGATCTCGCCAGTTGAACCTAAAGCAAAGTCCAAAAATATTGATGATTCAAGTAGAAGCATTGCAAATCGTTTGTCTACAACAGGGCACAATGTCATCATTTTATTGCCCTACAATCTTGGGTTTGACTTGATTGATTATCAAATTCCACCACTGTAGTAAATAAGTTGTTTGACTTATTTGGTTTTTGGTTATTGTAGAAAACATTGGGTGTTTGTTGTTCTAGACAAGAAGACATTGATGCGTGAGTAATACAATTAATTATTAAAACTTTATGTTATATTCTTTTATATTTCTTAATTAATCAACTTTGTTGTAGGGTAATGAGCTTATATGCTGCACAAAGTGGATCCAACAAGAGGCCGACTAAACTCAAATTGGTCAATTCAACCGTGAGCACTTAATTCTTATTCGAAAATTGCACCTTTGGTTAAGTTTATTAATAAGATGATCATTAAAATATGATATTGTAGTGTTCGTGTCAGCCAGGAAGTACTAAATGTGAATACTACATGCTAAAGTTCATGAAAGAAGTAGTTGATGAAGGGCTTGAAATACTTGTCAGTAACAATGTAAGTAAACCATTGCATATATGTATTTTACTAATTGTTGCTTTTTAATAGAGCTCACACTTCCCCTGAGGAGCAAACCACTCCCCTCTCTTCAACAATCAGGGCTGAGGTTCCTTATGCTCACCCTGATGAGCTCACAAGCCCAACTGCCTTAAGCCTTCACTCTGAGTCTCAACACTCAAGTGAACAACCTTCAGGGGACAGTTACCATCCCCAGCCTTTAGATCTAAATCAACCTATTCCGAACCTTTCATTCTATACTGATGAAGACTTAGGTTTCAGTGAGTACCATGAGTCTCTCTTCTCTTCCCCTACTCAAAGAGAGATGAGTACTCCTGAGTCTCCTCAGTCTAGTCCACATCAGTCACCTATAACTGAGGTGGATACTTCTGAACCTTTTCAGGATATCTATATGGAAGAGGCTCTCACTTTTGCAAGTGATTACATTATTAAGACCTCAACCATGGCAACTTTGCCCATTGACATCTCAACTGAGAATGTCAATGAGTAGAGGAAATCCAGCAGCCAAGAACCTGAAGCTGGTGGTGAGAGAGAGGACTTTGGTCCAATCATCTCATCCCCCAATGAATCTTCTGATGAAGAAGAGAGGAATCTGAGACTAAAAGGTGCAAAAACTGTCAAAAACATGCTCCTATTTAGTCTCTAAGGTTAGTTACCTTGAATCTCAGGTGACTACCCTTCACAACAGGGTCAATGATCAGCAACTTGAGATATCTTATCTCAGGGAAAAACTAGCTGGGAGACCTTTAAGAAGAGTTCAACCAGGAACACAAGAACCTGTGAATGTGGTTGACCAAACCTCTAGCTCACCTATGCAAGAGGGTGATGCTACCAAAAAGGGGTAGAAAGTCATTACAGACACAGGACCTCGGAGTTCTTCAGAGAGTATGGCCATTGAGGACTCACCATCCTCACTTGCAATTGTGCATACTCAGCAACTTCCTCAAGTTCACATAATGTGGACTATATAGACTCTATCATCAGGAGTCTCTTTAAGGAAGGCATACCTAGGGCTATGTCATCCCCACCTCAAGGAACTTCAAACTACATCACTGGGTGGAGGTATGATGCTGATAGAAGAGCTCTCATTCTTCACAGAGTTTAAGGGCAACAAGAAGTATTTGATTTTCAAACCTTGAACTACTATGAATGTCTTGATCTGGTCAACATGCCACTTGTCAATCCAAGCAAATCAAGACAAGCTGAGAGGTTGGCACTCAGAATTTAAGACAGGATTACTGAAGAGTTTAGCCTAAGAAGGAGACAAAGGCAATCAGGTAATGTCATTGGTCAACTGGATGCTGAGGCAGACCCTGAGATTAGCTTCAAAGGGAAAACCTCGGCTGAAGGCCCAGTGATAGAGCCTGAGAGCAAGACAGGATTACTGAAGAGTTTAGCCTAAGAAGGAGAGAAAGGCAATCAAGTAATGTCATTGGTCAACTGGATGCTGAGGCAGACCCTGAGATTAGCGTCAAAGGGAAAACCTCGGCTGAAGGCCCAGTGATAGAGCCTGAGAGCCCTGTCACACCAACAACTGCTTCAGAAATTCATTCCCTCGGTGAAGCACCTGCTGGTGAAGGTGTCTCACAACCTCTATCTAGCCAGAGCATGGATACTACACCAACCAATGAAGGCCAAACCTCTATCCACCCTTAGTCACAAAGGTCTGTGGGTGACAAAGGGAAAAGGACTTTGACTCGTGAGGAAATTGAGGAGGAGGAGAGAGAGAGGAAGAGGAAGCTAAGGGGAGAAAGTTCCTCTGGGTCTTCAGGTTTTATGCAAGCTGCAATCAGGGCTGCCCCCAGACCAAACACTCAAGATGATGAGTTGAGGGCAGTCAGGATTACTTACCTGCAGATCAGGAACTATGACATAGATGAGATATATCTCTCCCCTGAGAGCAATTAAATGAACTGGCTGACATGGAAGTGTCAAGAGAGATGGAAGAAAAAGAGGATGTAAGGCTACTTCTTTAATTAAAAGAAGAGAAGAGATAGAAAAGACTATACAAGCATGCTCCTACTCTCTCCACAGTTCAAGAAAGCCCTATGCAAGAGACTATGGCATCTACACAAGAACCTCAGGTAGACAAAGAAACAGACAGACAAAACATGATCAACTACCTGAGTGCCACAGGACTCTACCAGGCATCTGCACTTCTTCCCTTGTCCTTTGACTACATTGAGTTTGAGTATCTCAAATAGCGTAAACTTCAAGTGCTCAAAGAAGAAAAAGCTACAAAGAGAAAGATGAGGGAAGAGGCTGCAAAGTCAAGAGCCATCATCCAAAAGAGTATGAAGAAGTCTGCTGACAGACAAAGGATGATGAGCTTCTTGAAGCTGTATGGATTTTCAGCAAGGAGACTTGGCCCTATGTCTCTATCCACAATGGATGAGCATATCAGGGTAATCAAGCAGAAGATCAAGAGTGGAGAGCTGATTGACTTATACTCTCCTCCAAGTCAAATCCCACCTGAAGTGGTGGTTAAGGTTGAACAACATGAGACAACACAACCCGGACCTCCTGCTGAGCCTCAGCAAGCTTCATCTTCTGATCCACAGCAGGGTCAAACTCCCTCTCCTTCTGAACCTGTGAGGGAGGAACACCCAACTAAGAAAGACAAAGATGATCAAGAAGGTGCTGCAAACCAGTCTTCTCAGTTAAAGTCTTCTAAGAGGAAGAAGAGGATGGCTTCTAAACCAAAGTCTAAGAAGAAGAAGCCTGAATCACCTACCTTTATACCTCAGGCTGAGTCAGATCAACCTGAGGAAGTGCATGAAGAGGCAGCCCAATCAACTCCAATTCAAGTGGCTCCTCTTCCAGCTGAGACACCCATCTTATCCTGGACCTTCACCACTAATCCGAAAAGATGGCATGTGATCAGAGATCAAGGTGTTGAGAATGTCTATACATGGCAAGACATAATCAACTTACCTCTGCATGATCTCTTTGAGATGAGAAGATACTATAAGAGTCTGAATGATCCTGACCATCTAATGAAGAAGGGCGTGGTCATCATTGTGTTGAAGACTACAAACATCTGAAGATCTTCTAAGTGTTTTGGTAGCATCAGCCTAGGGGGAGTTTGTAAGGATTCCTATAAGTCTGATGCAGCCAAAACATCCAAAGTTTCTCTGCAAGCATGCACTAAAGAACTGAAGTAGAAATGCTTCGGCAGTTTTACATCATGCACTAGAAATATTCTAAGTGTAAAATCTTCCGAAGCCAAGACCAACATCTTCCGAAGTCAAAAGTGAAGTCTTCCGAAGCTTCAAAGACAAAGTCTTCCGAAGCCAATTAGTGAAGAAAGATTTCTTCCGAAGACTTTTAGAAATATGCCTTTATCTGATGTACTTTACCATAAAGTTGGACCACCTTTCCGCTGCAACTCTGTAAAGTCACCAACTTACATGAGTTGGTGAAAGGTCCATGCTTTTGGTAACTGTACAATGAGGTCTTGACTCCATGCTTTCTACTTTTTGTACTTTTATCCTTTTTGTAATACATTATGATGTGAGCTATGGCATGTCATACTCACAAGTCAAAAGGCAGATATGCCTTTTGATTCTACAATTGATTTTGTTTGTGTCTAGTCAATTGTATCCAGCTGGCTTTCAAAGTATAGCCAGCTGTAGGTTGTAGTATAAGTATTCCATGTTCTTGTATCTTTCTTCATGCTTTGTAACACTTGTAATAGAACTTGAGAAAGCAATATGCTACATCCTTGAAACCCAATATCTTGTGTTCTTTTGTTCTGTCTCTTACTCATTACTTGTGTTCTTAGTATCATACTTGTGGTTAATCCAGTTTACTGTTTGATTAAAGTTTGGTTAATCTCCTCTTTGTGTTGTTGTGTTGTAAGTGACCACCCTTCACCGGTCCTGCAATATATATATATAGAGAGATATAGAGAGAGATAGAGAGAGAGAGAGATATAGAGAGAGAGAGAGAGATAGATAGAGAGAGAGAGAGAGAGAGGATAGAGAGAGAGAGGGAGAGAGAGAGAGGGAGGGAGAGAGAGAGAGAGAGAGAGAGGAGAGAGAGAGAGAGGGAGAGAGAGACACAGAGAGGGGAGAGAGAGAGGAGAGAGAGAGAGAGAGAGAGAGAGAGAGAGAGAGAGAGAGAGAGAGAGGAGAGAGAGAGAGAGGGAGAGAGAGAGGGAGAGAGAGACACAGAGAGGGAGAAGAGAGAGAGAGGAGAGGGAGAGAGAGAGAGAGGAGAGGAGAGAGAGAGAGAGAGAGATAGGAGAGAGAGACACAGAGAGGAGAGAGAAGAGAGAGAGAGAGAGAGAGAGGAGAGAGAGAGAGATGATAGAGAGAGAGAGATGATAGAGATAGAGAGAGAGAAGAGAGAGAGAGAGAGAGAGGGAGAGAGAGATATGGGAGATATATACAACGAGAGGGATCTATAGATAGAGAGATGGAGAGGGATAGATATAGCTTATATATAGACACATATAGATAGAGATAGATATAGATAGATGAGATATATATAGGAGAGATATATATATATATATATATATATATTATATATATTATATATATATATGTACCTATATATATATATATTTGTATGAAAAAGTGGTGATAATACCAAAGAGAAACACTGTTGAAAAACGATTAAATCAATTTGAAGGGAAAAAAAGAATAAACGGGTAAGAGGATATACAGATGAGAAAAATGAGAATGCAAAGAGTGATGGGTAGAAAATGGAAAACATAAAAGAGGAGAAGGGAAAGAACAAAAAAAGAAGGATGTGAAGCAAAGAAGGATTACTAGAGCATAAAGGATAGGAAAGGATAAGGATTGAAGATAATGTTGTTTTGAAAATGACTCAAATGATGGTTAATGGACAAGCAACATAGGTTGATTCTGTAAGAGTTCAGTGTGAGGTCAAACTATTTGGGTATGAAAGTTTCACTTACTTAACTTGGGATGATTTTGAAGCAGTTTTTACATTGGATGAGTTTAGCGGGGCAATCATTGCTACTTATATGATGTAAGTTTTTAAATTTAGTTTCAATATTTTTAAAACACAAGTTAGTTTTAATTCTTTGTTATTATATAGGTACTTGTTTGAGCAATTTAAGAATGGGAGAAAACAAGATCGTGAAATTTGTTTTATGAGCCCCTATGTGATCTCGCCAGTTGAACCTAAAGCAAAGTCCAAAAATATTGATGATTCAAGTAGAAGCAATGCAAATCGTTTGTCTACAACAGAGCACAATGTCATCATTTTATTGCCCTACAATCTTGGGTTTGACTTGATTGATTATCAAATTCCACCACTGTAGTAAATAAGTTGTTTGACTTATTTGGTTTTTGGTTATTGTAGAAAACATTGGGTGTTTGTTGTGCTAGACATGAAGACATTGATGCGTGAGTAATACAATTAATTATTAAAACATTATTTTATATTCTTTTATATTTCTTAATTAATCAACTTTGTTGTAGGGCAATGAGCTTATATGCTGCACAAAGTGGATCCAACAAGAGGCCGACTAAACTCAAATTGGTCAATTCAACAGTGAGCACTTAATTCTTATTCGAAAATTGCACCTTTGGTTAACTTTATTAATAAGATGATCATTAAAATATGATATTGCAAGACCGGTGAAGGGTGGCCACTTACAACACAACAACACAAAGAGGAGATTAACCAAACTTAATCAAACAGTAAACTGGATTAACTACAATAATGATACTAAGAACACAAGTAACAAGTAAGAGACAGAACAAGAGATTGGGTTTTAAGGATGCAGTATACTGCTTTCTCAAGTTCTATTACAAGTGTTACAAAGCATAAAGAAAGATACTAGAACATGGAATACTTATACTACAACCTACAGCCAGCTATACTTTGAAAGCCAGCTGGATACAATTGACTAGACACAAACAAAATCAATTGTAGAATCAAAAGGCATATCTGCCTTTTGACCTTGTGACTATGACATGGCATAGCTCACATCCTTATCTATTACAAAAAGGATAAAGTACATAAAGTAGAAAGTTACAGACTCAAGACCTCAATGTACAGTTACCAAAAGCATGGACCTTTTCACCAACTCATGTAAGTTGGTGACTTTACAGAGGTGCAGCGGAAAGGTGTCAAACTTTATGGAACAGTACATCTGATAAAGCATGTTACTAAAAGTCTTCGGAAGAAATCTGTCTTCATAAGATGAAGCTTCGGAAGACTTTGTCTCTGAGGCTTCGGAAGACTTCTTATTTGGCTTCGGAAGATATTGGTCTTGGCTTCGGAAGATTTTACACTTAGAATATTTCTAGTGCATGGTGTAAAACTTCTGAAGCAATTCTACTTCAGTTCTTTAGTGCATTGCTTGTAGAGAGACTTTGGATGTTTTGGTTTGCATCAGACTTAAAGGAATCCTTACAAACTCCCCCTAGGTTGATGCTACCAAAACATTTAGAAGATCTTCAGATGTTAGTAGTCTTCAGCACAATGATAACCATGCCCTTCTTCATTAGATGGTCAGGATCATTCAGACTTTCATAGTATCTTCTCATCTCAAAGAGATCATGCAGAGGTAAGTTGATTATGTCTTGCCATGTATAGACATTCTTAACACCTTGATCTCTGATTACATGCCATCTTTCTGGATTGGTAGTGAAGGTCCAGGATAAGATGGGTGTCTCAGCTATAAGAGGAGCCACTTGAATTGGAGTTGATTGGGCTGCCTCTTCATGCACTTCCTCAGGTTGATTTGACTCAGCCTGAGGTGTAGAGATAGATGATTCAGGCTTCTTCTTTTTAGACTTTGGTTTAGAAGCCATCCTCTTCTTCCTCTTAGAGGACTTTAACTGAGAAGACTGGTCTGCAGCACCTTGTTGATCATCCTTATCTTTCTCAGTTGGGTGTTCCTCCCTCACAAGTTCAGAAGGAGAGGGAGTTTGACCCTGCTGTGGATCAGAAGATGAAGCTTATTGAGGCTCAGCAGGAGGTCCGGGTTGTGTTGTCTCAGGTTGTTCAACCTTAACCTCCACTTCAGGTGGGACTTGACTTGGAAGAGAGTGTAAGTCAATCAGTTCTCCACTCTTGATCTTCTGCTTGATTACCCTTATATGCTCATCCATTGTGGATAGAGACATAGGGCCAAGTCTCCTTCCGGAGAATCCATACAGCTTCAAGAAGCTCATCATCCTTTTTCTGTCAGCAAACTTCTTCATACTCTTTTGGATGATGGCTCTTGACTTTGCAGCTTCTTCCCTTAGCTTCTTCTTAGTTGTCTTTCTGTCTTTGACTAACTCAAGCTCAAGTTGTTTTAAGTACTCAAACTCAACATAGTCATAGGACAAGGGAAGAAGTGTATCTGCCTGATAAAAGTCTGTGGCACTCAGGTAGTTGATCATTTTGATCCTATCTTCTTCTTTGTCTACCTGAGGTTCTTGTTGAACCACATCTTCTTGTACAGGACTTTCTTGAACTGGGGAGAGAGTAGGAGCATGCTTGTAGAGTCTTTTCTGTCTCTTCTCCTCTTTGAATTGGAGAAGTAACCTTGCATCCTCTTTTTCTTTCATCTCTCTTGACACTTCCATGTCAGCCAGTTCATTTAGCTCATCTAAGGGGAGAGAAATGATATTGTCTATATCATAGTTCCTTGACTGCAGATAATTTATCTTGACTGCCCTTAACTCATCATTCTGAGTATCTGATCTGGGGGCAGCCCTGATAGCAGACTCCATGAGTCTTGAAGACTCAGCAGAGGAAATTTCTCCCCTCAGCCTCATTTTCCTCTCTCTCTCCTCCTCCTTAGGAGTCAAAATCCTTTTCCCTTTGTCACCAACAGACCTTTGTGACTCAGGGTGGATAGAGGTTTGGCCTTCATTGCTTGGTGTAGCATCCATGCTCTGGCCAGAGAGAGGTTGAGAAGCACCTTCACCAGCAGGTGTCTCAGAAGGAATGTGGATCTCTGTAGCAGTTTATGATGATGAGATAGGGGTCTCATGTTCTGCCACTGGGCCTTCAGTCAAGGTTTCCCCTATGAAACTAATCTTAGGGTCTGCCTCAACATCCAGTTGACCGATGGCATTACCTGATTGCCTAAGTCTCCTTCTTAAGCTGAACTCTGCAGTGATCCTGTCTCGGATTCTTTGAGCCAATTTGTCAGCTTGTCTTGATTTGCTTGGGTTGACAAGTGGCATGTTGACTAGATCCAGAACTTCATAGAAGTTCAAAGTTTGAAAATCAAATACTTCTTGTTGCCCTTGAACTCTGTGAAAAATAAGGGCTCTTCTATCAGCATCATACCTCCACCTAATGATGTAGTTTGAAGTTCCTTGAGGTGGGGATGACACAGCCCTTGGTATACCTTCCTCAAAAAGACTCCTGATGATAGAGTCTATAGAGTCCACATTAATGTGAACTTGAGGAAGTTGCTGAGAATGCACAATTGCAAGTGAGGATGGTGAGTCGTCAATGTCCATTCTCTGTGAAGAACTCCCAGGTTCTGTGGCTGCAATGACTTTCTCCCCCTTTTTGGTAGCATCACCTTCTTGCATAGGTGAGCTGGAGGATAGATCAATCACATCCACAGGTTCTTGTGTTCCTAGTTGAGCTCTTCTTAAAGGTCTCCTAGCTAGTTTTTCCTTAAGAAATGAAATCTCAAGTTGCTGATCATTGACCCTGTTGTGTAAGGTAGTCACTTGAGATTCAAGATGACTAACCTTAGAGACTAAATAGGAGCATGTTTTTGACAGTTCTTGCACCTTTAGTCTCAGATTCCCCTCTTTTTCATCAGAATAATCATTGGGGGATGAGATGATTGGACCTGAGTCCTCTCTCTCACCACCAGCTTGAGGTTCTTGGCTGCTGGTTTTCCTCTGCTCACTAACAGTCTCAGTTGAGATGTCAGTGGGCTGAGTTGCCAAGGTTGAGGTCTTGATGATGTAATCACTTGCAGAAGTGAGAGCCTATTCCATATGGACATCCTGAAAAGGTTCAAAAGTGTCCACCTCAGTTATAGGTGACTGATGTGGGCTAGACTGAGGAGACTAAGGAGTACTCATCTCTCTTTGAGTAGGGGAAGAGAAGAGAGACTCATGGTACTCACTGAAACCTAAGTCTTCATCAGTATAAAAGGATAGGTTGGGAATGGGTTGATTTAGATCTAAAGGTTAGGGATGGTAACTTTCCCTGAAGGTTGTTCACTTGAGTGTTGAGACTCAGAGTGAATGCTTAAGGCAGTTGGGCTTGTGAGCTCATCAGGGTGAGCATGAGGAACCTCAGCACTGATAATTGAAGAGATGGGAGTGGTTTGCTCCTCAGGGGAAGTGGGAGCTCTAGTGTCCACTTCCTCCTGTAAAGGTGAGTATATGCGGACTTGCACATACTCAATAGCTTGAGCAGGGGTTCGTTTGGATTTTCTTTGGTAGGTGAGGGTTACTTTAGGCCTTTTTAGTGGTAGAGAGGTAGAAGGTGTGGGTTCAACACTAGCTTGTGTTGCTAGGTTGTCACCTTGAGCAATGAGCTCTAACATTTTAAGGACCAGGGCTGTTTCTACCCCTGAGAAGCCTACAGTTGGCTTCTTCATGATTTTAAAGATGGCGGGCTTCATCTGTCCCAATTTAAGAATATTATCTGTTTCCCTCAACTGTGAGCCCAGTTCACAGTTGAGAATGTGTTGAACATATTTAGGAAACATGTAATATTCTAAGGAGTCCAAGTTAGCAAGCAAGTTTGTATAAACAAATTGAGAGTACCTGAACTTGACCCCTTGAACCATTCCATGCACTATAAAGGAGAGATCCCCAGGAATCTGATCCCACCCTCCATGCTTGTTTGACAAGCTGTGGATAACCACATGGAGTAGGTATTTCCACTGGGATGAGACCTTCCCTTTCCTGAAGGTCTTTACAGAGAAATCTCCCTCATAGCCCATCTGCTCAAAGGAATGATTGACAGCTTTCTTTGGGAAGGACAACTCACCTTCTTCATCATCCAGCTGCAAATGAGTGTTGATGATGGCCGGAGTGATGAAGATTGTCCTCCCTTCCACTGTGGCAGACAGTGCCTTCTCCCCATCCATGATGACCTCTTGGCAGGTCTTCTAAAATTCAAGCAGATGATCCTCATAAAGAGTAGGATCAATGGTTAGGGAGGTGAAGTAATTTGATAGAGTTAAGAATTGGCAAATCTCTGAGAAACTTTCATCTTTCTTAGAGCTTAACAGAGCAACCTGATTATGTTGCCTGTGAAGTTGCATGGAGAAATCTGGGTTGTTTTTGTGGTTAAGGTTGGCCATTTGAGAAGCTTAAGGATGAAGAAAGGTGAAAAGCAAAGGTGGTTTGGGAATTAGGTTTGAGGAATAGTAGAATTGAAGAAGATAGTGAGGGAGACGGGAACCGTTGGGTATTTATGTGAAAAGGATTTGAACCAAAGTTAATGAAAGAGGATAAACTTTGAAATCCGAATGTCGGTCCCACCTCTGAAAAAGTAGTTTACTTTTGCTCAAAAAGTAGTTTTCTTGGAATTCGAAAAGCTTCCGAAGGTAAATTATCTTCGGAAGTTTTAATGAAAAAGCTTCCGAAGCTAAAATGACTTCGGAAGATTTTCCTGAGAATCTTGAAAATTTTGCTTCTGAAGAGAAATAAACACTTGAATGCTTTGTCTATAAAACAACAAAGCTTCCGAGAGTTAATTTTGCTTCGGAAGGAAAAAGTCCTTAAAAACAAATAAATGTTTGAGACAAGTATTTAAGCTTCGGAAGATAGATTGAGACTTCTTCCGAAGGTAAAATTTCTTAAACAGTTATTTATTTTGAAGACATGATTTTCTTCCGAAGGTAAAAAATATATCTTCCGAAGGATCAGAAAATTTTCAAGAATCTAAGAAAAGTCTTCAAAAAGGATTTGATATCCAAAGAAAACATGAGCTTATGAAAGTGATGAACTAGACAACTTAGGACACACATATTTTAAGAAATAATTAGAATTAGAATTAGTTTTAAGAAAAGATCTACTCATTGCACTCATTTCAAATCTGTCTTTCATCAGCTTCTCAAAGTCCTTGCAGAGCTTTGGATTAGTTGAACTAAAGATGATGTCATCTACATACATTTGAACTAGCAATAAGTCATTTCCCTGTCCTTTGATGAAGAGAGTTCCATCTATAGTACCTCTCCTGTATCCGTGTTTACAAAGATACTCAGACAATGTCTCATACCACTTCCTTGGTGCTTGATGCAGCCCATAAAGAGCTTTGTCAAGCTTGCAGACATAATAAGGATGATCAGGGTCTACAAAGCCAGGTGGCTGTTTGACATACACATCTTCATCAATCACTCCATACAGAAAAGCACACTTCACATCAAGTTGAAAGACCTTGAAGTTCTTGGATGCAGCAAATGCCAGGAATATCCTAACAACTTCTAATCTTGCTACAGGACCAAAGACATCAGTGTAGTCAATCTCTTCTTCTTGTGTGTATCCTTGAACAACTAGTCTTGCCTTGTTCTTGATGATAATGCCTCTATCATCCTTCTTATTCTTAAACACCCCTTTGGTTCCAATGGTAGCCTTCCCATGAGAAAGAGGACAAAGGTTCAAAACTTTTTGCCTTTTGAATTGAAGCAACTCTTGTTGCATAGCTTCAACCCAACTTCTATCCTTTAGAGCCTCATCAACTTTCTTTGGCTCTATCTGGGATAAGAAACAAGAGTGAAGACAAACATTTGCTTCATGGGTTTGTCCTCTTGTTCTTACCCCTGTGACAACATCTCCAATGATGTTTGAGACTTGTGGATCCTTAGTTGAGGGATCACAGCAAGTTGCTGAGAAAGATCCAAATTTGAGAAATTTAGATCTGGCATAGATGATTCACCCTCCACATCACCACACCTATCAAGATTAACTTGATCCAATGAGTGTGTGACATCATTGATGTTGTCATCTATGGTGTGGTTATTAGCATCAAGGAATTCCTGATCACTTTCACCATCACCATTGTTGTCTTCCATAATTAAGGTATTTTTATCTGGTTGTGGAGCCTCTGAGCTGGAATTTGAAGGCACCCTAGATGTATCAGCTGAATTTGTCATTGTAATGCTGATAGAAACCTCATTTGCTAAAGTAGTTCCAACTGGAGCTGAAGATGTATGAGTTGAAGGTCTTCCTAGCTCAAATCTTGGATCAGGATCACCTGTATTTAAATTCTCTGCAGATCCTGAAACATTCTCACAAGATTTGTTAAAACAGTTGGTAACTAAATCAAGATCAAATAGCCAATCAGGACCAGAACCAGCCACATAGGGTGTGTTTTCATTGAAAGTCACATTGGCTGACTCCTCAACAATTCTAGTTCTGAGATTGTATACTCTATAAGCCTTAGCTTGAGAAGAGTATCCAATGAAGTGTCCATCATCTGATTTCTCAGCAAACTTGGCAATTTGATCTTTGGTATTCAAGATTGTGCAAGGACATCCAAATGACCTGAGAAAACCAATGAAAGGTTTCCTCTTGTGCCAAAGTTCATAAGGAGTCTTACCATGTGTCTTAACTACTAAAACTCTGTTTTGCACATAGCAAGCAGTGCTTACTGCCTCTGCCCAGAAGGTGATGGGCAATTTAGAGTCAGACAACATAGTTCTTGCAGCTTCAATTAGTGTCCTGTTTCTCCTCTCAGCAACACCATTTTGCTGAGAAGTCCTGGGAGCACTATATTGTCTTGTAATACCTTTTTTATCACAAAATGTATCAAGAATTTGATTCTTGAATTCAGTCCCTTGATCACATCTTATGGTTTTGACATTGTGATCACTTTGATTCTCAATTTTTAAGATGAAATTTTTCAAAATCTCAGGGGTCTCATCCTTAGTTCTAAGAAAGAAAACCCAAGTGAATCTTGTAAAATCATCTGTGATCACCAAACAATAAGAGGTCCTTCCTAGACTCATTACACTAGTGGGGCCAAAGAGATCCATATGTAATAAGTGTAGGGGAGTAGTGATGGAGTTCCTTTCCTTAGGCTTGTGAGATACCTTATGTTGCTTCCCTTTCAGGCATGCAACACAATGATCATCACTTGTAAACTTTTTCTTTGGCATTCCAGTTACCAGATCATGTTTAATTAGTTTATTCATGTTCTTAAAGTTTACATGGCACATTCTTTTATGCCATAGGAAAGACTCATCACTATTTGCTTTAGACAGAAAGCATGAAACTTCTCCGGAGGGAGATGTTTCTTGCAAGTCCATATTGTACATGTTCCCATTCCTGGAGGCTCTAAGCAGGATGTGCTCATGAGGAATGACCACTCCAGGTTTGAGAACAATGCACTCATGCTCAGTAAAGAGCATGTTATGACTCTAATCACAAAATTAGGATACACTCAGAAGATTGTACCCAAGCTCCTTAACAAAGTTTACCTTTTCAATGCTGAGCTTACCATTTGTGACCTTGCCCCTTCCAGAAATGTAACCACCTTCATCTCCTCCAAAAGCAACTGGTCCTCCATTAATCCTCTCAAAGTTATGGAGTAGTGACCTATTGCATGTCATGTGCGTGGAACAGCCAATATCAATGATCCAGACATTCTTGTTTGTCTTGAGATGTTCCTGCACAAGGAAAATGATTAGTTACATTTGGAAACCCAAGCCTTATTTGTCTTGGGCTCACTAAGTATATTAGAAGGTAATGCAACAGTAATAGATCCTATGGTTGTGCTAGAAGGATCTTGAGCTGTTGTTGATGGAGAAACTTCAGTCACTTGGTCTTTCTTAGACTTCCACACCACCTTTGGAGTCTTGGACCTGACCTTCAAAACTTCGGAAGCTTTTGGGACATTGGAAGTTTTGATGACTGAACCTTCGGAAGATTCTGCAGTCACTGCAGCAGACTTCAGTGCTTCGGAAGAATTCCTTTCTTCCGAGACCAACTTTTCTTCCGAAGGTAATTTTCCATTTGCCTTCTTCTTTGATTTGGAGCTTCCGAAGGAAACAAACTTTCCTTCCGAAGCTTAAATCTTCTTGAAACTCTTTGAAGTCTTTGTCTTGGTCATATGGACAGTACTTTTAGGATTTTATGGACAAGCCTTAGCAATGTGAGAGGTACTTTCACACATGAAACACAACATTTTCTTCTTCACAAGAGTCTCCCTATTAGAGCAAGACTGTCTTTGGTCACATCCCTTCTCCACCTTCATCTTTGCAGATGCTGAGATAGTTCTTATGGGCTGGGAACTGTTCTTGGAGTTTGATGGTCCAGGCTGTGCAGCAATGGTACACAGCAGATAAGTCTTCTTCTTGGTACTTAGATGATTTGAACAAGAACCAGAACTCTTAGTTGAAGAGTTTTGGTTGATGTCTTCAGTCTTTACTACTTCAAACCCTGCAGAGATAAAAACTTGTTTCTGCTTAGAGTCAAAAGTAGCCTTGATCTCTTGAGCCTTCCTTGCTTTTCTTTTGCTCTTTCTGATCAAGTTCTTTCTCATTGACTTGGTCATCACAGTAGTTTTCTTCTCCTCAGAAGGATAGTGGCCCTTCATAGAATCCTCCTCTTCACTCTTCTCAAAGAAATTCTTCACTATCTCTTCTTTATCCTCTTCACTTATAGGATCTATGAGAGGAAGCTCATCTTCACAAGTTCCACACCTAGGAGATCTTACGGACAAGATTGTGTGTGGAGGAGATATCTCATTATATCCCAGTCCCTGTCTATTTTGATAACACACCTTGTTGTGCAGGGATGAGGATATCATGTTCTTGAAGGTCTCTTCTTCAAGAACACTCTTTTCTACCCTGGCTTTGCTGATCACAAGCTCAGCCTGGCACTCACTCAGCTTGGTTATGAGATCTTTGATTTGAGTCCTAAAATCTGTATGCTCATGTTTTAGAACTGAAATGGTTTTCTATAAGTCCTCTATCTTTAGTTTATAATCAATTTCAGACTTTCTAAAATCAGATTTTAAAATGTTTAAGGACTCAAGATCAGATCTCATCTCCAAGTTATAGGACCTGTATCTGTTAACTTTAGCAATGCATTCAGAAGTACATAGATGTTCCAATACCTTGGCTTCATCATGATCTACCATTAGTGCTTGGTTTGGAGAAGCATCTTCAACCTGAAAGCTCCAGTCAAAGCCTCCTTCTTCAACAGCAACAACAGCTTGTTGCTTTGGCTTCTCATTCTAAGGGGCTTTCTCAGTGTAGTTTGGTCTGGTTTGTGCTTGGCCACCATTTGTTTTAGGTGCCTTACACTCTCTAGCAAATTGGCCCATCAAGTTACAGTTTTAACACTTGAATTTACTTTTATCCAAGCCAAACTTTCCACTGGTTGCATTGCTTGGAAACCTCCTTCCAGTTCTCTTGTAGAACTTCTTGGCTCTATGAGTGAGAAGAGTCATCTGCTGGACTATTTCCATGTATTCTAGATCATCTGGATGGATACAATCCAGGTCTTCAAGAGTGAAAAGAGAGTTGCCACAACTTTCATCAGAAGACACAAAGGCTTGAGAAGAGCTTGTCTCTTGGAATGGGCTTCCTTGAGTGTAGTTCTCCCTGGGTGTCTCTGGGAAGGTGATGAAAGGACCCTTTGGTGAGTTGTCAGGGTAGCATATGAGATGATGTTGGGGTTCTATGCAATCCCTTTCAACCACATGCAGGCCTGAACCCAATTGATTGTTGGAGTTGCCACATGAACCTTGCATGTTCATCTCCATCTGGTAGCCACTGAGAATCCCATATAACTCTGTCAGAGTAAGAGTTTTGAGATTTTCAGTCCTCTTGATCACCACACAATAGTGTGTCCATTGCCTAGGAAGTGAGGACATGAACTTCCTTACAATATCTCTATTTTCAAGAGGAACTCCTCCATCCACAAGGGTATCCACTATCTCAACATACCTGAAGTATTGCTGAGTCATGGTTTCACCTGTTTTGAAGGTGAACTTTTCAAACTGTTGCTTCAGGAGATCCTTCTTGTTCTCCTTGGCTTCAGAGGAGCCTTCATACATCAGTTTTAGTGCATCCCACAGCTGTTTAGCTGTTTTGCACTTCTTGAAACCTCTGTACACAGAGTTTGGAAGGGCAGTTTGAAGAGCAGTCATGGCTTTTCTATCAATCTCTACTCTCTTCCTATCTTCATCTGAATTTTGGGGATCATACCAGCACTAGTAGCAGAAGGAGTGCTGGGTATGAAAGGTCCATTTTCAACAGACTCCCACATTCTTGAGTCTAGAGACCTGATTCCATTCTCATACACCAGGTTTCAAAGTCATCAAGAGTGATCAGTGGGGACTTGTTCATGGTTCCAGTTTCCATATCAGTCTTTGAAATGGATGCCATTTGAAAGTTTAGTATATATGTGTGTGAGGGATCTTAAGATGGTGAGATCTTATATCAAGAGCCTGAGAAGCTCTGATACCAATTGCAGGACCGGTGAAGGGTGGTCACTTACAACACAACAACACAAAGAGGAGATTAACAAAACTTAGTCAAACAGTAAACTGGATTAACCATAATAATGATACTAAGAACACAAGTAACAAGTAAGAGACAGAACAAGAGATTGGGTTTCAAGGATGCAGTATATTGCTTTCTCAAGTTCTATTACAAGTGTTACAAAGCATAAAGAAAGATACTAGAAAATGGAATACTTATACTACAACCTACAGCCGGCTATACTTTGAAAGCCAGCTGGATACAATTGACTAGACACAAACAAAATCAATTGTAGAATCAAAAGGCATATCTGCCTTTTGACCTTGTGACTATGACATGCCATAGCTCACATCCTTATCTATTACAAAAAGGATAAAGTACATAAAGTAGAAAGTTACAGACTCAAGACCTCAATGTATAGTTACCAAAAGCATGGACCTTTTCACCAACTCATGTAAGTTGGTGACTTTACAGAGATGCAGCGGAAAGGTGTCCAGCTTTATGGAGTACATCAGATAAAGCATGTTACTAAAAGTCTTCGGAAGAAATCTGTCTTCATAAGATGAAGCTTCGGAAGACTTTGTCTCTGAGGCTTCGGAAGACTTCATATTTGGCTTCGGAAGATATTGGTCTTGGCTTCGGAAGATTTTACACTTAGATTATTTCTAGTGCATGGTGTAAAACTTCCGAAGCAGTTCTACTTTAGTTCTTTAGTGCATAGCTTGCAGAGAGACTTTGGATGTTTTGGTTTGCATCAGACTTAAAGGAATCCTTACAGATATTGTAGTGTCTGTGTCAGCCAGGAAGTACTAAATGTGAATACTACGTGCTAAAGTTCATGAAAGAAGTAGTTGATGAAGGGCTTGAAATACTTGTCAATAACAATGTAAGTAAACCATTGCATATATGTATTTTACCAATTGTTGCTTTTTAATAGAGGTTGTTACTTCATTTGGATTGTCCAAATTGACTTTGGTTTAAAAAATCGCTTAAGGCGTCCACCTTGAGGTGAGGTACGTTGAATTTTGTTTAATTTGATTGTTGTATCATATGAGGCTGGTACAACCAAAACTAAACTTAGAAGATTTTGAGTACAACTGAAAAAAGTCTTCCGAAGACAAAATTGCCCTTCTGAATTGAAGTTGAAGATCTTCCGAAGTCTAAAGATGAAGAACATCCGAAGAGGAACCCAATCTTCCAAGACTAAGTAAATCCTCTTCCAAAGTTAAACACTTAGAAGATTCAAGTCAAAGCCTTCCAAAGAACAAAGAAGACTTGGTAGAGTCTCAGAAGAAGTTGATTCTTTCAAAGTATAAATGGCTTTGGAAGAACTTTTTCTTCCTAAGCCAGTTAACCTTTGGAAGAACCAACTATGAACCAGTGGACATAAGCATGGTCTGTCTGACAACCGTTGCTACCTATGAGATATTACATGGCGCTTTCCCACGCCCATGTAGTTGACCATACTTTATTCCATTGTTCACCTTTTATCGGTTAGTACAGTTACCATGTTCAGTTGGTGACGAAATATAACTCATGGACCTGTCATGACTACCTAGTCTAGGATAATATTTTATTTTAGATACCTTATTTCTAATAATGTAATATTTTTTAGTAGTAAGTTCCAGCTGGTAATCTAAGCATAACCGACTGTAGATAGTAGAATATATACTTTGTCATTGTAACTCATTTGGTCATGCTTGTAAGAGTCTTTAAAACATTGAGTTGAGAAATAATATATACAAGTATCTTGAAAACTATTTATTGTGTTCATTAACATAGTATATTATTATCAACTTAGTTAAGATTCCGCTTCTTCATTTTGAGTGTGTTTAAGTGAATTTGAGAGATAAACTTTGTGTTGAGAAACTTACACCGATCCTGCATTGATTGATTTGGTTATTAAGTAGTTGAATGTTGTAAAATATATATATGGGATTTGGAATTTTGAGTAATTTTTGTTAAAATAGAGGTTGTTAGTTCATTTGGATGGTCCAAATTCAAAAGTTTAATCGGGTAATATTGGTTTTTTCTTAGGTTAGAGGAGGTAGAGCCGATACAGTGATGCTATTCTTGGTTTAATTGATTGATGATGAAATAACAATTGTAAAATGAATCAATAAAGAACAATTCAAATAAATGTAAGAACAAATGAACATAATGAATTATCAAACACGTTTGATTCAAATGTTTTTCATTAAAACTGATTAACGATTACAATTGAACAAATAATGATAGAATGATTGATGTTGTTGTTGATTGCTAGGGTTCTAATGATGAGTTGGTGTGTATTGTTATTTTTGTTGGTATGGTTGCTAGGGTTTGTTTTTGGATCAAGGATGGAAAGGATACCTAAATGTGTGCACTTATGCCTTGTATTTATAAGCCCGGGGATTTACTATTAGGGAAACTATAACCTTCTTATCATGGTAAGAAAGTTACTCAGAGAATGTATTGATGTGACGTTCTCTGACTAAAGTAAATCGTCCGCAGAAGTTCACTTTATGACCTTACTTTAGTGTTTGACTTGTTGACTTGATTTACTTGGGAGTAGTACATGAAAGTGTTTTGCTCTTCCGTAGGACTTGAGTCTTCAGTAGGACTTTTGTTCTTCAGCAGGAGTATAGCCATCTGAAGGACTTTGGTCTTCCGTAGGAGTCTGTCCCTTGGGACTTCATCCACAGCAAGTTGTTCTTCCGTAGAAGATCCTCAGGTGCACAATTCCTTGATGTTCCGTAGATAGTTCTTACACTTCGTCACTTTACAAAATTGACTAAGTACACTATTATTCCTGCAATCACACACATAAATCAACACATATTGGGTTAACTTATAAATTCAATGCATACAAGAGAATAAATATGTAAACGACTTTATTACAAAAGATGATTAAAGTCCTAAGCCTATACAATGAATCTAGACCTATTGAGACTAGATCTAACAATACTCCCCCTTAGGTTTAGATACTTGTAATCATTATATAGGCTTGAAAGCTCTTTAACTATTGACACAATCTTGTTGTTGAAATATGAGACTGCAACTTTTTGATCATCATATTTGAATTTGATCTTCATTTTGCTGATCTTCTTTAACGTATCAAAGCTTAGACCAAGCACATATTCTTCATTGGTAAGTGTGGCCATTACAATATTGTTGTTCACAATTACTAACTCATCCTATTCTGATATTCTCAATTCAGTTGACCAGCCTCAAATTTTCTTCTTTTGTAGGCATTGGCATGCAATTTGTCTATTACTTGAATCATGTGCACATATAAGCATATGTCACTTTGAACACTGTTGGATCAAGTAAGGCTGGTGCAACAAAAACAAACACTTAAGAACAATATTGGTACAACCGTGAAAGAGCTTCCGAAGGAAGCTGCACTTCTGAATATAAAGGCTGAAAGAACTTCTGAAGAGGAATCCTGACTTTCGAAGACAAAGTCATCCTTCTTCCAAAGTTCAACACTTAGAAGATTTCAAGATAATGACTTCCGAAGCATGAAGTCTTGAAGATCAGCATAAGTCTCGGAAGAAGTAGGCTCTTCCGATGTATAAGTGGCTTCGGAAGAACTTGTCCTTCCAAAGCCAGTTAACCTTCGGAAGAACCTACTATGAACCAGTGGACATAAGTATGGTAGCAATCTCTGAGATACTGCATGGTGCTTTCCCACGCCCATGTACTTGACCATACTTTATTCCACTGTCCATCCCTTATCAGTTAGTACAGTTACCAACTTTAGTTGGTGACAAAAGGTAAGTCATGGACATGTCATGACTACCAAATCTAGGATAGTATTTTATCGTAGATACCTTACTTCTATCAATGTAGTATTTGCTTAGTCGTAATTCTATTTGGTAATCTTTTATATAACTGGCTGTAGATAGTAGTATATATAGTTCTCTTTGTACATTCAGTAAACATGCTTGTAAGAGTCTTGTAAACATTGAGTTGAGAAGTAATATATGCAAGTATCTTGAAAACCTATGTCTTGTGTTTGTTTACTCATTATATTATTATAAAATCTTAAGGGATCCTGCATCATCAAAGTGATTGTGATTTAGTAAGTTTGAGAGATAACAATTTCGTTGAGTGACCAAACTCGATCTTGCAATTGGTATCAGAGCTTCTTAGGCTCTTGATTGTGAGATCTTACCATCCAAATCAACCTAATTCATCACTCATACAATTACCTCACTCAAAATGGCCCTCAACCAAAAAGCATCTGAATTTGAGATGGGGATGATGACTAAAGCACCAATCATCACCCTTGAAAACTTCAGATCTTGGAGCAAACGTATTGAAGGCTTCATCAGGGACCAAGACAGCAAGATGTGGGAATCTATCATCAATGGCCCTTACAAGCCAAAAGTTGCAGCACCTGCTAGCAATGGTGCTATGATAGAGAAGGCTGTTGAAGAATACTTTGATGAAGACTAGAAGCGGTTGGATGTTGATAACAAAGCAATGACCGTGATGCTTACTACCATACCCAACTCTATCATGGTCGGCTTTGAGCATTGCCAGTCAGCCAAAGAACTGTTTGATGCTTTGACTCAGATGTACTCCAGCTCCAATGACTCCAAGAAAGATTCCCTGAAGCAAATTTGAAAACTTCACTTACATTGATGGAGAGACCCTCAGCCAGCAATACTTCAGGTACATGAATCTTATTTCATCACTTCAGTCTATGGGAGTGACTCTTGAGATGAGGGATCTTTCGAGAAAGTTCATGAGTGCTCTTCCGAATGAGTGGACTTTCTACTATGTCTCTATCAAGAGGACTGAGAACTTAAACTCTCTCACAATGACTGAACTATAAGGAATCCTTGATGGATACCGTGTAGAGATGGAAACCTAGAGAGGCCACCAGGTGAGCAGACCCTCCAGCATTCCTGCTAGCAACACGTTAATGGTTGCTAAAGTCTCAAGACCCACCACCTCAAAAGTACCTGACTCCCTCCCAACAACCATCTTGTTCTTCTGGGCCATACGTTAGATTTTCTGAGACTCCAAGGTCTCAACAGGCTCAATCAAGTCTCTTCCAAGACAACTGTGCTTTTATCTAAGGGAATGGGCATTCTAATAATTTTCAGTTTCACTTTGATGATCTAGAATGTTTTAGCCCGGATGATGTTGAGTACATGGACAATGTCCAATAGATGGCTCTGCTAACTTACATAGCAAAGAACTTCTTTAAAAGACCTGGAAGGCAATTTCCCCAAAACCCAACTAACAGCAAGTTCGGGATTGAGAAAACCAAGGCCAAGAGCTACAACTGTAATCAGCTAGTCCACTTTGCTAAGGAATGCAAAGCTCCCAAATCCAATCCGGTAGTCACTCAAGCCTTCACATATCCTACAACACCCAAAGCCGCTAGAAAGTTAATTAAACAACACACAACTGTTGTCCTCAAGAGGTTGACTGGAGCTTCATGGTGCAGAATATGACTCCTGCTCAGCATTAATGGCTGGAACTGATGAAAACAAGGTTTTTGAACACCTCTGCACTCCAGCTTGCATTGCTAAAGTTAACTTGTATCATGACTACAATATGAAAATCAAATATGATATTGAGTCTTTGAATATCCTTAATCTGAATTTAAAAAGGCAGAATATCCTTAAATCTGATATTGAGAAAATTGTGTCCTCTTTAAAACATGAACACACCAATTATAGGGCTCAAATCAAATATTTAATTTCCAAATTGATTGTGGCTTAGGCCCAGCTAGTAATAGCTGAGGCTAAAGCCAGGAAGCATGCTATTTCAGAGCAAAACTACCAAGCCATTATTGCATCAACCTCCCACTCAAAGATTTGTTATTAAAACAAAGGTGTGTTGGGAACCAATGAAATCTCTCCACCACATTCTTATGAGTCTATAAGACAATCAAGATGTGAGACTGAAGAGCAAAAAGTTCCAAGTGTTGACCCAAAGTATTATGAGTTGAAAAATGACGCAACTATGCAAACCATCACAGGGAAGGACCAGGTAAAACAACCCATCCACACCAGTGATGATCAACTCCTAACCATCAAAGCCAGAAGAAACAGAGCTAAGGCAGCCAGAAAAACAACCAAGAAAGTGGCTGAGTCCAAGCTGAAAATAGACCCAAAGCAAAAAGGTGTATTCATTTCAGCCGGATTCAAGGTGGTTGGAAGCTCTGATCTAGGAAAGGAGTGTAGTACCAGCACTCCTATCCTACTAAAGGATTAGAAGTTGAAGGGGAAGACTACTGATAATAAGTGTAAGAAACAACAGTCTTCAAATCCCACAAAAGTTAACATTGAATGCATAATGTGTGGTTTGCACATACACATGGCTAAAGCTTGTTATTACAATCCTGCAAGCACACATTATGCAAATAATTGTAAGAAAGAAAGAGTTAAAGAAGGTTTCACATTTGGACCTTATCACATGGTTGAAGTGATAAGGAAAGAAAATTTTTGTTTCCGAAGCAAAGTTGCTTTAAGAAGAAACTCATTCTTCTAAAAGGAAAATAGCTTCGTAAGACAAGCCGAAGAAAATTAAAAAAACAAAAGAGTTCCTTTGAAACCTTCCGAGAAGAAGACTGCTTTGGAAGAAAAGATGGTGAAAGCTTCTTCCGAGAAGAAAGAAGCCTGGGAAGTATGCCATGTTGCTAAAGCTTCATCAAGCTCATTTACACTGATAAACCAAGGGATGGAATAGAAGATCCGAAAAGATGCTGCAACACAAACCTCTTCTTGACAAACATCTATTGAACCCTCATGCATACACTTTGGTTCAATAATGTCATCCTCATTGGAAGAGCCCAAGACCAACAAGGCTTGGGTTTCCAATAATAACTAACCTTTTCACCTCATGTGCAGGGACATCCACATGACAAAAATGACAATGTGTGGATTATAGACAGTGGATGCTCCAGGCACATGAATGGGAATAGATATCTTCTTCAACAATTTCAACATTTTGAAGGAGGTCCTGTTCAATATGGAGGTGAGGCTGGAGGATACATTTCTGGTAAAGGAAGTGTATCGAATGGCAAGCTAAAAGTCGACAAAGTAAACTTTTTCAAACAGCTTGAACACAATCTCTTAAGTGTTTCTCAATTTTGTGACCAAAAGCATCAGATGCTTTTCACAGATCATGACTTTATTATCCTCAAACCCAGGATGACAATTCCTTAGGAAATGGTGCTTTTTAGATCTCACAGGAGAGGGGATATGTACAAGCTAGATATAAACAGTGCTTCCCCATTGGGTGAAGTATCATGCTTTCTTTCCAAAGCTAATGGCGATGAGTCAACTCTATGGCATAAATGAATGTGTCATGTCAATTTTAAAATCATGAATAAATTGATCAAAAATAACTTGGTACATGGTGTGCCTAAAAAGGAATTTTTCTATAAAGATAACTGTGTTACATGTCTGAAAGGAAAGAAACATAGAGTATCTCATAAATCCAAAGAAGTTAACTCTATCACCACTCCATTACACTTATTGCACATGGATCTATTTGGTCCCACAAGTATAACGAGCATTGGAAGGAAATCACATTGCCTTGTGATTGTTGATGATATTACTAGATTCACATGGGTTTCTACTAAAGATGAAACTACTGAAAATTTAAAATCTTTTATTTTTAAAATAGAAAATCAAATTAATCACAAGGTTAAGATTATTAGGAGTGATCAAGAGACTGAGTTTAAGAATCAAGTTCTTGACTCATTCTGTATCTCAAAAAGGACTGCCAAACAATATAGTGCTCTTAGAACTCCTCAATAAAACAGTGTTGCTGAGAGGTGAAATAGGACACTTATTAAGACTGCTAGAACTATGTTGGCTGATTCAAAGCTGCCTTTAACATTCTAGGTAGAGGCAGTCAGCACTGCATGCTATGTGTAGAACAAAGTTCTTGTAGGTAAGTCTTATGGAAAAACCCCTTATGAGCTATGGAACAAGAGGCCACATTCATTGGTTTTCTTAGGTCCTTTGGCAACAGGTGTACCATACTTAACATAGAGGACAATTTGGAAAAATTTGCAGAAAAGTAGGATGATGCTATCTTTGTTGGATATTCCTTTAAATCTATTGCCTATAGAGTTTACAATATTAAAAAACAAAAACTTAAGGAATCTTCCAACATTGTTGTAAATGAGCACACTCCTTGTGTTTGGGGGAATGGACCTGATTATATATTTGATTTAGAATTGTTTCCAAACAATTCTGATGGTGAAAATCAAGCTCCCATAATTAGACAAGCTTATAGTATGACTATCTCAAGAACCAATGGAGCTTCAACAAGTTCTCAATAATATGAGCCTCAAAACTCATCTAGTGATAATGCACAACACCAACCAAATGGAAACATCATTTTGAAGGAACAAGCAACTGTTAATATTGCTTCACAGCCAAATGATATTGATGTTATCTCTCTTTTATTCAATCAGTCCTCCTTGAATGAATGTGAGACATCAGCTGGGCCGAACGGGAGTTATCCCGTTCCCTGTTCAAAAGGTTTTAGCACCGGTCTATCCTATATGTACTCCAGTTTATTCGAAGTCTCCTAATGGTTAAGGCCGTTGACTTATTGGGAAAAAGGAGGAAGATCACTATGATCTCTTGTTTCGAAGAAATCAGTGGCTCACGAGGAATGTAAAGGAACATATTATATTTGATCTTAAAGTCCTCATATAGCACTTCTTCCAATCCTGCATGGGGGATCACTTGTAGGAATGACATAATGCTAATCCATGTTCCACACGGCCAAGGAAGCATCGGTTTTTAATCTCATTATGACTTGGTCGTTCAGAAGAGATTCTTTCTCGATCAGGAAAGTGGAATGGAAGGCACTACAAGAAAGATATACTCCTTTTCAAATCGCCCCGTGAAGACAAACGTTCAGAAAGGTTCTCGAGATTCTCAATCACTCTTTTTTTAGCGGGGAGGAATAGTACGGGAAGGGAGCGAGACTAAGCCGAGCCACTAGTAGAGTAAGCCCTTCCCACGTGTCAAAATGAATTGCAGCCTCAACCAAAGAGATCAACCTGCACCTTTGATGTTAGGCCCCGGTGGAAAGTTTTCCAAAACCGAACTGAATGGAATTGTTACTTTCAAAAATGCTTTTGAAAAGAAAGAAGGTCCATTCTCCCACGTAGTTCGTCGTTCAAACCAACAATTCTCTTCTCAAAGTAATAGGGAGATCCTTTTCTAGTTGGTCAATCTCAGAAAGAAGATAGGCCGGCAAAATGAAGACGTACGACCACGGTTCCGATCTTACCAGCACCGGGGGTGTACTAATCAATGAACCCCCGAAACCTACTTTCTTTTCTGACAAAATCAACCAAGCCTAACCGGTCACGACATGTTGTTGATATTGATTGAGTTGGAGGGACTTTCGATTACTGAAACCATCCATAAACCTAGACCCTGATAACCTTCGTAACCAAAGTGTCACGACCACATCCAAAGGTCACCCTTGGATTCTTAGGGGGGAAAGGAAGAGGCTGTTATGTTAGTTGTAGCGCGCCTTCCCTCTTTATAACACTTCAGAAATATTTTTGCATTGCATTTCTTATGATGACCTGGTCGAGAGAGCACGATACATCAGTGTAAAAGATTGATCCCTTTGGATCTTGGTACATGATGGCTTTTTATTAATAGAACTGGAAAAGGAGGAAAAGAAATAGCTTATATTGGATAACTTAAGTTATGAGGATTGTAGAGTGACAAAGGAAAAACTCTGAGCAAAACATTTCCAATTTGGATCTATCCATGCAACTGGATGTGATCCCTAGGTTCAGGATTCATAACACTCACCCAGCTAAGAATATCATTGGAGATGTCTCTCAAGGTGTGAGAACAAGGGGACAAACTTACAACGGGAATGTGTACTCATGCTTCCTATATCAGATGGACACAAAGAAGGTACAGGAAGCATTGAAAGATAGTAGTTAGGTTGAATCAATGCAAGAGGAATAGCTTTAATTCAAAAGACAAAAGGTTTGGAACCTATGTCTACTACCATCTGGTCAAGTACCCATTGGCACAAAATGGGTATTCAGGAACAAGACAGATGATAGAGGCTTGATCATCAAAAACAAGGCTAGACTGGTAGTTCAAGGATACACACAAAAGGAGGGAATTGATTACACTGATGTCTTTGCACATATTGCAAGACTTGAGATGAGGATCTTTCTTGCTTATGCAGCATGCAAGAACTTTACGGTCTACCAGCTTGATGTCAAGTGTGCATTTCTATACGGGGATATAGACAGAGAAGTCTATGTGTGCCAGCCTCCATGATTTGAAGACCCACACCACCCCATCTACATGTGCAAATTGCATAAAGCTCTCTACGGGCTGCACGAAGCACCTAGGCTGTGGTACGAGACTCTGTCTAAGTTTCTCCTCAAGAATGGTTACACCAGAGGTACCATTGACAAGACAATATTTATAAAAAGGTCCGGGAAAGACATTTTGCTCATACAATTCTATGTTGATGACATGATATGTGGTTCCTCAAATGACCAAATATGTAAAGACTTTCAGAGCATAATGAAGAAGAAGTTTGAGATGAGTTTCATAGGGAAAATTGACTTTTTCCTTGGAATTCAGGTAAAGCAAAATGAAAGAAGGGTTCTTTATCAATCAATCTAAATATGTCAATGACATTTTAAAAAGATTTGACATGAAGGATTGTAAGCTAGCAACGACTTCTATACGCAGAAATCACAATCTTTGTCCTGACTCTGAGGGGGAGGATACTGATCAACATCCGTATAGGGCAATTATTGGATCTCTGATGTATCTCACAGCAAGTAGACCTGGAAAATCGTGTTTGCAACCTGCATCTGTGCCAGATATCAGGTTGCTCGAAAGGTGTCTCACCTAGTTGCTGCTAAGAGAATCCGTAGATACCTCAAAGGAGCTCCTAAACTAGGTCTCTAGTATCCAGGGAACACCAACTCCAATCCCTATGGCTACACTGACAGTGATTATAGTTGCTAAAACATCAACAAGAAATCAACATCAGGAGGATGTCAATTTCTTGGTGGATGGATCATATCATGGCAATGCAAGAAGCAATCTGTACATCAACTGCTAAAGCCGAATACATTGTTGCTTCTAGTTGATGTGAGCAGCTGCTGTGGATCCAAAACTAGATTTTAGACTATGGATCCAATTTCATGAAAACTCATATCCATATTGACAACAAGAGTGTCATTTCCATTACAGAAAATCCTGTCAAGCACTCCAAGACAAAGCACATTGACATCAAGTATAATTTGATTAGAGATATTCATGAGAAAAACCTGATTAAGCTAGTCAAAGGTGACTCAATTGAATAATATGGTGATTTGTTTACCAAAGCATTTGATGAACAAAGATTTGAATATCTTATTACAACTATTGGGATGATAAACATTTGATGTTATATCAAATCTATTTCCAAAGTTGGAACTTCTTCATTCGGAAGACCTCCTTACTCTTGGAAGTAAATTTCTCTAAGGATAAAATTTACCTTCGAAAGTAAGTTTGGCTTCAAAATAGATTATTATTGGAAAAGCTTTTACTCTCGGAAGAAAGCTTTACTGTGTAACGGAAATCTCTCGGGCCCCACTATGTAAAAAGGTAAATGTATTATTAATGATGTTAGAATATTTTAAATGGGTGTAACCTTACTGCCTTTGTCACATCATACCCCAAACTATCACTTCACCTTATCCATCTGCCATTTCACCAATTTAAATACTTTCGACCTATCCCTTTAGTCTCTTTACCAATTTCAAAGCCCTAAGTTTCCTTCGTCATCAATTTTACTCACAAAATAACTTTATTTCTGTCACACCCCGGGCCCAGGTAGGGTGGCACGTCACAGACTAGTAACACATATGGTAGCGGAAATAAACCATCATAAGAGCACAAAGGGAGAGAACATCACATGGCATTTAATATTTAAAGAAAACAAGGGTTAGAAACAGATCTAGCCCCCAAATGAATTGTACATCCAACATAAGACAAAGTGTAATGATCAATAATAATTTAAATTGTTCAAATTGTTTTTAAAATCAGAGAAGCCAATGTCATGGTCATGAAGCTAGGTCAAGGTCTTCAACAATAACTAGAGTCCATTCATGGGTTACCTGAAACATGCTCAAAAGAAAATGTGTCAACTAAAAAATTGGTGAATTCAAGTGCTTAAAGTTTAAAAACAAAAGGATTCAATAGAATCCACATTTGATTTAAAAGAATCAATGATTCACTATTATGGGGGATCACAATCAACCCTGCACTCGGTCCCGGCTAGCCTCTTCAAAAGTTATGTTTTACTGGTTAATCCTGAAGGAAGAACTAAGCCTCAAAACAGTGGACCATACCTGCCCTGCCGGATGGTTCACCAAGTATTTTATAAAAACTTGTCACATGCCACAAACAACCCCGCAGGATCTCAGTGTGGTACCCTTCCCGTTCATCACGGAAGGCACTGTGTGTGAGGGATTCCCAAAGTAGATCTACCCATATAAAACAAGCTGTTCACACAAGAATTAATGATTGTGATACAAATAAAAGAAGGTTCTAACATTAAACCCAACATTCAAGCATCATAATATATTTTATAAAAGGTTTCAATTCAAGTATAGCATGTTTCATCCCAAAAACAATAGTAAAAAGGGGACACTAGAACTCACCTTAAAATTCAAGCAAAAGGGTTTGTCGTGTGCCAAGAAAGAGTCTCAAGTCTAGCACCCTACCATCAAGATTTAAGTATTAAGCCACTAATTCTAGGGTTATGGAGATGCACTAGGTGTGTCATGAGGTTAATGTCTTACTAGCTTTTGATTTGCTAAGTCTTTATATAAAAAGCTTCCTTTTAAATAAAGTTAGGGTTTCTTAGGAAAGAACCCATGATTTACCACGTTAGATCATCTATATAAGTTAGTTTGAGTCTTCTAAATGGTTCTTAGTCCAAGGGGTCGGTTTATTGAAGTTTAGCAAAATTTACAGTTTAGTCTTCCAAGTTTCCAAAATTTACACTTTCTACCCAAAGTTTGATTTCTTGTATTTATTGACTTTTATGACCAAATATTAGGTTGTTGGAGTTAAGTAACTGATTTTAATAAGTTTATATGAAGATTTCAGAGTTTAGGTCCGAGTTTTATATTTTTATGTCTTACGTTACTTGTTACGGTAAAACTGAAGGTTTTTAACGGTTAAGTGTCGATTTCCATATTTTTAGTCTTAGATCCATTAAATTTTATTTTAAGGACTTTTTAAAAGTTTTTAATCAGTTAAAGATGTATTTCAAGCTCCTTTTTGTTGAAAGTCTAAATTTTAAGTTTAACCCGTTAAAACACATTTTTACCCGTAAATGACCGTTTAAAAGCTTGTTTTACCAATTCTTATCATCTTTGAAAATATTATGGCACTTATTTCACTGAAATAATATGGTTTCTATGGGCTTTGATCTTTATATCACTATTTCTAGGATTTTCCTTAAAACGTCACCCAGTTAATACCCGATTATAGTTAAAAATCCCTTTTTAACTTGTCTTTTGACCATTTAATCAACAAATCTGGTCAAAACACTTTGTTAACCCTTTTAGAACCTGTAATACTTTTTAATATGATTATAATCCATGTTTTCTTATTTTTAAGTCGTTTTACCACTTTTCGGGTCCCCGAATATGTCCAAATTGCTTACAAGTCTATGACATTATTATTTTCAGCCATTAACATCTCATGATACACCCAAATTCATTCAAAACTTACTGAAATATCATGTCTAACTCACGAGTTCAACAAACAACCTATGAACAAGATGGAAACTTAGAGATTACACCATTTTCATCCATTACATATGAGTAAAACGTTATAACTTGTGATTAAACATTACCCAAACCTTTTGTAACTTTAAAAGCATGTTATTATAAGGTTAGAAAACTGGTTTAGAGTAGGTTACATGCTTAGCTTTGGAAGATTACAGGTTGTGCAAGTTGGATGGTGTAATAACACCCAAAAAGAGGGTTTTCTAGGTGTAAATCGGGTTACACCTATAGAATGACTTATATAACAAGTGTGATACCTTCAAGAACGTTAAAAGATCTTCAATAATGAGGTTGTAGCAGCAAGTTTCTGTTAGATACAAGAATGGTAAGATCTTTGAGTGAAAAATGAAGAAAACACAAGAAATGACCAAATTGGGTGATATGAAGCTTACACTTGGTGTAGTTCACGGTTTGGAGAGTGTAGATAGACAAGAATGGTCTGGAAAGCTTTGAACAAAGCTGGAAAATCTCGAACAAGGCTGGAGAAGGCTCGAACTTGTATGAACCATGCACCAAAAGCTCATAAACCTTCACTTCCTTGCAGTTTTGATGCTTGGCCGATGGTATGTTGTTTTGTTTCTTCGAAAACAAGCTGGAAATGGAGAGGGAAACCGAGAGTGTGTGTGTTTTCTGGTAGAGGATTCGAAAATGAGAGAAGAGAGTGGAAGAAATGAGGGTGTTTGTGGTGTTGCATGTATGGAGAGTGGTGGATGGAGAGGTGGTGTAGAAGAGAGGAGAGTGGAGGGGAGTGGGCGGCCGAGATTTGGTGTTTAGTGTAGGATTTTTTATTTAATTTTAATGGTAGTAATATTATGTAGTGTAGTATTATCTGTAGTATGGGGTAGTATATTAGATGGTATAATTTAGTTAGTTGATGTGTATTGTGCAAGATCATGCATGCACTTATCCGAAATTTTTGAGTTTCATGCACACCATAATTGTTTCAAATTATGATTTAAATATTGCATGGGTGCCTAATTGACCTTCCAAGAACACTAAGTTTTCCCTAGCTAATGCTTGATCTAGTTAAATTATCACAAAAAGGCACATAAAAGTAACAAAAATGGTGAACACTAACAACAATAATAATAATGCTAATAATAATATTGGTAATGATATTAACATTAATATTAATTGAATGGGTAATGATGCAGGTTGATAAGGTTAGAATTATGACCTAGAGGTCGTTGTCACATTCTCCCAACGTTTAGGAAATTTCATCCCGAAATTTTAGCTTCGATTATATTCTGAACGGGTGGGTTTGAAGAATGCGGATAACTCTTTCTCATTTCATCTTCTCGCTCCTAAGTGAATTAAGGTGCTCGCCTAGAATTCCATCTTACCTTGACCTTTCGTCTGAGTTTCATAACCAGCCGATCAGTGATATCTATAGGCTCTTCCACGAAGTTCAACTTGTCGGTTATCCTAGCTTCCTTCAATTGTATCTCCAAGGTCTTGTCTACCAGGCACTTTTTCAAGTTTGACACATGGAAGGTGTCATGTATGCAACTTAACTCCTGAGGTAGCTTTAATTTATATGCCACGAGACCAATTCTTGCTAGTATCTCATATGGTCCAATGTATCTCGGGCTTAGCTTTCCTTTCTTTCCAAACCTCACGGTACCTTTCCATGGTGCCACTTTCAGCATTACCCTATCACCCACTTGAAACTCCAAATGTTTTTGTCTTCTGTCAGCGTATTTCTTTTGACGATCCCTGGCTGCTCTCAAACGCTCCTTGATTTTAAATATTTTGTCGGTGGTTTCCAACACGATGTCGGGTCCCATTACTTGGCTGTCACCAATCTCATTCCAGCTCAATGGTGATCGGCATTTCCTACCATATAGGGCCTCATACGGAGCTGCCTTTATACTTGTGTGGTAACTAAGGAGAACTCTACCAAAGGAAGATGATTGTTCCAGTTCCCACCAAAGTCAATCACGCAAGCTCTAAGCATATCTTCCAGGGTTTGAATAGTCCTTTCACTGTGACCATCAGTTTGGAGGTGGTATGCAGTGCTTAGATCTAAACGGGTTCCAAAGGCTTGCTGGAGTGATCTCTAGAAACGTGAAGTGAAGCGGCTATCACGGTCGGAGATGATTGACAGAGGCACACCATGCCTGGTCACTATTTCATCAATATACAGTTGAGCCAGTTTCGTTAGGTCGTAGTCTTCTCTAATCGGCAAGAAGTGAGCTGATTTAGTTAACCTGTCCACTATTACCCAAATGGTGTCATGACCTCTAAAAGTTTTGGGTAGCTTTCTGACGAAATTCATTGTGACGTTATCCCACTTTCACTTTGGAATTTCAGGCTGGTGCAACGTCCCTGACGGTTTTTGATTTTCAGCCTTCACCATGGCGCACATCACAACATAAACGGCGATAGACTTCTTGATCCCAGGCCACCAGAAAAGGGCCTTTAGATCATGGTACATCTTGTAACTTCCGGGGTGAACTGAGTACCTAGTTTTGTGGGCTTCGTCGAGGATTACCCCTCTAATTCCCCTGTGCTTTGGTACCGACGTTCTCCATTCATATTTATATACACCATCGCTGCTCAGCTCTAATCGCTTCTCCATTCATGTCAACATTTCCCCCGCTAGCTTATCTTCCTTTAGTGCTTCGTCTTGTGATTTCTTTAGTCTCGCAATAAGGTTGGTGTATACACTCATCCTTAAGGCACGGACGTGTAGAGGTTTTTCTCTTTCTTTCCGGCTCAAGGCATCCGCCACTACATTGGCCTTGCCCAAATGGTAGCGTATTTCACATTCGTAATCATTCAGCAACCAACCCATCTTCTCTGGCGCATGTTTAGCATCTTCTGATCCAGAATGTGTTGCAAACTTCTATGGTCAGTGTAGATAATGCACTTCGTGCCATAGAGATAATGCCTCCACATTTTGAGTGCAAACACCACGGAACCCAATTCTAGATCATGCGTTGTGTAGTTCTTCTCATGATCGTTTAGTAGTCTCGATGTATAAGCAATTACCTTGTTAAGCTGCATTAGCACGCATCCTAGTCCTTGACGCGAGGCGTCATAATAGACCACGAAATCCTCAATCTTATAAGGGTCAACTTAGAAGAGTCAACTTGAATCCCATTGTTATTTACCACATGCCCTAGAAATTGGATCTCTCGCATCCAAAATTCACCATTTGGAGATTTTGGCATACAATTGTTCATTCTTGAGCAACTCAAGAACCAGTCTAAGGTGTTTCTCATGCTCTTCTTTACTACGGGAGTAGATCAAGATGTCATCGATAAACACGATCACGAACTTGTCAAGATACAAGTGACATACATGGTTCATGAGATCCATAAACGCCGTTGGTGCGTTAGTCAGTCCAAAGGGCATGACTATATACTCATAATGTTTGTATCTCGTCCTGAAAGCCGTTTTGTGTATGTCTTCTTCTCTTATCTTCAGCTGATGATATCCCGATCTTAAATCTATTTTAGAAAAGTAACTAGCTCCCTGCAGTTGATCGAATAGGTCGTCGATCCTCGAGATAGGGTGACGATTATTTATAGTCAGCTTGTTCAGCTCCCTGTAATCAATGCACATCCTTAGGGTTCCATCCTTCTTCTTTACAAATAATACCGCTGCACCGCATAGGGAAACACTTTGTCGAATAAATCCCTTTTCAAGTAGTTCCTGGATTTGTAGCATTAGTTCCTTCATCTCGGGAGGGGCGAGTCGATATGGTGCATTGGCTACTAGTGCAGCACCAGGCAGTAGATCTATTTGCAACTCGACTTGTCGGTTCGGATGGAGTCCCGGTAGATCTTCGGGAAACAGTTCTGGATATTCAGAAACCACTGGAATATCCTTAATCTTCTTCTCCTCTTTAGCCTTCATTACATAGACTATGAAAGTTGGGCATCCCTTCTTAAGGCTCTTGGTCGCTTTCAGATGAGATATCATAGGGCATAGCATGTCACTTCCTTCGCCACTAACCACTAGCACTTTCCCGTTGCTCAGTGGTATTCTAAGCAGGCGTTCATCACAGACGATCTCGACTCTATGCCTAGCCAGCCAATCCATACCAACAACCACATCAAATCCTCCTAACTTAATAGGCATCATGTTAATCTTAAATATGCTACCTTCTAGATTCATTAAGCAGTCCTTGATGACTTCATTAGTTTCTATAATGTTACCATCGGCTAATCTATGATGAACGGATCAGTCAGGATACACGCATTCAAGTCAATCAAAGGCCTAAAAGTACTAGAGACAAAACTAGCAGTTGCTCTAGTATCAAAGAGAATGGTAGCCGGATGGTTGTTTATAAGGAACGTACCATTGACTATATCAGGTTCCTTGCAAGCATCGGCTGGTTCCATCACGAATGCTCGTCCCTTCGGCTTGTTGGGTCTGGCCTCCTTATCTCTTCCCAGTTTAGGACACTTGTTCCTCATGTGCCCTGGATATCCACATTCATAGCATTTTTTACCCGACGCATACGTACAATCCTTGATTAAATGACCCGGTTGTTTGCATCAGGAAGCAGGGCATCGGGTTGAAATCCCCTTGATGATGCAGTTTGCACTTGTTACAGAACGGGCTGCTAACCGAGTATAGTTTCATTGTCCTCCTACCTTGGTCATTGGGCCTCACACCTTCAAAGCTCTTCTTGCTTGACCCGCTACTACTGCCGATTGCTTTCTTCACATCGAACCACTTCCTTTTGTCACCCATTGGCTTCCTCTTCTCTTCATTCCTAGTTTGATCAGTCCACCCAGCCCTAACCAAATCACCAGTCAAACTGCTGGTGAAGTCAACCGTAGCTTGCAAGGTTAAAGGCCTAGAAGTTGAACCATTCCCCTGACTCTAGGATGTAGCCCCCAAATAAACGCGCTACACCCTTAGATTCCGGTGTCACCAAGTGTGGCACCAATCGAGACAGGGCTAAGAAGCGGTTGATGTACTCAGTGTAATTAGGACCCTTCATCTCTAGGCTCAGGAATTCAGACTCTAGCTTCTCCAGTTAATTGATGGGGCAATATTTGCTGGTTATCAGTTCCCTGAATTCAGTCTAGCTCATTCGGTTAGCAGCATTCCTTCCCCGAGGCTGAATAACCGTCTTCCACCATTCCAGAGCTGATTCCTTGAGTGACTGGGATGCGAACCTCACCATGTGGTCCTTTTTAAACTCACTGATGTCCAAGACAGCTTCCATTTTGTCGATCCATCGGTACGTCTCAATCGCACCCTCAGTGCCATAGAAGTCTTTTGGCTTGCATGCCATGAAAGTTTTGTAGGAGCATCCATTCTTCAGTGCTTCAGCTTCCTTGTTATTACCCTCATTATTTCCGTATACATCATCACCACCGGGATGGCTCTGGTCTGCGTTGATTTGGGCTATAATGGTAGGAATATCATTTGCAATTTGTTGTGCAACAAGGTTGGCAATCCTTTCATTGGTTTGCATTCTCTCCACGAGGGGTTCCTGGTGGAGTAGGGGTTTGATTTCTGGTTTGTCTAGGCCCTTCACGGTGGCCTCTAGTAGTTCCTCGCCTTTCAATGTGGGTTCCTCTCCTAGTCGGCATGCTGATAGCATCACAGATAAATTTTTGTTTAGCATCTCATAATTGGTTTCGAGTAGCCCATGCATCATTTACCCTAAACTATCACGTCCTAGAAAAAGGGAGTGTATCATACACACCACTAAATACCTCTAACAAGAAAATGTTTCATTAAATTAGCTTAAGACAAATCATCCAAAATGGACACAGGTCAAAATTTCCAATGCATAACATGACACATTGTAAATTAAAATAAATAGTTCAGCAAGATTTTAGCATCGATTAAAATAGTTTCACAGAGAGATAGAGTTTATAGTATTAGCAAGCATAATTGTCTCAGAGTTACACTCTTACAAGTTGGAAGGTACCATCACCCCCATATTATTAATAATAATAATAGTATCAGATAATAATAGAAATAGTTTCCGTCAACTGTCTATAAGACAGATAATTCCACATCCTCTCCAAGCCTTCACATCCACTTCTTCTTCAACCACCCTAGCCATCCCGAGTTCTGCTTCATATGTTCTTGCTCCGACCGCTGGACCCCGTGCGAAGCCATCATGGCCTGAAACTGGGCAGACTGAGAGGTCCGAGTACCGTGCTGGAGGGTCAGCTCGTGACGACGAACAGTCTTCAGAATCTCATCCAGAGCAGCATCGGAGGGACCTATGTCGCTTGCCCGGCGGCTAGACTGGGAGTACCTGTCACCAGCTAGCACACTAGGGCCATCATACATGCTGCGCCTCGGTGGCATCTGGTGCTCGTCATGTGGGTGGTGGTGGAGTGGGTCAAATGACGGAGGTACAGGTGTCGGAATCCTAACAGGTGGTGGAAGAGGAGGTGGCACCCTAAAGGAGATTGAAGGACCTGGCCTTGCACTCTTGCGTGGGCGGGTGATCACACGTGCACCCCTATCCCCGATAGGTGAGTGGGTAGGAGCTGCTACATGAGGTGAATGGGAGCGCGTCCGGCTCCTGCAGGGGGATGTCGAGGAAGAGTCTTCTGACGGCTCGGTGTTGTCGGATGTGACGGATATCCATTCCGGTTGTCCGCATCTCCTCATATACTCCTTGTACTCCGTTCGTGGTGTCGCCTTCTTGAGGCTCCCAGATGGTGCAGTCCCGTTAGTGGGGTATGCCGGTGCCTTACCCTTGTCAGCCATGGTCTTGCTATCCTGCAAGAAATATCATGAGTAATTTGGTTTCTTATAGCTCATGATTGTAATAATAATAGTACTTATGGTAGTGATGGCAATAGTATCAGATATCCCAATAGTATCAATAACTAGAGGTATCAGTAAGTAGTAGTATCAGATATAAGCAGCTTCTTCAAATAACATCAGCTAGAGTAGTTAACATTCAGGAAAAACCTTTAGACCACTTTAAAAGAAATTTCAGAAATCATAAGTTCAAACAGAAAAAGTCCACTCATTACCTAAAGGTCCATGCTAGAACTTACGTGTCTGGTAAATTCATGAATACATCAATCAAGTGTAATCATCAATTTACCCAATCCGATCATCCCAACACTTTCCCACAAGGACGGTCCTAAGGTATCAGGGTTGTAGCCTATGGTCTCACTATGGTATCCCCGAATTCTCTACAACCTTTGGCTCTGATATCAATCTGTCACACCCCGGGCACAGGTAGGGTGGGACGTCACAGACTAGAAAAACATATGGCAGTGGAAACAAGCCATCATAAGACCACAAAGGGAGAGAACATCACATGGCATTTAATATTTAAAGAAAACCAGGGCTAGAAACAGATCTAGCCACCAATTGAATTATACAAACAACATAAGACAAAGTGTAATGATCAACAATAATTATAGATTGTTCAAATTGTTTTTAAAATCATATAAGCCAATGCCATGGTCACGGTGCTAGGTCAAGGTCTTCAACAATAGCTAGAGTCCCTTCATGGATTACCTGAAACATGCTCAAAAGAAATTATGTCAACTAAAAAGTTGGTGAATTCAAGTGCTTAAAGTTTAAACAAAAGGATTCAATATAATCCACATTTGATTTAAAAGAATCAAAGATTCACTATTGTGGGATATCACAATCAACCCTCCACTCAGTCCCGGCTAGCCTCTTTAAAAGTTATGTTTTACCGGTTAATCCCAAAAGAAGAACTGAGCCTCAAAACAGTGGACCATATCTGCCGGATGGTTCACCTTGTATCTTATAAAAACTTGTCACATGCCACAAACGACCACGCAAGATCTCAGTGTGGTACCCTTCCCGTTCATCACGGAAGGCACTGTGTGTGGGGGATTCCCCTGGTAGATCTACCCATATAAAACAAGCGATTCACACAAGAATTAATGATCGTGATACAAATAAAAGCATGTTCTAACATTAAACCCAACATGAAATCATCATACAATAATTTATAAAAGGTTTCCATTCAAGTATAGCATGTTTCATCCCAAAACAGTAGTAAAAAGGGGACACTAGAACTCACCTAAAATTCAAGCAAAAGGGTTCGTCGTGTGCCAAGAAAGAGTCTCAAGTCTAGCACCATACCATCAATATATAAGTGTTAAGCCACTAATTCTAGGGTTATGGAGATGTACTAGATGTGTCATGAGGTTAATGTCTTACTAGCTTTTGATTTGCTAAGTCTTTATATAAAAAGTTTCCTTTTATAGAAAGTTAGGGTTTCTTAGGAAAGAACACATGATTTTCCATATTAGATCATCTATATAAATTAATTTGAGTCTTCTAAATGGTTCTTAGTCCAAGGGGTCGGTTTATTGAAGTTTAGCAAAATTTACAGTTTAGTCCTCCAAGTTTCCAAAATTTACACTTTCTACCCCAAATTTTGATTTCTGGCATTTAATAACCTATATGGCCAAATATTAGGTTCTAGGAGTTAAGAACTGATTTTAAGTAAGTTTATACCAAGATTTCAGAGTTTAGGTACAGGTTTTATATTTTTATGTCTTACGTTACAGGTTACGGTAAAACCGAAGGTTTTTAACTATTAAGTGTCGATTTCCATATTTTTAGTCTTAGAGTCATTAAATATTATTTTCAGGACTTTTTGTAAGTTTTTAATCAGTTAAAGATGTATTTCAGGCTCCTTTTTGTTGAAAGTCTAAATTTTAAATTTAACTCGTTAAAACGCGTTTTTACCCGTAAATGATCGTTTAAAAGCTTGTTTTACCAAGTCTTATCATCTTTGAAAATCTGATGGCACTTATTTTAATGAAATAATATGGTTCTATGGGTTTTGATCTTTATATCATTATTTCTAGGATTTTCCTTAAAACGTCACTCGGTTAATACCCGATTATAGTTTAAAATCCCTTTTTAACTTGTCTTTTGACCATTTAATCAACAAATCCGGTCCAAACACTTTTTTAACCCTTTTAGAACCTGGAATACTTTTTAATATGGTTAAAATCCATGTTTTCTTATTATTAAGTCATTTTACCACTTTTCAGGTCCCCGAATATATCCAGATTGCTTACAAGTCTATGACATTATTATTTTCAGCCATTAAATCTCATCATACACCCAAAATCATCCAAAACCTACTGAAATATCATGTCTAACTCATGGGTTTAACAAAAAACCTATGAACAAGATGGAAACTTAGAGATTACACCATTTTCATCCATTACACATGTGTAAAACGTTATAACTTGTGATTAAACATTACCCAAACCTTTTGTAACTTTAAAATCAGGTTATTATAAGGTTAGAAACTATTTTAGAGCAGGTTACATGCTTATCTTCGGAAGATTACAGGTTGTGCAAGTTGGATGGTGTAATAACAACCAAAAAGAGGGTTTTCTAGGTGTAAATCAGGTTACACCTATAGAATGACTTATATAACAAGTGTGATACCTTCAAGAACGTTAAATATCTTTAAGAATAAGGTTGTAGCAGCAAGTTTCTGTTAGATACAAGAATGATAAGATCTTTGATTGAAAAATGAAGAAAACACAAAAAATGACCAAATCGGGTGATATGAAGCTTACACTTGGTGTAGTTCACGGTTTGGAGAGTGTAGATAGACAAGAATGGTCTAGAAAGATTTGAACAAAGCTGGAAAATCTCAAACAAGGCTGGAGAAGGCTCAAACTTGTATGAACCGTGCACCAAAAGCTCATAAACCTTCACTTCCTTACGGTTTTGATGCTTGGCCGATGGTATGTTGTTGTGTTTCTTCGAAAACAAGCTGGAAATAGAGAGGGAAACCGAGCGTGTGTGTGTTTTCTATAGAGGATTCGAAAATGAGAGAAGAGAGTGGAAGAAATGAGGGTGTGGGTGGTGTTGCATGTATGGAGAGTGGTGGATGGAGAGGTGGTGTAGAAGTGAGGAGAGTGGAGGGGAGTGGGCGGCCGAGATTTGGAGTTTAGTGTAGGATTTTTTATTTTATTTTAATGGTAGTAATATTATGTAGTGTAGTATTATTTGTAGTATGGGGTAGTATATTAGATGGTATAATTTAGTTAGTTGATGTGTATTGTGCATGATTATGCATGCACTTATCCGAAATTTTTGAGTTTCATGCACACCTTAATTGTTTCAAATTATGATTTAATTATTGCATGGGTGCCTAATTGACCTTCCTAGAACACTAAGTTTTCCTTAGCTAATGCTTGATCTAGTTAAATTATAACAAAAAGGCACATAAAAGTAACAACAATGGTGAACACTAACAACAATAATAATAATGCTAATAATAATATTGGTAATGATATTAACATTAATATTAATTGAATGGGTAATGATGCAAGTTGATAAGGTTAGAATTATGACCTAGAGGTCGGTTGTCACAATTTCCCCTGTAAATTCTCAACAATGGCACTAAACCCTCAACATAACCAAGTTGCACTCTTTGACTCTTCCAAGGATGCGAACTTCTCTGAAATCATCCACTTCCTAACCCAGTCAACCTACTACATGACCTTAATTGTTAACCCCACTGTTTACTCACACTACATGGCTGAGTTTTGGGGAAATGGTCAGATTGTCACTCTGAACGGAGTCAGGGTCATCAGGTCAAGAGTTTGCGACCAAGAATCGGTCATATTTGAATAGACCATCAGGGAGCACCTCGAGCTCCATGATGAGGGTTCTCCTACTGAATCCTCAAAACAAATTTAGAGGACACATATACTCAAATAGGATATGGTGGAGATGTAATCAAATTCACGGTCTACAAGTTCAACTTTTCTTACAACTGGAAGTTCCTGCTTCACATTGTTCTTCATTGTTTATCAAACAAGTCCACGGGACATGATCAAATTCCCAATGATTTATGATGCTTAGTTCACGGGTTGGTAAAAGGCCTTAGGTTCAACTATTCAAGATTTGTGTTGAACAACCTCAGAGGAAACCTTCAAAGGGACATATTCTACATGTATTCCAGGTTTATTCAGCACATAATCAACTTTGAGCTGGATCAGGGTAAGCTTGTCTGTACAGCTACTCTACCTATCCCTCATATGAGGCCCGCCATCTTCAAGGTGCTGAAGAGGATGTCCACCAACTTTACTGGAAGACATACTGCGCTTCTTCCAGGTATGACTGAGCAAATAGCTCCTGGTGACATCCCTGTTAACCCCGCAGGTGATGAATCCACACCAGCAATAACCACCTCAATGCCAACTCTTCCTTCCCATCCCATCAAACATACATATTAGAGACACTCCAAGCGAACCCTTGTTCAATATACTATGATTGAACAAGTTCCCCCTGTTTAATCCAAAAAGGCTAGAGTGGAAATTAAGGCTCCCACTAAGTCTTAGGTCCTACCATCCTTCACAATTGACCTCAATTTGGGTATTGAGTCTCCTCAATCTCAATCCCATGAGCCTGAAACCCAAACCTTAAGCCCTCAGGGTGAGTCACTATACTTCCATGAGTAGCCAAAAAGGGACAGCCCAATCATAGGCTTAATGCCTCTACACATTGATCAAGGTCCCGAGTCATTAGGCATCACTTCCATATCTTTCAGTGACCTTTTAATAGGTAATGATGAATAAATCATGTCTCTTCAAGGCCATGATGTTGATCCACAACACCCATCTAAGAATCAACTGAGCCAAGAGAAACCTCTGATTTCTAGCCTCCATCAAAGAACCCAAACTGAGGTAAGTCCCATTGATGTGGAGGGGACTCATGTAGATTCAGCTACCACTACTGATGGTGCCTCAATGGGCCCTCAGGATAGTGGTAACATCTCTAAGACTGAATCTACGACAACTTTGCCTCTTGATGACTCTAAAAGAGACATCATGAAGCAAGGGAAACCAGGGTTCTAAAAAACCACATCAGGTGCTGAGGATGAACATACTAGGTATGTTACCTCATCTCCTCGTGATTCTTCTAAAGAAGATGAGGGATGTCTGCAACTCATAATAAGAGACCTATATTCTAAAGTCTCAAACCTTGAATCCAGGGTTAAGACTTTAGAGGATAGGTATGCCACTCAGTAACTTGAGATGGAACATCTCAAGGCTCAACTAGCTGAGAAATAGACTAAGAGATTTTTAGGCATGTACCAGTCCAAGTCTCTCTGACTTCTTCCTCTAGCTCATCAAGCTCTTAAGATGTTCCTACCAAAAAATGGGAGAATGTTCAGAGTGAAAAACATGTGGAGCAAAGCTTGGCTCTTTCAAGACTTTCTTCTTCTTATCTTGCTCAACCAAGCAACTGTTTTCCTTGAGCCTCCTCCTATCATCATTCACTTGGACCCAAGGATGCTCATAGACCTGAATAAGTTCTTAACTAAGTTTCTAATAGGCTCCTCACATAAACAACCAAGTCCGGATGTTGCTGTGGCATACTTTGGAGCTGAGGAGCTTTAGAGATTGAAAGCACCATCTACCACTAAGGAAGGAGTTGGTAAAACTAAGGTCCACATTAAACCTGAGAATGATTTTGAAGGGGATATGGGGACTGATGGCCAACAGCTAAAACTGTTGGGACAAGCAGTGCACCCCCACAAACTTCCGAAGCTGAAGTCCAAGCTACGGAAGAATTATCCTAATCTTCCAAAGCTGAGATCCAAGCTGCGGAAGGACTAACTTCTTTGTCTAATGATCTAATTATCACAAAGGTAATCCTTGAACTGGCCTATGATATAAATAGTAAGGACTTTCTCAAAACCCCTCTCACTCAACCACCTTCATCATGACAAGCTCATATCACCACCCACCAAACCTGGATCCTCTACATCAGAACCTCCAAAGACTCATGCTTTCGAAGACATCAAAGGCAAAAGGAAGTTGACTGCGGAAGAACTGTTAGAAGAGGAAAGGTTGGAAAAGCTGAAGAGAAAAGTTAGACTCCCCACTAGGAAGCTATTAGCTGCAAGTAGCAAAGCAACCATGGCCAATCAGGAAGCTATCAATAACCAAAAGAGGGTGGAGATCATTAACAGCCATGTCAATCTTGAAGCAGCAAGTGAAGATGTGCTCCTCCTACCACTTGAGGAGCTAGTGAGTTAGAAAAGGCAACCCTGATGCAAAAAGAACAAGAGAAGCAGTAAGGTTGGCCTTAGAGGAGGAAAAGCTGAGAAAGAAAGAGGAAGCTAAGCAACAGCTAAGGAATAAAAGGATAGCTTTCTTAAGCTCAGGGGATTCTCTCTTGAGGAATAGCTCCTCATGATAATGACACGATCTTGTGGCTTTTCCACAAAGAACAAGATCAGATGGACAAAGAGAGAAAGAGGGCATCCAGGGAGAAACTTAAGGAGAAGAAGAAGCTCAACTTGTAGCAGCCAAGAAGATATGAGACAAAGCCTAGATGAAGGCTTATCTCAGGGCCCATTGTTTCTCTGGCAGAAATGTTGGCCCCATGTTGGAAAAGACCCTATAGCGACATGTCAGTGACATCAAGGCTGACATTCGGCTAGGAAGAAGGAAGGAGGTATACAAAAGTATATAGAGGATGACTTCCAAACCTACACCAAAACCACAACCTCAACCTGAACCAATACCTTTCCCCCTCCCCATCAAAATTGAGCCAACAACTAAGCCTTACTCCCAAACCCACATCATCAACCACATAGTCTTCCTCACCCATTGCATCATAATAACCACCACCACTACATGTCCTGAAACCTAAAACACTTCCCAGAACCCAACCATTATCCACCTATCAACCACCCAAGTCATCCTCTTAATCATCCAAACCTCTAACCTTGGAAGAATTTAAGGAGATCAAGAGGAAACTCATCAATTGTACTACTCTGAGCAACATATCTGTCAAGAGGGGTCCATCAAACTACCATTCATTGATGGCTCCTCATGTTCCCTCATAAGAGAACAATTCCTTGATCTGCCAAGAGGAACATTGGACCAGGCTCTCAGACTCTTGGCAACTAACTCTGACTACCTCAAAGAAGAAGAGAATAAGCTAATTGTTGACTCTGCAGGATTGTAGGAAGGGAGACAAGCTACCATCTCAATGCCTTGTTCATAGGAAGATGATAGTCTAGTGGAGGTTTGAAGACTCTTCTCCTAACTTCGTTGTGGAAAGAGAGAATGGTGAAGTCAACAGACTTAATGCATCTTCTCTACTACATTGTAGCAGATTTGACATTGCTAAGTTAGCAGAGAAACCATTCTCCAATCCCTCCAACTCTGAAGTAGTTGCTCATATTAGAAATCTTCTGAGCAGCCTACATCTTACTAAACTGACTACAAAGGCCAAGATTGAAGAGGAGTTTATGCTAAGAGAAAGGGAAGAAAAGGAAGGGTCAACCACTAAAGAAAAGGCTTTCTTACAAATGGTTGAAGGCCTTGAACTAGAACACATAGTTTGATGGGAGTATGACTACAACTCCCGTTAACTAACTCTCTTTAGAGGGACACAACAAAGGGTGCATGTCATTCAAAGCAATAGACTAGAGCTTCTGTCTATGAATGACTTGTACAAACTTCTCAGCACCACCTCTGGTAAGAATAAGGAGACAGATAAGTGTCTTCTCTCTTTGGTGCTGAAAGTTTTAAGAAACACAAACAAGTGAGGTTTTGGTAACATCAGCCTATGGGGAGTTTGTTGTATCAAGTAAGGCTGGTGCAACCAAAACAAACACTTAAGAACAATTTTGATACAACTGTGAAAAAGCTTCCGAAGGCAAAATCTGCATTTCCGAAGATAAAGGCCGAAAGAACTTCCGAAGAGGAATCCTGACTTTCGAAGACAAAGTCATCCTTCTTCCAAAGTTCAACACTTAGAAGATTTCAAGACGATGAGGAAGTATGAAGTCTTGAAGATCAACATAAGTCTTGGGAGAAGTAGGCTCCTCCTAAGTATAAGTGGCTTTAGAAGAAGTCAGTTAACCTTTGGAAGAACCTACTATGAACAACTTTATGCTTTTAGCTTTCTTTTTAGGGTCATTTCTTAGCAGCACTAGCTCTTTTGGTCTTTTTATATCCCCACTCAGTGATGGGATATATGTAATGGTTACCATTAACTGTCTTTATTGTTGTTGAGCTGTTTAAGTATCCAACTCTCCTTATCGTCAACTAGTGTGGAAGAGCTAGATTGTGACCTCCTTTGACCTTGTTTTCTTCTTTTATGTTCTGAATCTTCCCTTTTTGCTTCTTTCATCACATCATCTTTAAACTTTGTCTTCAACTTACTAACAACCACAAAGAAATCTCTTCCTCTTTGATTGATTGGATAGTTTGTGATTATTAAGCTTTATAGGTCACAAATATCAAACTCAGGGATGGTAGAATTGTTTCAATCTAAAGGAAATTCTGAACCATCCTTGAAGTCCTTTTAATAACTGCATAATCCCAGTCTGGATCATATTTCCAGGCCATGATCATGTTTTCTTAAGCAGAGTCGAGAGTTGTGAGATGATCAAATAATTGGACCAGAGTTGATTTTTTTTAGTTATCTCCCTAACAGCTGTAGCAAGTGGCCTTATCTTTCCTGGTATCACATATCTTGGCTCTTTGATCAGTTTATCTTTATCCTTGTGCCTATCTTTACTTTCTACAAGAACTGGCTCAGTAGAGTAGATTTGGCTTGATGAGCATGGGTAGGGTTTGGTGCTTTGGTTTTGAATTTCACTCCTGTTTCTAACTCCACCTTCATTACATACTCCATCATCTTTCTTAGTTCAGCAACATAACTTCCCTTTAATTCATGCAGCTTGTAGTTATGGCTTTGTAACCAACAAGTCATGTTGTACTTTGTCAGCTTAGCAGTATCACAATGGCCTAGATCTTGCTTAATTTTCTGAATGGCTTGAAATTCGGAGAACGTTTCCCAGTTGCAGACAAGGAGAATGAATCTTGCTACTTCAAATTCTTTCAACACATTCTTCATCTCAGACATATTCATTTTCTCAACCATGTCATAGGGAAATCCATGGTTTATCAAAGTCATGCACATTGCTGATTGAGGTCTTTCTTCAAGAATATCATCAATAGTCATCAGCTCACCACCTTTTTATTCTTGTTTGGCTTTGGAGATTCAACTCTTGTTAGTTATTCCCATTCGGCATCACTCTTAGTTTCATCACATGTGATTAGCTTCAATATGGATACATCTATGTAAGGCCTTTTCTTGTTGTATTGAATAATTGACTTTGAATCTTTAGCAAACTATTTTCCTGATTCATGATGAGCAGATGTTTCAAGGTCAGATATCATCAACTTCAATGCATCAAGCTCTTTTTATTTTCTTTTCAAAAGGACAACTTGTTTAGAGATAGTACTCTTTCCTTTGTTTATCTCTAACACAAGCTGCTCCTTCCAGTCTTATCTTGTTTAGCAGATTCTTTAAGCTCAACAACCAACTCATGTAGTGCATCAATCGCTTCATGATCGGATTGAGCATCTTCTCTCAACCTTTTGATTTAGGCTTCTTGTTAGATCAATTGAGCATCTTTTTCTTTTAATATCCCATTCAGTTCCCTAAGCCTCTCTAATCTTTTGTTGGTCTTGCTGATTAGTTTAATGTATTCCACCATAAGAAAACTTTTACTCACATCAATTTCATCATCCTTAGAGTAAGCTATCACATCAACAAACTCATCTTCTCCCATGGTTTCTTGTTCTTTCTCAGATTCTAAACATAATTCTTTTGTTTCCCCCTTTTGTACATCATCCTCATCTTCTTCAATGTTGATCACTTTAGTTGGTGCAAAGCTTTCAGTGCTTGAATTTGATTCAACAAGGGGGTGTTTGGGCATTGAAGTGGTTCTTCTTGAGGAGATCGTGGATTGAGAGTAGGTGAGAAAGGTTCTATAATACACTTTATACTACATCCTACAGCCGACCATACTTTGAAGGCGAACTGGAACACTAATCTAAACAACAAGATCAATTTAAAGTCAAAAGGCAGATTGCCTTTTGACTACTGATTGTGACAGGCCATAGCTCACATCCCTAATCTATTACAAAAAGGATAAAAGTACAAGAGTGGAAAGTTACAGACTCAAAGACCATAATCTACAGTTGACAAAAGTATGGAGATAATCACCAACTTTAAGTTGGTGCATCTTTCGAGATGGGAACAAAAAATGGTTCAGCTTTTGTCAAAAGTAAGTCAGAGAAAGCAGGTCTTCTCTATCTTTGGAAGAAATCGGTCTTCAGGCTTCAGAAAACTTTGTCTTGAAGTTTCGAGAGGCTTCATTTTTGGCTTCGAAAAAATGGGTCTTTGGCTTCGAAAGAATTGGGTCTTTGGCTTTGGAAGATTTGACACTTAGTGAATTTCTTATGCATTGTCAAATCTTCCGAAGTAACTTCCTTGTACTTTAGAATGCATGCTGAGAGATATTTGGCTAGCATCAGCCTCTAACATAACTCTTAGAAACTCCCCCTACGCTGATGCTACCAAAACATAAGGATGACTATGAGTCTTGATCAAATCTTCACTTATTTACAACCATCACTAGAACCAGAGCCATTCTTGTCATCATCAGTTGGTCTGGGTTCTTCAGGCTCTCAAAGTACCTACTCATGTCCAAGAGATCATTGTCACACCCCAACCTTAATGGCGAAAACGTTGAGATGTGATGGTTAAGATTGTTCAAAGCCACATAACATTACCATCAAGTGTAAATATAATTAAGCATAAGATTTAATGTAACATTACAGCCAAAAGTCTCAAGCAAACATTCTAACATAACATCTAGTTCAAACATCTCAAATTAATAATAAGTCTCTATTATTTCTTGGTCCAATCCTAGATGTGTCCAAACTTCAAGATCAACCATTAAGCTTGGGCATTCCCTGAAACATGTTAAAAAATAAAGTCAATAATTAATGTTGATGAGTTTCCATGGGTTATACATACATATAACAATTTGTAAGAGGCAATTCATGTCATGGGTTAAAAAATAATTCAATAATATAGATAGCATAATGATATAATCAAACCTTGACAAAAGATGGCCACAATAAGATAAACGATTAGCTAAGTGTACTTGGTTCCCATGATGATCAATAATACGTCATCAGGAGCCGGCAATAACCTCGGCTTTAGCACCAAATAGGCTTGTCAAGCCCATAGATCTATGACGTCTCTAGGCTAGCAATTGTTAATGATTGTTTTTACAAGATGACTATCATATAAGGCTCACAAATATCTCAAATAACCATGACAAGTTTATAAACGATTTGCTCGTGCATTACAAGTTTCAAGATGTTTTACAAGTGTAAATTTATAAGCTTAACATGTTTCACCCCAAAAGGTGTGAGATAAAGTAAAAAGGGGGCATGGAAAACTCACTTGATATATAAGATGAACTTTAGAGAATATTAAGAAAATAAGATTGCTCCAATGATTCCTTTTATAGAATACCTAAACGTGGTTGTTTCAAGATTAGGTTAATGATATGATTAATGACTAAATGTGAACTAGGGTTTCAATTGGAATTTGGGGTTTTAATAATTAAGTTAACTAAAATAATGTAATCGATTATATTTTGATTCAATAAAGATGTAATAAATCGATTAAATAATTAAGATTGGGAACGATAATGAATGATTAGTGAAATCAAATAATTTAATTTATAATAATTGATTTAATAAAGATTTATTATCAAGTGTGACAAGAAATATTTAATTTACTAATTATTTACGATATAACGTGGTTAAATAATTAATTGAATAATTAATAATTAATTGATTAATTAATTATTTAAAGTATTAGTAACATGTTGATTTCAAATGGTTTGAAATAATCTAAGTTTGACCTATAATGGTTTTATAACATTTAAATCACCTAAATGAATTAGTAATGTTTTTATAACCTTTGTTATTCCTTAAAAGGTAATTAAATTTTAAAAATTATAAGTTTTAAAATCTTTAAAAATTAATTTAATAATTTCTGAAATATTTTATTAACAAAATAATTTGTATTTTGATTTAATAATATGATAATAATTTTTCTAAATTCTAAAATGTTAAAAAAATGAACTATAACCAAAAGTGGCAGAGGCCCGGTTCGAACCCGGGATCTCATGCTTATAATTGTTGCAAGTTACTAGTTGGGCTAAAGCCCGAATCTGTTCAAAGTCCGAACAAAATTTATGAATCCATTAATTAAATAAATCACCATATCACAGGAACTCTAGAATCCATTTTGATCAAATTGAACCCCAAATTGATAATGTTAACGTAAATAACCTTGGGCTTTTAATCCCCAAGTAAAACCGAGTGTGGGTGTGGGTAGTATTACCAGTATGATGATTAAATCGATGCTACAAGATGATGAAACAGTCGCGACCAAGGTTGAGTATGATTCGAGATACAAAAGATGATAATAAATAAATTCGTTGAACAGAAAGCTTCTACCGTCTCGATGATCTAAAGCCTTCTATCAATTTCAACTAAGATTGCTCGGAAGTTGATGAACACCATGGTTGCAGATCACGACGAATATGTGAATCGTTTGTGATGTTTAAGTATGTTTCGGATGAAATTGTAATTGGTAGAGGTTTAGAAATGGTTAAATGATCGTGTAGGTTCATATTAGTTAGATTTTTATCTGGTTTTAAATTGTCGAACAATTCGAAGATTGATGGCAATCGGTTACCGAGTTCAAACGTTCCCTTAACCGGTTTTAAACTCCAATTAAAGCGCATCTATGAGTTCGAAACGGTTTCATGAAGTGATTAGCATCAATTAGGTATTAAATTTCAGGTGTTTCGGGTGGTTTGGGGGTCACCGGCGCCGCACAGGGGCTTCGCCGGCCGCGGCCGGGAAATCGGGGGAAGGGTTGGGTTGGTTTTAAAAAATTACACCTTTGGTCCATGTAGTTGAGGAGTTTCAAATTTATGCAATTAACTTGTAAATTAAGTTTCACATTTACAATTTTAACCCTGGACTTATAAACCTAGTTTTTTTCTATATAGTTTTAATTATTGCTCTATGTAAACTTTATAACTTCTCGTATCTTTATTAATCATATTAGAATCTCGTAACTAATACTCAACTTTACAAACTATTATCATATATATATATATATATATATATATATATATATATATATATATATATATATAAAATGCATACGCAACACTCCACGACCATCTTCGAACACTCTTGCTCAAAAATCCTCAAAAGTTAATCCAAATGACAACTCTCCACCCACTGAATCCATTATTAAGCACTAGACCAAGTATACGAGGTTTAACTGATCAAAAACCACTCGAATTCATTCATTGAAAATCAAGAATCAAATTATAGTTACGAAATGAAAGTAATCATATGTCAAACATGAAACATAATATGTGATTGATGAAAGGAAGTTAAATCATGGTAACACGACCAAGTGGATAACATTTATTCTTATTTCAATCAAAATTGGGTGCTTATAGAATTTTGCATTAAAGTATTCTCGAAAGCTTAATAAAATTCATAAAAAAGGAACTAGTTATATAATAACGTTAAACAACAAGAGTTCTTGCATGGATAGTTTTCGCTATCCATAACAACCATTCATAATATGCTAATTCCAGTCTCAAGCCTTCTTAACACCCTTATAAACTAGTCAAATCAAATCCGATTATAATGATCAGTAAATTCAAACTAAACAACCACAAAGGGAAGATAGTATCTACATTCAAATAGAGACCAAAGCCGAACATGAAAATAAACAAATCACCTTTAAAATTGATCCACTACTACACAAAATGCATTCGCAACACTCCACGACCATCTTCGAACACTCTTGCAAAAAAATCCTCTAAAATTCAATCGAACTGACAACTCTCCACCCACTGAATCTATCATTAAGCACTAGACCATGGATACAAGTTTTAACTGATCAAAAAACCACTCGTATTCATTCAATAAGAACCGAGAATCAAATTATAGTTACGAAATGAAAGTAATCACATGTCAAACGTGAAACACAATATGTGATTGATGAAAGGAAGTTAAATCAAGGTAACGCAACCAAGTGGATAACATATATTCTTATTTCTATTGAAATTTGATGCTTATAAATTTGTGCATTAAAGTATTCTCAAATTCTTAATAAAATACATCAAAAAGGAACTAGTTATACAATGACATTAAACAACAATAGTTTTCGCATGGATAGTTTTCGCTATCCATAACAACGATTCATAGTATGCCAATTCCATTCTCAAGCCTTCTTAACACCCTTATAAACTAATCTAATCAAATCCGATTATAATAACCAGTAAATTCAAACTAAACAACCACAAAGGCAAGATAGTATCTACTTTCAAATAGAAACTAAAACCTATCATGAAAATAAACAAATCACCTTTGAAATCGATCCACTACTATAAAAAATGCATACGCAACACTCCACGACCATCTTCGAACACTCTTGCTTAAAAATCCTCAAAATTCAATCCAAATGACAACTCTCCACCCACTAAATCCATTATTAAGCACTAGACCATGGATGCGAGTTTTAACTGATAAAAATCACTCGTATTCATTCAATAAGAACCGAGAATCAAATTATAATTACTAAATGAATGTTATCATATGTCAAACATGAAACACAATATGTGATTGATGAAAGAAAGTTAAATCAAGGTAACACGACCAAGTGGATAACATTTATTCTTATTTAAATCGATATTGCGTGCGTATAGATTTTTGCTTTAACGTATTCTTGAAAGCTTAATAAATACATAAAAAAACTAGTTATACAATGACGTTAAACAAAAAGAGATCTCGCATGGATAGTTTTTGCTATCCATAACAACCATTCATAATATGCCAATTCCATTCTCAAGCCTTCTTAGCACCCTCATAAACTAATCTAATCAAATCCGATTCTAATTATTAGTAAATTTAAACTAAACAACCAGAAAGAGAAGATAGTATCTACATTCAAATAGTGACCAAAACTGAACTAGAAAATAAACAAATCACCTTTAAAATCAACCACTACTACACAAAATGTATTTTGAACACTCTTGCTAAAAAATCCTCTAAATTCAATCCAAATGTCAACTCCCCACCCACTGAATCCATTATTAAGCACTACACCATGGATACGAGTTTTATATGATAAAAAACAACTCGTATTTATTCAATAAGAACCGAGAATCAAATTATAGTTACGAAATGAAAGTAATCATATGTCAAACATGAAACACAATATGTGATTGATGAAAGGAAGTAAAATCAAGGTAACACAACCAAGTTGCTACATATATTCTTATTTTTATTGATATTCGGTACTTATAGATTTGTGCATTAAAGTATTCTTCAAAGCTTAGTAAAATACATCAAAAAGGAACTAGTTATACAATGACATTAAGCAACAATAGTTCTCGCATGGATAGTTTTCCCTATCTATAAAAACCATTCATAATATGCCAATTCCATTCTCAAGCCTTCTTAACACCCTTATAAACTAATTTAATCAAATCCGATTATAATGTGTAAGGCCCTGTTCCTGGGACGCTTACAGTTGGTTCCTCATCGCACATAAAACATATAATTACATTTAACTTTCATAAAACGTTGCAGCGGAAACATTAAAAACAACAATGTCATTTCATCAAAATACTTTTGCAAAATAAAACAACCGTTCATTACACAATATCATTTTACATTTCATTACAAAGGCATTATAACATTAGATGTCATCCAAAATAAGCTGAGTAGCCGTCCCGTGCCATCCTCAGCAACATACCTGCCAATTGGAAACACATCAAAGTCAGCGTTGTTGAGTGAGTTCTAGTTTTATAATAAAACATACTTTACTTCCTTTATAAAACCATTCGTTAATTTCGTACGCGATTCACACAACATACATACATACAGATAATATAATTATTATCTTCCATAACGTTCGTTACATTATTCATTCATTAATCATCGCACGGTACATTATCATTCACTTCATTCGTTATAACATCTTTTCTTACGTTCGTTCATTTCATACATATCGCACTTTCGCTCAAATCGCACCTTCGCATCATCGTACCCAAAGTACATATCGCACAGATCGTACACATAAGGTAGCCAGAATCGCACGCTATCTCATGGGTTAGCCAAGATCGCACGCTACATAAACCACATGAGTTAGCCAAAATCGCACGCTCCCCTTATGCTGTCCATTGTACATATCGCACAAATCGCAGCAACGGAGTGGTCACCAAGACCGACTCACACACACTCCCCCTGTGTGTGTGAGAACTCTCGGGGTTTAGCCAGAATCGCACGCCATCTCATGGGCCAAAATCGCACGCTACATAATCCACATGAGGTAGCCAAAATCGCACGCTACATAGCACACAATAAATACCACATCGCACGTATCGGAGCAGTTACCAAAACTAAACTCCCTACTGTGTTCTATGTCCCCTTATGACTTAGCCAAGATCGCACGCTATAATACACACACAGTTGAGCTAACAACTCTCAATGAGTCGTGAACCTCCTTTCTTCTTTCGCAAGCCATCCTTACTCTCATTTGTTCGTTCATGCTTGCATTCATTCATTACGTTCCTCTTTTCATTATCTTCCACTTTACGTTACATAATACTTTAATTACATTCATTAACGTTCAACGCAAATCACGAGAAGACAATCATACATAACAATAAGAAACATAACAACATACAACATCAATCACACAAGGCAACATCGCACACCTATAACATACATCATGCATAACATACAACATCATACAAGCACACAACATCAAACATCACACGAATCACGCGCATCGCATCATATAAAACCATACGGCATCACACATCATCATGCATCGCATCATCATCATCATCAACTCATCATCATAAATCATCTTACATCATCCCTGCCCATCACATCATCTACAACCCCAAAGGTCCAAGCCTACGTCCGCACTTCCCAAAAATCCGACAATACTATGGTCATTTGGGCGTATGGACCCTATTCGGTCGCATGGCCTCTCATGCGTATGAGAACACTCAGGCGAATGGACCTCCAGTCGTATAGCCTCCAATCGCATGCTTCCCATGCGAATGAAGCTCAGTCGCATGACATCTGGGCGTATAGACCTCAGTTGCATGACCTTCATGCGAATGTCCCTCAGTCGCACACCTTTCGTGCGTATGAACCTCAATCGCACGACTCACAGGCGTATGGACTCCAGTCGCATGACCTTCAGTCGCATGACCCTCATTCGCATTTCCTCCAGTCGCATAGCCCTCATACGTATGACCCTCAGTCGCACTACTCATATACGAATGAACCTCAGTCGCACTCCTGTCATACGTATGAACCCAGTCGCATGCCATTCGGTCGCATGGGCCTCCAGTCGCATAGCCCTAGCTATGCGCAGAATGCAGTTCATCCCGAACTGCAGCGGCGGTTTTCGGCCTCCAAACCTCTTTTAAGCTCAAATCGACCATTCTAAACCTTAGGGAAGCATACCACGACATCATTCAAGCATAACCAAGCATGAAATCAAGCCCCAAATGAGTCATACACATACACATACATACATAAACGGATTTACACCCAAAAACTCGAAAAAGGGTTTTCAGATGTGTTCCAGCCCCAAAATAATTCAAAAACGTGTAAAAGAGGGGTCCTAGAACTCACACAAACGATCCCGTCGAGTAGAGCTTCGATTTGACCCGCTACACGACGATTTCCACGCTCGAATCCACCCCGACCAAGCTTTTCTCCTCTTTTCTCTTTCTCTTCTCCTCTCTCTTTGGCTGAAAATGGCAAGAATGGGGTGCTTTCCCCCTTTTATACTCCCATTCATCGAAGTTTCTCTCGTTGGCGAGTTTGGTCCCTCGACTTTGGACTTTATTTCGTTTTCTTCTTTCGTCGGCTTCAAAGAAAATTTTCGGGTGTTACATAATGATCAGTAAATTTAAACTAAACAACCACAAAGGGAAGATAGTATCTACTTTCATATAGAAACCAAAACCTATCATGAAAATAAACAAAACACCTTTAAACTTGATCCACTACTATACAAAATGCCTACGCAACACTCCACAACCATCTTCAAACACTCTAGCTAAAATATCCTCAAAATTCAATCCAAATGACAACTCTCCACCCACTGAGTCCATTATTAAGCACTAGACCATGGATACGAGTTTTAACTGATCAAAAACCACTCGTATTCATTCAGTGAGAACCGAGAATCAAATTATAGTTATGAATTGAAAGTAATCATATGTCAAACATGATACACAATATGTGATTGATGAAAGGAAGTTAAATCAAGGTAAGACGACCAAGATGATAACATTTATTCTTATTTCAATCAAAATTGGGTGCTTATAGAATTTTGCATTAAAGTATTCTTGAAAGCTTAATAAAATACATTAAAAAAGGAACTAGTTATACAATAACGTTAAACAACAAGAGTTCTCGCATGGATTGTTTTTGCTATCCATAACAACCATTCATAATATGCCAATTCCATTCTCATGCCTTAAACAATAAGAGTTCTCCACCCACTGAATCCAGTATTAAGCACTAGACCGTGGATACCGTGACAACCGACCTCTAGGTCTTAATTGTAACCTTTAATCACCTGCATCATTATTCAATCAATTAATATTAATGTTAATATCATTATTATTATTAGTATTAGCATTATTATTGTTATTACTACTATTGTCATTTATGTTATTTCATGTGCTATTTGTGATGATTTAGCTAAATCTGGCCTTAGCATAGGGTAACTTAGTGTTCCTGGAAAGTCAATTTGTCACCCTTGGAAAAAAAATTAAATCTTAATTTAAACATTTAAAATGTGTGCTCACACTCATAATTCACAGTCAAGGCATGCATGTTCAGGCACAATGCTTAACATCTAACTAGAACTATCATCTAAAATACTACACTCCACTACAAAATAATAGTACATAATATCTATTGCTATTAAAATTTAAAATCAAAAACACCTGCACTACAAGACAATTCAGCCGCCCGCCCTCTCCCACACACTCTACCAATTCACTCCCTTCTACACCACCCACAATTGCCGCCATCCTCCACCACTATCCTTGCATGCAACTTGAACACACACACTCCACCATCACCCGCATTCTCCACCTTCTCTCTTCCCTCTCGATTCTCTCTAGCTGAAACACACACACACACACACACACACACACACACCGAATTCTCTCATTTCCAGCCACATTTTCGAAGATCAACCACAAACCATCATCAGCCAAGCTCAAACAAGCAAGAAGGCGACATTTTGAGAGCTCTTGGTGCACGATTCTTACAAGTTCGAGATACTCCAGCCTTTGTTCGAGATTCTACAGCTCATCTTGTCCCTCTACACTCTCCAAATCGTGAACCACTCAAAGTGTAAGCATCTACACATCCGAACCATGTACATCATGTGTTATTCCTTTATTTATCCATCAAAAACCTTACTTTCTTTGTTCTAACAGAAACCTACTGCTATCACCTTGTTATTGAGGAGTTTCTAACATCCTTGAAGGTATCTCATTCGATATGTTAGTGATTCTATGGGTGGAACTCGGTTTTCACCATGAAAACCCTCTTTTTGGGTGATGTTTGCACCATCTAACTTGTATATCTTGTAACCCTATGAAGTAAAGATTGAAACCTGCTCAAAAATAGTTTTCTAACCTTTTAATAACCTGTTTTTAAAGTTACAAAAGTATTTGGTAATGTTTAAGTATGATCTATTACGTTTTACACATGTGTAATGGGTGAAAATGGTGAAATCACTATTCTACAACTTGTTCTTTGGTTATATGTGAAACCCGTGAGTTAGGATCATTATTTCAGTAAGTTTTGGATTTTATTGGGTGTATGAGGTGATGTCGAAGGCTGAAAATAATAAAAGTAGGGATTGTAAGCATCTTGAGTATATTCGGGGACCCGAAAAGTGGAAAAACGACCTTTAAATAAGAGAACTTAGAGTTTAACCATGTTAAAAAGTATTCCAGGCTCTAAAAGAGTTAATAAAGTGATTTAAATCGGATTTGTGGAATAAATGGTCAGAAATACTTTAAATGGAAATTTTAGTTAAAAAAGGGTATTAAACGGGTAACGTTTGGAGGAAAATCTTGGAAATAATGGTATAAAACCAATATCCATGGAAACCATGTTATTTCAGTAAGTTAGGAGCTATAAGACTAAGGTGGTGAAAAATTGGTCAAACAAGTTTTTAAACGGTCAATTTCGGGTAAAAACGCGTTTTAACGGGTTAAACCTAAAAATGAGGCTTTCAACTAAAAGAGACTTAAAAATACATTCTCAACAGATTAGAAACTTATCAAAAAGTCCTTCAAATAATATTTAAAGGTTTAAGACTCAAAACTATAGAATTTAATACTTAACCGTTAGAAAATTCGGTTTTATCGTAACCGGTAACGTAAAAACATAAGTATAATGAACCCGAATCTAAAATCTGAAAAATTGGGAATTTAACTTATTTAAAATGCATTACTTAACTCCAAAAACCTTTTATTTGGCCATAAAAGTCAATAAATGTAAGAAAACAAACTTTGGGGTAGAAATTGTAAATTTTGAAATTTGGAGGACTAAACTGTAAATTCTGCCAAATCTCTATAAACCGTCCCCCTTGGACTAATAATCATTTGGTGAACTTAATCTAACTTTTATAAATGATCCAATATAGTAAATCATGTATTTTTCCTTAAGAAACCCTAACTTGCGATAAAAGGAAACTTTTTATGCAAGCCTTAGCAAATCAAAACTAGTTGGACATTTAACCTCATGGCACACCTAGTGCACCTTCCATAACCTTAGAATCAGTGTGTTATCACTTAATCTTGATGGTAGGGTGCTAGACTTGAAACTTTTCCCGGTACACAAAGAACCCGTTGCTTGAACCTTAAGGTGAGTTCTATTGTTCGATTTTTACTACTGTTTTTGGGATGAAACATGTTATGCTTAAACTGGAATCATTTATGAGCTATTGTATGATACTTGTATGTTGTGGATAATGTTAGAACCTGCTTTTACTTGTATCACAATTATTAATTCTTGCGTGCACCACTTGTTTTATATGGGTAGATCTACTTGGGGAATCCCCCACACACAGTGCCTTCCATGATGAACAGGAAGGGTACCACACTGAGATCCTGCGGGGACGTTCATGGCATGTGCCAGGTTTTTATAAGATACTAGGGTGAACCATCCGGCAGGTATGGTCCACTGTTTAAGGCTCAGTTCCTCATTCGGGATTAACGGGTACAACATAACTTTTGAAGAGGCTAGCCGGGACTAAGTGCAGGGTTGATTGTGATCCCCCACAATAGTAAAACTATGATTCTTTTTAAATCAATAGTGGATTCTATTGAATCCTTTTGTTTTTAAACTTGAAGCACTTGAATTCACCAACTTTTTAGTAGACACAATAATTTTCTTTTGAGCATGTTTTAGGTAATCCATGAAGGGAGTCTAGCTGTTGTAGAAGACCATGACCTAGCACCGTGACCATGGCATTGGCTTGTTTTGTTTTTAAAACGTTTTGAACAATTTACATTTGTTGTTGTCGGAAACAATTTGCACTGATGTATTATGTACTTGAATTGGGGGCTAGACCTACTTCTAGCCTGGATTTTCTTTAAACATTAACGCCATGTGATGTTCTCTCCTATTGTGCTCTTATGATGGTTTGTTTCCGCTGCCATATGTTGTTGCTAGTCTGTGACGTCCCACCATACCTGTGCAAGGGGTGTGACAGATACGAGTTTTAACTGATCAAAAACCACTCGTATTCATTCAATAAGAACCGAGAATCAAATTATAGTTACTAATGAAAGTTATCATATGTCAAACATGAAACACAATATGTGATTGATGAAAGGAATTAAATCAAGGTAAAACGACCAAGTGGATAACATTTATTCTTATTTAAATCGAAATTGGGTGCGTATAGATTTTTGCATTAAAGTATTCTTAAAAGCTTAAAAAAATACATAAAAAAGGAACTAGTTATACAATGACATTAAACAAAAAGAGTTCTCGTATGGATAGTTTTCGCTATCCATAACAACCATTCATAATATGCCAATTCCATTCTCAAGCCTTTTAACACCCTTATAAACTAATCTAATCAAATCAGATTATAATGATCAGTAAATTTAAACTAAACAACCACAAAGAGAAGATAGTATCTACATTCAAATAGTGACCAAAACCGAACATCAAAATAAACAAATCACCTTTAAAATCAATCCACTACTACACAAAATGCATACGCAACACTCCACCACCATCTTCGAACACTCTTGCTACAAAATCTTCAAAATTCAATCCAAATGACAACTCTCCACCCACTGAATCCATTATTAAGCACTAGACCATTGATACGAGTTTTAAATGATCAAAAACCACTCGTATTCATTCAATAAGAACCGAGAATCAAATTATAGTTACTAAATGAAAGTTATCATATGTCAAACATGAAACACAATATGTGATTGATGAAACAAAGTTAAATTAAGGTAACACGACCAAGTGGATAACATTTATTCTTATTTAAATCGAAATTGAGTGCGTATAGATTTTTGCAACAAAGTATTCTCGAAAGCTTAATAAAATACATAAAAAGAAACTAGTTATACAATGACGTTAAACAAAAAGAGTTCTCACATGGATAGTTTTCGCTATCCATAACAAAATTTAAAATATGTCAATTCGATTCTCAAGCCTTCTTAACACCCTTATAAACTAATCTAATCAAATCCGACTATAATGATCAGTAAATTCAAACTAAACAACCACAAAGGGAAGATAGTATCTACTTTCAAATAAAAATCAAAACCTATCATGAAATTTAACAAATCACCTTTAAAGTCGATCCACTACTACACAAAATGCATACACAACACTCCATGGCCATCTTCAAACACTCTTGCTCAAAAATCCTCTTCAATCCAAATGACAACTCTCCACCCACTAAATCCGTTATTAAGCAGTAGACCATGGATACGAGTTTTAACTGATCCACTCGTATTCACTCAATAACAACCGATAATCAAATTATAGTTACTAAATGAAAGTTATCATATGTCAAACGTGAAACACAATATGTGATTGATAAAAGGAAGTTAAATCAAGGTAACACGACCAAGTGGATAACATTTATTCTTATTTAAATCGAAATTGGGTGCGTATATATTTTTGTATTAAAGTATTCTCGAAAGCTTAATAAAATACATAAAAAAGGAACTAGTTATACAATTACGTTAGACAAAAAGAGTTCTCGCATGGATACTTTTCGCTATCCATAACAACCATTAATAATATGCCAATTCCATTCTCAAGCCTTTTTAACACCCTTATAAACTAATCTAATCAAATCCGATTATAATGATCTGTAAATTCAAACTCGCCAACGAGAGAAAACTTGACGAGCGGGAGTATAAAAGGGGGGAGACACCCCACCCTTCTCATTTTTCAGCCAAGAGAGGAGAGGAGAAGAGGAGAAGAGAAGGAGAAAAATAGGAAAAAAGTTTGGTTTGGGTGGATTCGATCGTGGAAATCGACGTGTAGCGAGCCAAATCGAAGCTCTACTCAACGGGATCGTTAAGGTGAGTTCTAGGACCCTTCTTTTACACGTTTTCAACTGATTTTAAGGCTGGAACACATCTGAAAACCCATTTTCGAGTTTTTGGGTGTAAACCCGTTTTTATGCATGTGTGTATGTGTATGAGTCGTTTGGAGCTTGATTTCTTCCGTGGTTATGCTTGAATGAGGTCATGGTATGTTTTCCTAAGGTTTAGGATGGTTGATTCAAGCTTAAAAGAGGTTTGGAAGAGGTTGGAGGCCGAAAACCCTCGGCTGCAGTCGGGATGAACTGCATTCTGCATCAGCTAGGGCTAGGCGGCAGATTGGAGGGCGATTGGAGGCCATTCAGCCGATTGGCGTGCAATTGAGGTCCATGCGCACGATTGCCATGCGACTGAGGTCCATACGCATGATGGTCATGCGACTGAAGTTCATGTGTCTATAAGGCATGCGATTGAAGGAGTGTGCGACTGAGGTTCATTCGCACGAAGGTTATGCGACTAAAGTCCATGCGCCTGGAGGCCATGCGACTGAGGTTCATTCGCACGAAGGGTATGCGACTGAAGCTTATGCGCCTGAAGTCATGCGACTGAAGGCCATACACATGAAAGTTATGCGACTGAGAGTCCATTCGCCCATAGTCCATTCGCATAGGGTCCATTCGCCTGATGTTCATTCGCCTAAGTGTTAAGTCGCCTGGAAGGCCATGCGACTGGAGGGTGTCCATACGCCCAAGTAGGGTTCATATGCTCGAAGGAACCACGGTTTATCATATGACTTTCGAGGGAAAGTGCAGTTATGGGTTTTGACTCGGGAGGTTCCCGTAGGCTCGTGTAAGTTGACTTTCGAGGTCATAGTCGTTATGTTGGGCATGTAGATGATGATGATATGTATGACGTTATGTGTGATGTTAGGCATGGCGGTACGTGTGATGCATAGTATGTATGATGTGTGTGATGCGATGTATGATTGATGCGTATGTATGATGATGCCCTGTATGGTGATGTGTGTATGTTTATGTTTATGTTCCTTATTATGTATGTTTATCTTTTCGTGGCTTTGCATCGAACGTTAATGAATGAAATGAAAGTATTATGTAACATAAAGTGGAAGATAATGAAAACAGGAATGTAATGAATGAATGCATGCGTTAATTAATGAATGAACGAACGAATGAAAGGCTTGCAAGTATATGTATGAGGTGAGCGACTCTGTGTCGCAACAGACTCGAAAGAGGTCCTTATTGCGTACTCTGGTACTGTGTCAGTCTTCGGACATGAGTCGGGGGTTTGGTTACAGGCCCCGGCACAGTATCAGTCTTCGGACATGAGTCGGGGGTATTGCATGAGACAGGATCCGGATGAATGGGAAGAGGATCGCGTACTCCGGTACTGTGTCAGTCTTTGGACATGAGTCGGGGGTTTGTGTACAGACCCTGGCACAGTATCAGTCTTCGGACATGATTCGGGAGTAGTGCGTGAGACTGAGATGAGATGAGAGAGAAACGAATCGCGTACTCCGGTGCTGTGTCAATCTTCGGACATGAGTCGGGGGTTTGTGTACAGACCCCGGCATAGTACCAGCCTTCGAACATGAGTCGGGTGTATGGCATGAGTTAATGAATAAGAAAGGTAATGATAGAAAGAACGAATGTATGAAATGAACGTTAACAAAATATCTTAATATGTACTAAATGGGATCCTTGTCATTCAACCTCAGTAATCGTGGCTGAGTGCCACGAAGTGGGTAAAGTTTGACCGGATCTAGAACGGTATGAACGGGTCCTTGTCATTCGACCTCAGTAATCGTGGCTGAGTGCCATGAAGAGGGTAAAGCGTGACAGGATGTAGAAAGAAGTGAAAAATAATGATGTACGATAAATGATGATTGTAACGAATGATGAAGATAATAATGATATTATCTATGTGTACGTATGATGCGTGATCGCATGTATGTAATGAATGTTTTTATAAAGAAAGTAAAGAACGGTTTTACGAAAGAAAAGGAAGTTTTATTATAAAACTAGAACTCACTCAGCAACGCTGACTTCGATGTGTTTCCAGTTGGCAGGTATGTTGCTAAGGATGGCATGGGGCGACTACTCAGCGTATTTCGGATGGCATCCTTATGTTTAATGCTTTTGTAATGAAATGTAACATGAATTTGTAATATGATAATGCGATATCGTTTTTAAATGTTTCCGCTGCGACGTTTTTATGTAAGATGACGAAAATTATGTTTTGAGTGCGATGAATGACCAGTTGTAAGCGTCCCGGGAACGGGGCCTTACAAGTTGGTATCAGAGCCAAAGTTTAAGTGAAATGGGTAAAATTTTCAAATAAACCTTAACTTAAACTGAGAATGGGATGGAAAGGGAATGGGATGCCAATCTGAGTAGCTACGTGCCATCAGGTATTTTCTTAATGATAAATGGAATTATGTGCGCATGTTATATGGTCTATGTGTTGTATGTAGATTTGGATACTGATTTAGTCAGGATAGGTAAGGCTCGGGGTATGAAGAGTAAAGTAAGTGGCGAATCACAACTGGCCACTGTAATTAGGGACTTACTATACTTGACATAAACTGAGTTGTTCCCTTGAATGACCGTGTTGGTGTTTGAATCTTTCAGTGTGTTAGAGAATGGTCAGTGGTAGATCTTCGAAAGCTCCTCGAGGTGGAGGTGGCGGTGGACGTGGTGCTGAACCACGGGTCACAAGAGGAAGACCCAGAGTTGAACAAGTGGTTCATGAGGAACCCGAGACCCCTCATCCTGAGGGCGGTGATGAGAATGTTAATCTGAGGGCCTCGATGAGAGAGGCGGTCGTGGAAGAAGTGCATCAGGTCTTGCAGACAATCCTACCATCTGTAGTGACTGAAGTGATAAAGACTGTCAGAGATGAGGATAGAAAGGAAAGGGGTAGACCATCGGGCGAAAGGAGACGGCCCGACACTAAAACGGTTCTCTCTGATGACGAAGAGGAAGAAGAAGAGGAAGAGCCAGCGCCGGAGGTGGCACGAGGCTGTAACTATAGGGAGTTTCAACGATGCAAGCCCCCTACTTTTGATGGCAATGGCACTGCTGCTGCTGCTCACCGATGGGTGAGGGAAATGGAAGCTGTTTTAAATATCAGTGAGTGCTGAGAAGATCAGAAAGTAAAATTTGATACCCACTCTTTCGTGGACTCAGCTTTGTGCTAGTGGGACAACATAGTCCAAGTTGAGGGAAGCAGGGCTATCAGAAGGATGAGATGGTCAAAGTTGAAGAGGCTGGTGATTGAGGAGTTCTGTCCTTACCGTGAGATGGATAAAGTTGAAAGAGAGTTCCTGATGCTGGAAACGGGAACAATGACGCATCAGCAATACACTACCAAGTTTAATGAAATGGCACGGTTGGTGCCGGATCAGGTGACACCTCTTTCGCGAAAGATCAAGAGGTATATTCAGGGCTTGCCGGCGGACATCCGCTGGCACATGATCGCTGCCCGCCCGAGTACGTTTAGGTCGGCAGTTGACCTGACGGGAAGGTTGTACGACGAGCGAGGGACGATGGCAATGACAGACGAATGGGAGGAGCGAGCCTATGTTAAGAAGGGGAAAGGAAGGCGAGACAATGATGGTAGATTTGTGTATGAAGGTACGACGTCGAGGGACGATGATCGGAAGAGAATAGAAAGAAAAGGAGAAGTATGCAAAAAGTGTGGTAGAGGCCATGAGGGGGAATGCAAGTGGGGACTGAACGTCTGTTTCCAGTGTGGAAAGGAAGGCCATAGGGCGAGGGATTGCCGCACGGTTAAGTGCTACGACTGTGGCAAGACTGTACACCTGAGCATGGATTGTAAGAAGCTGAAGGCAGAAAGCTCCGGTGCGAGGAAAGGGAACAGAGGGTGAAGGCTAGAGCTTTCGCCATGACTGAGAGGAGGCTAGAGCGGACTTCGACTTGACGTCAGGTACGTTTCTGGTAATTTAAAATTTGTGCATCTATGATTTGAATACGATGCTAGTAGTAGTCTCGTTCCTACTGCTTTTCGTTGTAAGTGGCATGTTAGGAGGAGGAACATCGATGAGCCCTTCGAGGTAGAGGTTGCTATTAATGAATCCACTAGGTTACCTAGATGCCCTAGAGGATTGCGGGATAGAATTGAGAAAGCGTTTGTTCCTGCTAGACCGTTTAGTACAGACTTGGGTGGATAGGCGTACACCGTAAGGTGAATGGGTTAGCAATCCATCAGGCGTGGACGTATCGTCTATTTGGTCGAGGTAAGGTATGTGGATATACTAATATCTCAACCGTCAGATGTATCGAGACACGAGTAAAGATTATTGGTGGCCAGGTATGAAGCGTGATATGATGGAGTAAGTGAGTAAATGCCTTACTTGTCTACAAGTGAAGGCCGAGCACCAAATGACGTATGGGAAATATTGAGGTGACTGAGGCTACGACTGAGAAGCTCGAAAGGATCAAAGCCCTGATGGAGATAGCCAAAGATAGACCAGAAGTCATATGTTGATAAACGACGTAGAGCGATTGAATCCCAGGTGAGAGACTGGAAAAGAGATGAGACAATATTGCCCGCAAGGGTTCAAGGAAAAACAGGTTTCGGCAACGAAACCTATATAAGGGGGGTGGACTTGTAATGCCCGGAAATTTTACTTGAAACCGATGAAAGAAGAAAAAGAAATAAAGTCCAAAGTCGAGGGACCAAACTCGCCAACGAGAGAAAACTTGACGAGCGGGACTATAAAAGGGGGGAGACACCCCACCCTTCTCATTTTTTAGCCAAGAGAGGAGAGGAGAAGAGAAGGAGAAAAAGAGGAGAAAAGTTTGATTCGGGTGGATTCGAGCGTGGAAATCGACGTGTAGCGAGCCAAATCGAAGCTCTACTCGACGGGATCGTTAAGGTGAGTTCTAGGACCCTCTTTTACACGTTTTCAACTGATTTTGAGGCTGGAACACATCTGAAAAACCCATTTTCGAGTTTTTGGGTGTAAACATGTTTTTATGCATGTGTGTATGTGTATGAGTCGTTTGGAGCTTGATTTTCTTGCGTGGTTATGCTTGAATGAGGTCGTGGTATGTTTTCTTAAGGTATAGGATGGTTGATTCGAGCTTAAAAGAGGTTTGGAAGAGGTTGGAGGACGAAAACCCTTGGCTGCAGTTGGGATGAACTGCATTCTGCATCAACTAGGGCTAGGCGACCGATTGGAGGGCGATTGGAGGCCATTCGGCCGATTGGCGTGCGACTGAGGTCCATACGCATGAAAGTTATGCGATTGAGATTCCATTCGCTTAGATGTCCATTCGCCCATAGTCCATTCGCATAGGGTCCATTCGCCTGATGTTCATTCGCCTAAGTGTTCAGTCGCCTGGAAGGCCATGCGACTGGAGGGTGTCCATACGCCCAAGTAGGGTTCATATGTGTCACACCCCGGGCCCAGGTAGGGTGGGACGTCACAGACTAGCAATAATATATGGCAGCAGAAACAAACCATTACAAGAGCTAAAAGGAGAGAATATCACATGGCATTAAGGTTTTTTAAAAAAAAATACCGGGGCTAGAAACAAATCAAGCCCCCAAATAAGTTTTACAATCACCCATAAAAATAAATTGTACTTGTTCAACATAAACATGAAATTGTTCAAATGGTTCATTAAGGAAATATGCCAATGCCATGGTCACGGGGATAGGTCTAGGTCTTCACAACAGCTAGGATCTCTTCATTCTTTACTTGAAACATGCTCAAAAGAAATTTGTGTCAACTAAAAAGTTGGTGAATTCAAGTGCTTAAAGTTTAAAAACAAAAGGACTTAACAAATCCTCCTTTGATTAAAAAGAAAGTAATCATTGTTTAACATCATGGGAAAAATCATAATCAACCCTGCACTCAGCCCCGCTTGGCCTCTTCTAAAGTTGTGTTTAACCGGATATTCCCGAAGGAAGAACTGAGCCCCAAACCAGTGAACCCTACCTGCCCGGATGGTTCACCATAGTTTCTTAACAAAACCTGTTACATGCCACAAACGACCCCTTAGGATCTCAGTGGGGTAACCTTCCTGGAACGGAAGCCACTGTGTGTGGGGGATTCCCCAAAGAGATCTATTCATATAAAACAAGCGGTTCACGAAAGAATTAATGATCATGATATAAGAATCAGCAGGTAACCATAAGTCCCACATACATTCATCAAGTAAAGCACAATTATAGTTCATAAATAACAGAGCATGTTTCATCCCAAAACAATAGTAAAAAGGGCGATCACTAGAACTCACCTTAGGTTTCAAGTCAAAAAGTCTCTTGGTGTGCCGGGAGTGTCTCAAGTCTAGCACCCTAACATGTACATATTAAGTAATAAGCTACTTCCCTAAACTCATTTAAGGTTCAATAATAGTGTCAAGATTTTAGCTATTGGGTAAGGCTTTGGTTTCGTGAAGGTTTGTATAAAAAGTTTCCTTTTATGGCAGGTCAAGGTGTCTTCATGAAAATTGGGATTTTTACTTCATTAGGTTAAGTATATTAAGGAATTTTGTTGTTCAAGTGAATATTAGCTTCCTGGAAGTCGGTTATTAAGTTTGAAAAAATTTTACAGTTTGGTCCCTCAAGTTTCAAAATTGACAGTTTCTACCCTCAAGTTTCAAAATTGACATTTAAGACCAAAAATCAGATTCTTAGGGTAATATTATACTTTTTATAGAGTAAGTGCTTCAAAATTTTAGTTTACGGGTCCGATATTAGAAACTATGCGTTTAACGCTCCCGGTTACGGTAAAAGCCGGAGAGTCTTAACCATTAATTTAGGGTTTTCATAAATTTGCATCTTGGACCAGTAAGTATCATCTAAAAGACATATTTATCAAGTTTAATTCCTTAGGTTGTGAAGTATGGCCTTTAATAGTTGAAAATCTCGTTTTTACGTTTGACCTGTTAAAACGCGGTTTTGACCGGGTTTGACCATTTAAAGCTTGTTTGACCAATTTTTCAAGTCCTTTAAGTCTTTTATTACTTAACTTACTGAAATCATATAATTTTTATAAACCTTAGCTTTGAACTCCAATTCTATGGATTTTTCTCAAAACGATGCTCGGTTAGGACCCGTTTTTAGCTAAAACGTCATTTATTTGCTCCTTTGACCACTTAAATTTCCCATTGACTCCAGAACACTTTATTTATCATATTTAAGCCTGGAATACTTTTCAAAAATGTTAAATTCATATTCTTACTATTTTTAAGGTCGTTTTACCATGTTTTCGGGCCCCGAAAGTGACTAAAAGGGGGCTAATCACAACATGTCCTTTATTCTAGAGATTAAACATTACTAACACTCTTAATATTCATCAAACCGTACTGAAATTTCAGTCCCAAAAAGTGGCCTAGTTGTTCTACACATCCATAGACTTCAAATATGTACAAAATGTCATAACCGACCATAACACTTGTGTAATTCATCTTAACTTGAGCTTAAACATTACCAACACTTTATTTAGCTTTATAAACAGATTATTAAGGTGTCTCAAAGTCGTTCATGAGTAGGTTATGAGTCTTGGTTGAGAGGGTTTTTCAAACAAATGCTTAAAGGGTGTTGTTACATGTAGAAAGAAGGATTTTCAAGGTGTAATCCATGTAATAACCGTGGGTTCGAGTTATGTAGCCTTTTGGAACTTTTAAAACAGGTTCTTGGGAGTCCATTAAGCCACTAACATGCAGGTTACAAGTTTGGTTTACAAGAGTTGCAACATTCATAAGTTAGATGATGCAAAACACCCAAAAAGAGGGTTTTCATGGTGGAAATCGGTTTCCACCTCAAGAATGACTATCATAACATGTGATTTACCTTCAAGAACGTTGGGAACTCCTTAAGAACAAGGTGATGGTGAGAAGTTTCTGCTACAACAAGGAAAAGCAAGGTTTTTAGATGAAAAATGAAGAAAACAAGAGAAATGTCCAAAACCGACAACATGGAGCTTACACTTGATGTAACTCACGGTTTGGAAGGTGTTGATGGTCGTGGATGGCTAGAAACTCCTTGGACTTGGCTGTAGAACCTCGAACAAAGGCTGGAAAAGTCGGACAAGTGCAGGTGTGTGTCCAAAACTCGCGAATGAGGCCACCTTCTTGCGGTTTGAGCTTGGCCGATGCTTGCTTGGTGTTGTGGTTCACGATTTTGAGCTGGACTAGAGAGGATTTTTGAGAGAGTTGTGGTGTGTGTGTGTGTGTGTGTATTCTCTGCTGAGAATTCGAATAAGAGGGAAGAGAGGGACAGAGTTGAAGTCTTGCATGGAGTGTGAGTGGTGGGTGTGGTGGTGGTGTAGAAAGGAGGAGAGTGGAGGGAGAGGGGGCGGCCGAGTTTGGCATGTAGTGGGGGGTTTTTGATTTAATTTTTAATTACAAATTATTATTATGTAGTGTAGTTTTGTAGTATTGGGTATAATGTATTGTTTAGTGGATGGTGTTAATTGAGGTATCTAGTGCATGTCCATGCATGCATGGGCCAAAAATATGAGAGTGTGAGTGTGTATGCTCTCATTTTAATTGTTTTCTCTTAAGATAAATTTTATAAGGGTGACTAGTCAACATTCCCGGAACACAAATTTTTAAAAAGGTAGAAACCTAAATTAACTAAAAGTCAATAATAAAAATCATATGAAACCATAATTTGAATCAAGTAACAAGAATTGTTTCCAATTTCATGGTAGGGTTGAATAGTTTCAATTATTAGCACTCATAAGATGGATAATGATGCAAGTAATTTTGGGTTAGGATAACAACCTAGAGGTCGGTTGTCACATTCTTCCACCGTTTAGGAAATTTCGTCACGAAATTTTAGCTTTGATTAGAGACTGAACGGGTGGGTTTGAAGAGGTGTGGATAATTCTTCTTCATTTCCTCTTCACACTCCCAAGTAAATTCAGGTCCTCGCTTGGAGTTCCATCTAATCTTAACCTTGGGTATGCGGCTCCGCCGGAGTTGCTTGACCAAGCGATCCGTGATCTCCACGGGTTCTTCCACAAAATTCAGTTTGTCGTTTATTCTTGCTTCTTTTAATGGTAGTTCTAGGGTTTTGTCTACCATGCTCTTCTTCAAGTTCGACACATGAAAGGTGTCGTGTATGTGGCTCAACCCCGGGGGTAGTTTCAACTTGTACGCCACTGGGCCAATTCTTGCCAGTATTTCGAATGGTCCAATGTATCTTGGGCTTAACTTTCCTCTTTTTCTGAACCTCACAGTTCCCTTCCATGGTGCTACCTTTAGCATTACCTTGTCGCCCACTTGGAACTCTAGAGGTTTCCGTCTCCTGTCAGCGTACTTCTTCTGCCGATCTCTGGCTGCTTTCAGTCGCTCCTTTATCTTATAGATCTTGTCGGTGGTCTCCAACACGATGTCGGGTCCCATCACTTGGCTATCACCAATCTCATTCCAACTCAAGGGTGATCGGCATTTCCTGCCGTATAGGGCCTCATACGGAGCGGCTTTAATACTCGCGTGGTAACTATTGTTATAGGCGAATTCCACCAAAGGAAGATGGTTATCCCAGTTTCCGCCAAAGTCCATCACGCAAGCTTTTAACATGTCTTCCATCGTTTGAATAGTTCTTTCGCTCTGTCCGTCGGTTTGAGGGTGGTAAGCCGTGCTTAGATCTAAACGGGTTCCTAAAGCTTGCTGGAACGATTTCCAGAAACGAGAGGTGAAACGGCTATCACGATCGGAGATGATCGACAAAGGCACTCCATGCCTCGTTACAATCTCGTCGACATATAGTTGGGCCAATTTCGTCATGTCGTAGTCTTCTCTAATTGGCAAGAAGTGAGCTGATTTCGTTAGCCTATCTACTATCACCCAAATAGCATCGTGGCCTTTAAACGTTCTGGGCAACTTGGTAACAAAATCCATCGTGACATTATCCCATTTCCATTCTGGGATTTCAGGTTGTTGTAACGTTCCTGATGGTTTTTGGTTCTCAGCTTTTACCATGGCACAGGTTAGACATTTCCCCACATAAACGGCGATTTATTTCTTGATTCCCGGCCACCAGAAAAGTGCCTTTAAATCCTGGTACATCTTATCACTTCCAGGGTGAATCGAATACCTACACTTGTGTGCTTCGTCGAGGATTACTTCTCGAATTCCTCCGTGCTTTGGCACCCAAGTCCTTCCTTCATATCTGTATGTACCATCGTCCCCTATCTCAAATTGCTTTTCCATTCCAGTCAATCCTTCTTCCTTTAATCTTCCTTCCTTTAATGCCTCGCTTTGAGCTTCTTTCAGTTTTGCAATAAGGTTGGTATACACACTCATCCTTAAGGCTCGTACACGAAGAGGTTTTTCTCTTTCCTTTCGGCTCAACGCATCCGCCACAACATTGGCCTTACCGGGATGGTAGCAGATTTCGCACTCGTAATTGTTTAGTAGCTCGACCCATCTTCTCTGACGCATGTTGAACATCTTTTGGTCAAGGATATGTTGCAAACTTCTATGGTCAGTGTTGATGATGCACTTTGTGCCATAAAGGTAGTGCCTCCACATTTTGAGAGCAAACACCACGGCACCCAACTCCAGATCGTGCGTCGTGTAGTTCTTCTCATGATCATTCAGCGGTCTAGATGCGTAAGCAATCACCTTGTTGCGTTGCATCAATACACATCCTAGCCCTTGACGCGAAGCGTCACAATAGACCACGAAGTCTTCTACTCCTTCTGGAAGAGCAAGGATAGGTGCACTGCATAACTTCTCTTTAAGCGTTTCAAACGCCTCGTTCTGCTCTTGCTCCCACACAAAGGTTGTGTTCTTCTTGGTTAGTGCGGTCAAAGGTTGCACTATACGCGAGAAGTCTTTTATAAATCGTCGGTAGTAGCCAGCCAGTCCTAAGAATTGCCTTATCTCCATAGGAGTTTCAGGAATCTTCCAATTCTTTATGGCCTCAATCTTGGAAGGGTCAACTTGAATCCCATCCTCATTCACCACATGTCCTAAGAATTGGATCTGGCGCATCCAGAATTCACATTTAGAGAACTTGGCATATAGATGCTCATTCTTGAGTAATTCAAGAATTAGCCTAAGATGCTTCTCGTGCTCGTCTTTACTTCGGGAGTAGATCAGTATGTCGTCAATAAACACGATCACAAACTTGTCGAGGTAAGGGCGGCAAACGCGGTTCATGAGGTCCATGAATGCTGCTGGAGCATTAGTCAGTCCAAAGGGCATGACCAAGTACTCATATTGTCCATACCTAGTTCGGAAGGCCGTTTTGGGTATGTCTTCTTCTCTTATCTTCAGTTGGTGGTATCCTGACCTCAAATCTATTTTGGAGAAATAACGTGCTCCTTGTAGTTGATCAAATAGGTCATCTATTCTCGGAAGAGGGTAACGGTTCTTTATGGTCAGCTTGTTCAATTCTCTGTAATCAATACACATTCGCAGGGTTCCGTCTTTCTTTTACACGAATAGTACCGGGGCACCCCATGGAGAGACACTCGGACGTATAAATCCCTTGTCCAGTAGTTCTTGAATTTGTACCATTAGCTCCTTCATCTCAGGTGGGGCGAGTCGGTACGGTGCCTTGGCTACCGGTGCAGCACCATGCAACAAGTCTATATGGAATTCGACTTGCCAATTCGGGGGGAGTCCTGGTAGGTCTTCCGGAAACACCTCTGGGTATTCAGAAACCACGGGAATATCTTTGATCTTCTTCTCCTTTTGGGTCTTCATCACATAAACTATAAAAGATGGACATCCCTTCATTAAGCTCTTGGTAGCTTTTAAGTGGGATATCATAGGGTATAGGGTGTTACTCCTTTCACCCTCTACCACTAACACTTCTTCGTCGCTCAACGGTATCTTGAGTAGACGCTCATCACATATGATTTCGACTCTATGCTTTGCTAGCCAGTCCATACCCACAACCACATCAAATCCTCCTAACTTAATGGGCATCAAGTTTATCCTAAACGTATTCCCCTTTAGATTCAGCGGGCAATCCCTAATGATTTCGTTAGTTTCTAAAATGTTACCGTCAGCTAATTCTACGGTAAACGTATCGGTCAAGGCACACGCGTCTAAGTCAATCAATGGCCTAAAAGTACTAGAGATAAAACTAGCAGTTGCTCCAGTATCGAACAGTACAGTAGCGGGATGATTGTTTACAAGGAACGTACCGTTGACCACGTCGGGTTCCCTACGAGCTCCTGCTGGGTCCATTACGAAAGATCTTCCCTTAGGCTTGTTGTGCTTGGCATCCTTGTCTCTACCCAGCTTAGGACACTTGTTCCTCATGTGCCCTGGATCTCCACATTCATAGCATTGTTTTCCTGGTGCGTAAGTACAATCTTTAATTAAATGGCCTGTTCTCTTGCACCTAAAACAGGGCATCGGGTTACATTCCCCTTGATGATGTAACTTGCACTTGTTGCAAAATGGGCTTGTCCCCGAATACAATCTCCGGTTCTTGCTTCCCTGATCATCGAGCCTCGCACCTTCAGAACTCTTTCTTCCTGACTCACTACTACTTCCAACTGCTCTTTTCACTTCAAACCACTTCCTTTTCTCACCAACAAACTTCCTCTTCTCATCAGCCCTTGCTTGTTCAGTCCATCCAGCCCTAATTAAGTCATCAGTCAAACTGCTGGTAAGGTCGACAGCAGCTTGTAGGGTTAAAGGCTGGGAGGAAGGGACCATTCCCCTTACTCTTGGGTGTAGTCCCCAGATGAACCGTGCTACACCTTTGGCTTCAGGCGTCACCAGATGTGGAACAAGTCGGGATAGGGCTAAGAAACGATTGATATATTGTGTGTAGTTGGGACCTTTCATTTCCAAGCTTAAAAATTTTGTCTCCAGCTTCTCGAGTTGATTGATGGGGCAATATTTGTTGGTCATTAGCTCTCGGAATTCAGTCCAGCCCATTCGATTAGCCACATTTCTTCCACGGCTTTGAGTAATTGACTTCCACCATTCAAGGGCTGATCCCTTGAGAGATTGTGATGCAAACCTCACCATATGATCCATCTTGCACTCGCTAATGTCCAAGACAGCTTCCATTTCGTCAATCCATCTGTAAGTCTCTATAGCACCCTCGGTGCCATAGAAGTCCTTAGGCTTACATGCCATGAAGGTCTTATAGGAGCATCCATTCCTTAACGCCTCGGCTTCTTCGTCGTGGCCCTCATCGTTCACCGGCCGATCATTACCAGTAGTGTTATCCCGGTCTGCATTTATCTGTGCAATAATAGTCGGAATGGCGTTAGCCAGTTGCTGAGCTACGAGGTTAGCAATTCTTTCGTCACTCTCTTGATTAGCATTTTCCCCGTGGGGAGTCCCTGGTGGAGTAAGTTGGCTTCCAGTCTACCTTGCTTCCTCACGGCGGCCCCTGGTGGCTCCTCGCCGTCCAAATCGTGTTCCTCTGCGAGTCGGCATTCTGATAGTATCACAAATAGATTCGTTTAGCATCTCAAAATTTGTTTCGAATAGCCTATGCATCATTATCCTATTACACCATGCCTCGGAAGAGGGATCATGGCATGCACATATGTATTTTCAACCCACTAAGGAAATCTTACAAAGTCCAAATCAAAACATGACATAACAGTTAGACAACCAATTAGAAAAAAGGCACAGACCAATTTCAAGGCACAACACAACATATAGCAATTTAATACAGACAGTTCAATAAATCTAGCATCCCAACAAACAGTTCATGATAGTATCATCCAACAGAGTAGAATCAAAGTCAAGCTCTTACAATTTGGAAGGTGTCATCACCCCCATGATAATAAAAATAATAGTATCGAATAATAATTCAAATAGTTTCCTTCTACTGCCTAGAGACAGATAATCCCGCTGAGTACTCCTACTCTCACATCCACTTTTTCTTCAGCCATCCAAACCATCCTGTACTCTTCTTCCTCTGCTCCTGCTCCAAACGCTGCACTCCTTGCGTAGCCATCATAGCCTGGAATTGAGCAGACTGGGAGGTTCGAGTGGCGTGCTGAACAGTCAACTCATGACGGCGAACGGTCCTCAAGATCTCATCCAATGTCGCATCGGAGGGTCCTACATCACTTGCCCGGCGACTCGACTGGGAATACCTATCACCAGCCAGTACGCTAGGGCTGTCATACATACTATGTCTCGGCGGCATCAGGTGCTCGTCACGTGGGTCAAACAGTGGAGGTACTGAAGTCGGAATCCTAACAGGCGGGGGAGGAGGAGGAGGCATCCTAAAGGATACGGAGGATCCTGGCCTAACGCTTTTGCGAGGTCGGGTGACAGTACGCGCACCCCTATTCCCAATAGGTGGGATGGGTGAGAGGGTAGGAACAGCTACTTAAGGAGAGTGGGAACGCGTTCGGCTTCGGGAAGGTGATGTGGAGGAAGAGTCCTCGGAAGCTTCAGTGTCTTCGGACGTGACAGATATCCACCCTGGATGTCCGCATCTCCGGAGGTACGCTTCATACTCTGTCTGAGGCTTCGCCCTCCTCAGGGTTCCGGTAGGAGTGGTCTCAGTGTTGGGGTGAGCAGGCGCCTTTCCTTTATCAGCCATAGACGTTGTCCTGTAAGAAATACATCATGAGTAATTTGGTTTCTCATAGCTCATGATTATAATAATAGTACTAGTAATAGTAGTGATGGCAATAGTATCTGTTATTCCAACATATAGCTGTCTGTTTTGCCCAAATCAATAGTCTCTTCAAGTAGTATCGGATAACATAGTTCATCATAATAAAAAAAAATCATTTAAATCCCCTTTTTGAAATTTAGTTTCAAAATCAACAATATAAATCAGAGAAGTTCAATCATAACCTAAAGATCAGTGATGGAAATTACGCGTCCGGTAAATTCATGATTACGTTGATCAAGTGTAATCATCAATTTACCCAACCCGATCATCCCAACACTTCCCACAAGGACAGTCCTAGGGATCAGGGTTGTAGCCTAGGGTCTACTATGGTATTCCCGACTTCTCTACAACCTTTGGCTCTGATACCAATCTATCACACCCTGGGCCCAGGTAGGGTGGGACGTCACAGACTAGCAACAATATATGGCAGCGGAAACAAACCATTACAAGAGCTCAAAGGAGAGAATATCAATGGCATTAATGTTTTTAAAAAAAATACCAGGGCTAGAAACAAATCAAGCCCCCAAATAAGTTTTACAATCACCCATAAAAATAAATTGTACTTGTTCAACATAAACATGAAATTGTTCAAATGGTTCATTAAGGAAATATGCCAATGCCATGGTCACGGGGATAGGTCTAGGTCTTCACAACAGCTAGGATCTCTTCATTCTTTACCTGAAACATGCTCAAAAGAAATTTGTGTCAACTAAAAAGTTGGTGAATTCAAGTGCTTAAAGTTTAAAAACAAAAGGAGTTAACAAATCCTCCTTTGATTAAAAAGAAAGTAATCATTGTTTAACATCGTGGGAAAAATCATAATCAACCCTGCACTCAGTCCCGGTTGGCCTCTTCTAAAGTTGTGTTTAACCGGATATTCCCGAAGGAAGAACTGAGCCCCAAACCAGTGAACCCTACCTGCCCGGATGGTTCACCATAGTTTCTTAACAAAACCTGTTACATGACACAAACGACCCCTTAGGATCTCAGTGGGGTAACCTTCCTGGAACGGAAGCCACTGTGTGTGGGGGATTCCCTAAATAGATCTAATCATATAAAACAAGCGGTTCACGAAAGAATTAATGATCATGATATAAGAATCAGCAGGTAACCATAAGTCCCACATACATTCATCAAGTAAAGCACAATTATAGTTCATAAATAACAGAGCATGTTTCATCCCAAAACAATAGTAAAAAGGGGGATCACTAGAACTCACCTTAGGTTTCAAGTCAAAAAGTCTCTTGGTGTGCCGGGAGTGTCTCAAGTCTAGCACCCTAACATGTACATATTAAGTAATAAGCTACTACCCTAAACTCATTTAAGGTGCAATAATAGTGTCAAGAGTTTAGCTATTGGGTAAGGCTTTGGTTTCGTGAAGGTTTGTATAAAAAGTTTCCTTTTATGGCAGGTCCAGGTGTCTTCATGAAAATTGGGATTTTTACTTCATTAGGTTAAGTATATTAAGGAATTTTGTTGTTCAAGTGATTATTAGCTTCCTGGAAGTTGGTTATTAAGTTTGGAAAAATTTTAGAGTTTGGTCCCTCAAGTTTCAAAATTGACAGTTTCTACCCTCAAGTTTCAAAATTGACATTTAAGACCAAAAATCAGATTCTTAGGGTAATATTATACTTTTTATAGAGTAAGTGCTTCAAAATTTTAGTTTACAGGTCCGATATTAGAAACTATGCGTTTAACGCTCCCGGTTACGGTAAAAGCCGGAGAGTCTTAACCATTAATTTACGGTTTTCATAAACTTGCATCTTGGACCAGTAAGTATCATCTAAAAGACATTTTTATCAAGTTTAATTCCTTATGTTGTGAAGTATGGCCTTTAATAGTTGAAAATCTCGTTTTTACGTTTGACCTGTTAAAACGCGGTTTTGACCGGGTTTGACCATTTAAAGCTTGTTTGACCAATTTTTCAAGTCCTTTAAGTCTTTTATTACTTAACTTACTGAAATCATATAATTTTTATAAACCTTAGCTTTGAACTCCAATTCTATGGATTTTTCTCAAAACGATGCTCGGTTAGGACCCGTTTTTAGCTAAAACGTCATTTATTTGCTCCTTTGACCACTTAAAACTCCCATTGACTCCAGAACACTTTATTTATCATTTTTAAGCCTGGAATACTTTTCAAGAGTGTTAAATTCATATTCTTACTATTTTTAAGGTCGTTTTACCATGTTTTCGGGCCCCGAAAGTGACTAAAAGGGGGCTAATCACAACATGTCCTTTATTCCAGAGATTAAACATTACCAACACTCTTAATATTCATCAAAACCTACTGAAATTTCAGTCCCAAAAAGTGGCCTAGTTGTTCTACACATCCATAGACTTCAAATATGTAGAAAATGTCATAACCGACCATAACACTTGTGTAATTCATCTTAACTTGAGCTTAAACATTACCAACACTTTATTTAGCTTTATAAACAGATTATTAAGGTGTCTCAAAGTCGTTCATGAGTAGGTTATGAGTCTTGGTTGAGAGGGTTTTTCAAACAAATGCTTAAAGGGTGTTGTTACATGTAGAAAGAAGGATTTTCAAGGTGTAATCCATGTAATAACCGTGGGTTCGAGTTATGTAGCCTTTTGAAACTTTTAAAACAGGTTCTTGGGAGTCCATTAAGCCATTAACATGCAGGTTACAAGTTTGGTTTACAAGAGTTGCAACATTCATAAGTTAGATGATGCAAAACACCCAAAAAGAGGGTTTTCATGGTGGAAATCGGTTTCCACCTCAAGAATGACTATCATAACATGTGATTTACCTTCAAGAACGTTGGGAACTCATTAAGAACAAGGTGATGGTGAGAAGTTTCTGCTACAACAAGGAATAGCAAGGTTTTTAGATGAAAAATGAAGAAAACAAGAGAAATGTCCAAAACCAACAACATGGAGCTTACACTTGATGTAACTCACGGTTTGGAAGGTGTTGATGGTCGTGGATGGCTAGAAACTCCTTGGACTTGGCTGTAGAAGCTCGAACAAAGGCTGGAAAATTCGGACAAGTGCAGGTGTGTGTCCAAAACTCGCGAATGAGGCCACCTTCTTGCGGTTTGAGCTTGGCCGATGCTTGCTTGGTGTTGTGGTTCACGATGTTGAGCTGGACTAGAGAGGATTTTTGAGAGAGTTGTGGTGTGTGTGTGTGTGTGTATTCTCTGCTGAGAATTCGAATAAGAGGGAAGAGAGGGAGAGAGTTGAAGTCTTGCATGGAGTGTGAGTGGTGGGTGTGGTGGTGGTGTAGAAAGGAGGAGAGTGGAGGGAGAGGGGGCGGCCGAGTTTGGCATGTAGTGGGGGGTTTTTGGTTTAATTTTTAATTACAAATTATTATTATGTAGTGTAGTTTTGTAGTATTGGGTATAATGTATTGTTTAGTGGATGGTGTTAATTGAGGCATCTAGTGCATGTCCATGCATGCATGGGCCGAAAATATGAGAGTGTGAGTGTGTATGCTCTCATTTTAATTGTTTTCTCTTAAGATAAATTTTATAAGGGTGACTAGTCAACATTCCCGGAACACAAATTTTTAAAAAGGTAGAAACCTAAATTAACTAAAAGTCAATAATAAAAATCATATGAAACCATAATTTGAATCAAGTAACAAGAATTGTTTCCAATTTCATGGTAGGGTTGAATAGTTTCAATTATTAGCACTCATAAGATGGATAATGATGCAAGTAATTTTGGGTTAGGATAACAACCTAGAGGTCGGTTGTCACAATATGCCCGAAGGAACCACAGTTTATCATATGACTTTCGAGGGAAAGTGTAGTTATGGGTTTTGACTCGGGAGGTTCCCGTAGGCTTGTGTAAGTTGACTTTCGAGGTCATAGTCATTATGTTGGGCATGTAGATGATGATGATATGTATGACGTTATGTGTCATGTTAGGCATGGCGGTACGTGTGATGCATAGTATGTATGATGCGTGTGATGCGATGTATGATTGATGCGTATGTATGATGATGCCCTATATGGTGATGTGTGTATGTTTATGTTTATGTTCCTTATTATGTATGTTTATCTTTTCATGGCTTTGCGTCGAACGTTAATGAATTATGTAACGTAAAGTGGAAGATAATGAAAAGAGGAACGTAATGAATGAATGCATGCGTTAATTAATGAATGAACGAACGAATGAAATGCTTGCAAGTATATGTATGAGATGAGCGACTCTGTGTCGCAACAGACTCAAAAGAGGTCCTTATTGCGTACTTTGGTACTGTGTCAGTCTTCGGACATGAGTCGGGGGTTTGGTTACTGGCCCCGGCACAGTATCAGTCTTCGGACATGAGTCGGGGGTATTGCATGAGACAGGATCCAGATGAATGGGAAGAGGATCGCATACTCCGGTACTGTGTCAGTCTTTGGACATGAGTAGGGGGTTTGTGTACAGACCCCGGCACCAGTCTTCGGACATGAGTCGGGAGTAGTGCGTGAGACTGAGATGAGATGATATGAGAGAGAAACGAATCGCGTACTCCGGTGTTGTGTCAGTCTTCGCACATGAGTCGGGGGTTTGTGTACAGACCCCGGCACAGTACCAGCCTTTGGACATGAGTCGGATGTATGGCGTGAGTTAATGAATGAGAAAGGTAATGATGGAAAGAACGAATGTATGAAATGAACGTTAACGAAATATCTTAATAATGTACTAAATGGGATCCTTGTCATTCGACCTCAGTAATCGTGGCTGAGTGCCACGAAGAGGGTAAAGTCTGACCGGATCTAGAACGGTATGAACGGCTCCTTGTCATTCGACCTTAGTAATCATGGCTGAGTGCCATGAAGAGGGTAAAGCCTGACAGGATCTACAAAGAAGTGAAAAATAATGATGTACGATAAATGATGATTGTAACGAATGATGAAGATAATAATGATATTATCTATGTGTACGTATGATGCGTGATCGCATGTATGTAATGAATGTTTTTATAAAGAAAGTAAAGAACAGTTTTACGAAAGAAAAGTAAGTTTTTATTATAAAACTAGAACTCACTCAACAATGCTGACTTTGATGTGTTTCTAGTTGGCAGGTAAATGCTTTTGTAATGAAATGTAACATGAATTTGTAATATGATAATGCGATATCATTTTTAAATGTTTCCGCTGCGACGTTTTTATGTAAGATGATGAAAATTATGTTTTGAGTGCGATGAATGACCAGCTGCAAGCGTCCCGGGAACGGGGCCTTACAAGTTTGTATCAGAGCCAAAGTTTAAGTTAAATGGGTAAAATTTTCAAATAAACCTTAACTTAAACTGAGAATGGGACGGAAAGGGAATGGGATGCCAATCTGAGTAGCTACGTGCCATCAGGTATTTTCTTAATGATAACCGGAATTATGTGCGCATGTTATATGGTCTATGTGTTGTATGTAGATTTGGATACTGATGTAGTTAGGATAGGTAAGGCTCGGGGTATGAAGAGTAAAGTAAGTGGCTAATCACAACTGGCCACTATAATTAGGGACTTACCATACTTGACATAAACTGAGTTGTTCCCTTGAATGACCGTGTTGGTGTTTGAATCTTTCAGTGTGTTAGAGAATGGTCGGTGGTAGATCTTCGAAAGCTCCTCGAGGTGGAGGTGGCTGTGGACGTGGTGCTGAACCACGGGTCATAAGAGGAAGACCCAGAGTTGAACAAGTGGTTCATGAGGAACCCGAGACCCCTCATCCTGAGGGCGGTGATGAGAATGCTAATCTGAGGGCCTCGATGAGAGAGGCGGTCGTGGAAGAAGTGCATCAGATCTTGCAGACAATCCTACCGTCTGTAGTGACTGAAGTGATAAAGACTGTCAGAGATGAGGAGAGAAAGGAAAGGGGTAGACCATCGGGCAAAAGGAGACGACCCGACACTAAAACGGTTCTCTCTGATGACGAAGAGGAAGAAGAAGAGGAAGAGCCAGCGCCGGAGGTGGCACGAGGCTGTAACTATAGGGAGTTTCAACGATGCAAGCCCCCTACTTTTGATGGCAATGGCACTGCTGCTGCTGCTCACCGATGGGTGAGGGAAATGGAAGCTGTTTTAAATATCAGCGAGTGCCGAGAAGATCAGAAAGTAAAATTTGATACCCACTCTTTCGTGGACTCAGCTTTGTGCTGGTGGGACAACATAGTCCAAGTTGAGGGAAGCAGGGCTATCGGAAGGATGAGATGGTCAAAGTTGAAGAGGCTGGTGATTGAGGAGTTCTGTCCTCACCGTGAGATGGATAAAGTTGAAAGAGAGTTCCTGATGCTGGAAGCGGGAACAATGACTCATCAGCAATACACTACCAAGTTTAATGAAATGGCACGGTTGGTGCCAGATCAGGTGACACCTCTTTCGCGAAAGATCAAGAGGTATATTCAGGGCTTGCCGGCGGACATCCGCAGGCACATGATCGCTGCCCGCCCGAGTACGTTTAGGTCGGCAGTTGACCTGACGGGAAGGTTGTACGACGAGCGAGGGGCGATGGCAATGACTGACGAAGGGGAGGAGCGAGCCTATGTTAAGAAGGGGAAAGGAAGGCGAGACAATGATGGTAGATTTGTGTATGAAGCTACGGCGTCGAGGGACGATGATCAGAAGAGAATAGAAAGAAAAGGAGAAGTATGCAAAAAGTGTGGTAGAGGCCATGAGGGGGAATGCAAGTGGGGACTGAACGTCTGTTTCCAGTGTGGGAAGGAAGGCCATAGGGCGAGGGATTGCCGCACGGTTAAGTGCTACGACTGTGGCGAGACTGGACACCTAAGCATGGATTGTAAGAAGCCGAAGGCAGGAAGCTCCGGTGCGAGGAAAGGGAACAGAGGGTGAAGGCTAGAGCTTTCGCCATGACCGAGAGGAGGCTAGAGCGGACTTCGACTTGACGTCAGGTACGTTTCTGGTAATTCAAAATTTGTGCATCTATGATTTGAATACGATGGTAGTAGTAGTCTCGTTCCTACTGTTTTTCGTTGTAAGTGGCATCTTAGGAGGAGGAACATCGATGAGCCCTTCGAGGTAGAGGTTGCTATTAATGAATCCACTAGGTTACCTAGATGCCCTAGAGGATTGCGGGATAGAATTGAGAAAGCGTTTGTTCTTGCTAGACCGTTTAGTACAGACTTGGGTGGATAGGCGTACACCGTAAGGTGAATGGGTTAGCAATCCATCAGGCGTGGACGTATCGTCTATTTGGCCGAGGTAAGGTATGTGGATATACTAATATCTCAACCGTCAGATGTATCGAGACACGAGTAAAGATTATTGGTGGCCAGGTATGAAGCGTGATATGATGGAGTAAGTGAGTAAATGCCTTACTTGTCTACAAGTGAAGGCCGAGCACCAAATGACGTATGGAAAATATTGAGGTGACTGAGGCTACGACTGGGAAATATTAATCTTAAAAGAGGTTTGGAAGAGGTTGGAGGCCGAAAACCCTCTGCTACAGTCGGGATGAACTGCATTCTGCATCAGCTAGGGCTTGGCGACCGATTGTGTGAAAACCCATTTTCGAGTTTTTGGTTGTAAACCCGTTTTTATGCATGTGTGTATGTGTATGAAAACCCTTGTGTAAGTTGACTTTCGAGGTCATAGTCGTTATGTTGGGCATGTAGAAGATGATGATATGTATGACGTTATGTGTGATGTTAGGCATGGCGGTACGTGTGATGCATAGTATGTATGATGTGTGTGATGCGATGTATGATTGATGCATATGTATGATGATGCCATGTATGGTGATGTGTGTATGTTTATGTTTATGTTCCTTATTACGTATGTTTATCTTTTCATGGCTTTGTGTCGAATGTTAATGAATGAAATGAAAGTATTATGTAACTTAAAGTGAAAGTAATGAAAAGAGGAACGTAATGAATGAATGCATGCGTTAATTAATGAATGAACGAACGAATGAAAGGCTTGCAAGTATATGTATGAGGTGAGCGACTTTGTGTCGCAACAGACTCGAAAGAGGTCCTTATTGCTTACACCGGTACTGTGTCAGTCTTCGGACATGAGTCGGGGGTTTGGTTACAGGCCCCGGCACAGTATCAGTCTTCGGACATGAGTCGGGGGTATTGCATGAGACAGGATTCGGATGAATGGGAAGAGGATCGCGTACTCCGGTATTGTGTCAGTCTTTGGACATGAGTCGGGGGTTTGTGTACAGACCCCGGCACAGTATCAGTCTTCGGACATGAGTCGGGAGTAGTGCGTGAGACTGAGATGAGATGAGAGAGAAACAAATCGCGTACTCCGGTGCTGTGTCAGTCTTCGGACATGAGTCGGGGGTTTGTGTACAGACCACGGCACAGTATCAGTCTTCGGACATGAGTCGGGAGTAGTGCGTGAGAGTGAGATGAGATGAGAGAGAAACGAATCGCGTACTCCGGTGTTGTGTCAGTCTTCGGACATGAGTCGGGGGTTTGTTTACAGACCCCGGAACAGTACCAGCCTTCGGACATGAGTCGGGTGTATGGCGTGAGTTAATGAATGAGAAAGGTAATGATGGAAAGAACGAATGTATGAAATGAACGTTAACGAAATATCTTAATAATGTACTAAATGGGATCCTGGTCATTCGACCTCAGTAATCGTGGCTGAGTGCCACGAAGAGGGTAAAGTCTGACCGGATCTAGAACGATATGAACGGGTCCTTGTCATTCGACCTCAGTAATCGTGGCTGAGTGCCATGAAGAGGGTAAAGCCTGACAGGATCTAGAAAAAAGTGAAAAATAATAATGTACGATAAATGATGATTGTAACGAATGATGAAGATAATAATGATATTATCTATGTGTACGTATGATGCGTGATCGCATGTATGTAACGAATGTTTTTATAAAGAAAGTAAAGAACGGTTTTACGAAAGAAAGTAAGTTTTATCATAAAACTAGAACTCACTCAGCAACGCTGACTTTGATGTGTTTCCAGTTGGCAGGTATGTTGCTGAGGATGGCATGGGGCGGCTACTCAGCGTATTTCGGATGGCATCCTTATGTTTAATGCTTTTGTAATGAATGTAACATGAATTTGTAATATGATAATGTGATATCGTTTTTAAATGTTTCCGCTGCGACGTTTTTATGTAAGATGACAAAAATTATGTTTTGAGTGCGATGAATGACCAGCTGTAAGCGTCCCGGGAACGGGGCCTTACATGAAAATAAACAAATCACCTTTAAAATCAATCCACTACAACACAAAATGCATACGCAACACTCCACCACCATTTGGAACACTCTTGCTCAAAAATCCTCTAAATTCAATCCAAATGATAACTCCCCACCCACTGAATCCATTATTAAGCACTAGACTATGGATACGAGTTTTAAATGATCAAAAACCACTAGTATTCATTCAATAAGAACGGAGAATCAAATTATAGTTACAAAATTAAAGTTAGCATATGTCAAACATGAAACACAATATGTGATTGATGAAAGGAAGTTAAATCAAGGTAACACGACCAAGTGGATAACAATTATTCTTATTTAAATCAAAATTGGGTGCGTATAGATTTTTGCATTAAAGTATTCTTGAAAGCTTAATAAAATACATAAAAAAGGAACTAGTTATACAATGACATTAAACAAAAAGAGTTCTCGCATGGATAGTTTTCGCTATCCATAACAACCATTCATAATATGCCAATTCCATTCTCAAGCCTTCTTAACACCCTTATAAACTAATCCAATCAAATCCAATTATAATGATTAGTAAATTTAAACTAAACAACCACAAAGAGAAGATAGTATCTACATTCAAATAGTGACCAAAACTGAACATGAAAATAAACAAATCACCTTTAAAATCAATCCACTACTACACAAAATGCATACGCAACACTCCACCACCATCTTCGAACACTCTTGCTATAAAATCCTCAAAATTCAATCCAAATGACAACTCCCCACCCACTGAATCCATTATTAAGCACTAGACCATCGATACGAGTTTTAAATGATCAAAAACCACTCATATTCATTCAATAAGAACCGAGAATCAAATTATTGTTACTAAATGAAAGTTATCATATGTCAAACATGAAACACAATATGTGATTGATGAAACAAAGTTAAATGAAGGTAACATGACCAAGTGGATAACATTTATTCTTATTTAAATCGAAATTGGGTGCATATAGATTTTTGCAATAAAGTATTCTCGAAAGCTTAATAAAATACATAAAAAAGGAACTAGTTATACAATGACGTTATACAAAAATAGTTCTCACATGGATAGTTTTCGCTATCCATAACAACCATTCATAATATGCCGATTCGATTCTCAAGCCTTCTTAACACCCTTATAAACTAATCTAATCAAATCCGATTATAATGATCAGTAAATAAGAACTAAACAACCACAAAGGGAAGATAGTATCTACTTTCAAATAAAAATCAAAAACTAGCATGAAATTAAACAAATCACCTTTAAAGTCGATCCACTACTACACAAAATGCATACGCAACACTCCATGGCCATCTTCAAACACTCTTGCTCACAAATCCTCTTCAATCCAAATGACAACTCTCCACCCACTAAATCTGTTATTAAGCACTAGACCATGGATACGAGTTTTAACTGATCCACTCGTATTCATTCAATAACAACCGATAATCAAATTATAGTTACAAAATGAAAGTTATCATATGTCAAACATGAAACACAATATGTGATTGATGAAAGGAAGTTAAATCAAGGTAACACGACCAAGTGGATAATATTTATTCTTATTTAAATCGAAATTGGGTGCGTATATATTTTTGTATTAAAGTATTCTCGAAAGCTTAATAAAATACATAAAAAAGGAACTAGTTATACAATTACGTTAAACAAAAAGAGTTCTCGCATGGATACTTTTCGCTATCCATAACAACCCTTAATAACATGCCAATTCCATTCTCAAGCCTTCTTAACACCCTTATAAACTAATCTAATCAAATCCGATTATGATGATCAGTAAATTTAAACTAAACAACCACAAAGAGAAGATAATATCTACATTCAAATAAAAACCAAAACCTATCATGAAAGTAAACAAATCACCTTTAAAATCAATCCACTACAACACAAAATGCATACGCAACACTCCACCACCATCTTCGAACACACTTGCTCAAAAATCCTCTAAATTCAATCCAAATGATAACTCCCCACCCATTGAATCCATTATTAAGCACTAGACCATGGATACGAGTTTTAAATGATCAAAAAACCACTCGTATTCATTCAATAAGAACCGAGAATCAAATTATAGTTACTGAATGAAAGTTAACATATGTCTAACATGAAACACAACATGTGATTGATGAAAGGAAGTTAAATCAAGGTAACACGACCAAGTGGATAACATTTATTTTTATTTAAATCGAAATTGGGTGCGTATAAAGTTTTGAAATAAAGTATTCTCGAAGCTTAATAAAATACATAAAAAAAGGAACTAGTTATACAATGACGGAAAAAAAAGAGTTCTCGCATGGATAGTTTTCGCTATCCATAACAACCATTCATAATATGCCATTTCGATTCTCAAGCCGTCTTAACACCCTTATAAACTAATCTAATCAAATCTAACTATAATGATCAGTAAATTCAAACTAAACAACCACAAAGGGAAGATAGTATCTACTTTCAAATAAAAATCAAAACCTATCATGAAAATAAACAAATCACCTTTAAAGTCGATCCACTACTACACAAAATGCATACGCAACACTCCATGGCCATCTTCGAACACTCTTGTTCACAAATCCTCTTCAATCCCAATGACAACTCTCCACCCACTGAATCCATTATTAAGCACTAGACCATGGATACGAGTTTTAGCTGATCCACTCGTATTCATTCAATAAGAACTGATAATTAAATTATAGTTACTAAATGGAAGTTATCATATTTCAAACATGAAACACAATATGTGATTGATAAAAGGAAGTTAAATCAAGGTAACACGACCAAGTGGATAACATTTATTCTTATTTCAATCAAAATTGAGTGCTTATAGATTTTTGCATTAGTGTATTCTCGAAAGCTTAATGAAATACATCAAAAAGGAACTAGTTATACAATGACATTAAACAACAAGAGTTCTCGCATGGATAGTTTTCACTATCCATAACAACCATTCATAATATGCCAATTCGATTCTCAAGCCTTCTTAACACCCTTATAAACTAATCTAATGAAATCCGATTATAATGATCAGTGAATTCAAACTAAACAACCACAAAGGGAAGAAAGTATCTACTTTTGAATAGAAACCAAAACCAAACATAATAATCAACAAATGACCTTTAAAGTTGATCCACTACTACATAAAATGCATACGCAACACTCCACGACCATCTTCGAACACTCTTGCTCACAAATCCACTAAATTCAATCCAAATGACAACTCTCCACCCACCAAGTCCATTATTAAGCACTAAACCATGGATACGAGTTTTAAATGATCAAAAACCACTCGTATTCATTCAATAAGAACTGAGAATCAAGTTATAGTTACTAAATGAAAGTTATCATATGTCAAACATGAAACACAATATATGATTGATGAAAGGAAGTTAAATAAAGGTAACACGACCAAGTGGATAACATTTATTCTTATTTAAATCGAAATTGGGTGCGTATAGATTTTTGCAATAAAGTATTCTTGAAAGCTTAATAAAATACATAAAAAGGAACTAGTTATACAGTGACGTTAAACAAAAAGAGTTCTTGCATGGATAGTTTTCACTATCCATAACAACCATTCATTACATGCCAAATCCATTCTCAAGCCTTCTAAACACCCTTATAAACTAATCTAATCAAATCCGATTATAATGATCAGTAAATTTAAACTAAACAACAACAAAAAGAAGATAGTATCTACATTCAAATAAAAACCAAAACCTATCATGAAAATAAACAAATCACCTTTAAAATCAATTTACTACGACACAAAATGCATACGCAACACTCCACCACCATCTTCGAACACTCTTGCTCAAAAATCCTCTAAATTCAATCCAAATGATAACTCCCCACCCACTTGTTGGGTTTGTGACAAGTTTATCAAAGATTGTTTAACCATTTAAACAAAAACGCAGCAGATATATGAACATATATATTATGTTTAGATTCTGAAAATTAAACATTTTATATGTCAAGATAACAAACCCAAGAACAAGGATCAAATATATGTGAAAAGAAATGCTATCAAACATAAACAATCATAGGGTGTTTTTGAATACCAATTTTCTAAGAGCAAGAAGATGAGATGGATGTTAGATGAAGGAGATGATGTTCTTGAATGGAAGCCTCCAAAGAAGAAGACCTCAAGCTTGTATACCCATAAGTTTGTAAAATTAAAACCCTTGTAATTTTATAACTTGAACCCACTTTTATTTGTTATTATTTAACCCACTTAAATAATAAAACAAATAATTTCTCATTAACAAATTATCCATATAATGTTGTTCTATTTCAAAAGCAATGTTTTAGAAAACCCATTTTCTAAATTGGTGTCAATATTTATTTGTTTGATCTTATCAACAAATAAATATTTATTGGTGTTTGTTTAGCTTGTTATTGGGTATGACCCGACTTGGATCATAACATACTAACCACATCAATCTTGTATGTGTCTTGGGCTACAATATCCAACAATCTCCCACTTGCACAAGATTCATAAAAGATTGATACAAGCAGTAAATACCGCCTAACAACGGTTAACTACCCTTAATACATATGACTAAGTGCCATGCAATAACATCATCCCCTTCAAGTACCTTACTCGAATTATTTTAGGTGAATCAATCATCTATCCTTTTGTCACAGATGTCATATTAAATCCCAAAGACACAGAGTGATCATTCTTCATTGATTTAACTTCATCAGGCCTTAGACATCTTACTCTCAACGAATAAGAGGGACAAATCCCATCTTTACTACATACTTCTCTTACAATTACCTCGTATTATACCTGAACTCAACCTTATGTACTGCCATGTTTCAGAACAGCGAAGAACTATGTCAAAGTACAATATTTGGTAAATATCAAGACCCAATATGTATCTTAGGTCAGAGGATACCAAATGATATTCGCCTTCACTCAAATTTACTTATGATCAATCATGAAGATTCCATGTAGTAATATTTGAGATGCGGACCAGTCCAATATTTGTATCCCACAAATATCTATGAACCTTGACAGTAATTCTTTGCTCTATATTCATCCATATGAGTATCTACCAATCCAAGTTCGTAATAGTCTTACCCTCGTACTTGTTCCCACAAGTATGAACGACTACGGACGTTCTGAGTAAATGATTTACTCATGGATTTTAAACATGCAAAATAGGAATATTAGTTGAACCATTATAACCAAATAATTCATTCAAGTAATAAAGGGTTACAATATCTAAATACAAAATTAAAGATCAAATCCAGTTACTAGAATATTGAAGTCCCATGGCACAAGTATGACTTTCATGCTTTGGCTTTTCAAGAAGCTTCGTGAGTGGATGCGTAATATTTTGATTCGTGTGAACTTTGCGAATACATATCTTTCCCTTTTCAACTTCATCCCTTATGTAGTTGAATCTTCGTTCAATGTGCCTAGTCTTTTGATGTGCACGGGGTTCCTAGATTTGAGCAATTGCACCCTCGTTATCACAAAAAATTTCTAGGGGGTCCTGAATGGAAGGGACCACCCCTAGATCGGCAATGAATTTCTTCAACCATGCAGCTTCTTGAGCTGCTAATGAAGCGGCAATGTATTCTGACTCTGTAGTTGATAATGCCACCACATTTTGCTAGAGCTCTTCCAAGAGACCGCTCCTCCATTCAAGATGAAAATTTATCCCGATTGTGATCGTGAATCATCCTGATCTGTTTGGAAACTCGCATCCGTGTAACCTTTTACCACGAGTTCCTCCTCACCAGATCCATAGATTAGGAACATATCTTTAGTCCTCCTTAGGTACTTAAGTATGTTCTTGACAGCCATCCAATGACTATTTCCAAGATTTTGTTGGTATTGGCTAAAGCGCATGACACGTCCGGCCTAGTGCATATCATTGCATACATGATGGACCCAATAGCAGACGCATATGGGATACCCTTCATTTTGTCTTGCTCATGCTTTGAGCTTGGACATTGAGTTGTACTCAGTATCGTTCCTCTTTGATTAGGTACGATACCTTTCTTAGAGTTTTCCATCTTGAACCTTTTCAAGATCTTATCAATGTATGCACTTTGATTAAAACCTATCAACCGCCTTGATGTATCCCTATAGATCTTTATTCCTAAAATATAGGCGGCTTCACAAAGATCCTTAATGAAAAACAGCTTCCAAGCCAGGTTTTTACACCTACCAAGGTTGGAATGTCATTTCCAAATAGTAGGATGTCATCGACATACAATACTAGGAAAGTTATAATGTTCCACTAGCTTTCTTATACACACATGCTTCATCAGCGTTTTTGATGAACCAAATTTGATTACTTCGTCATCAAAATGGTGATTCCAACTTCTTGATGCTTGCTTCAATCCATAGATTGATTTCTTTAACTTGCATACTTTGTTAGGATATTTTGGATCGACAAAACCTTCGGGCTGAACCATATAGACATCTTCCTCAAGATATCCATTTAGAAAAGCGGTTTTGACAACCATTTGCCAAATCTCATAATCATAATAAGCAACTATGGCAAATAATATCCTAATAGATTTTAGCATTGCAACCGGCGAGAAGGTCTCATCATAATCAACTCCTTGAGTTTGAGTGAAACCTTTTGCTACAAGTCTAGCTTTATAAGTATCCAAGTTTCCGTGCATGTCGGTTTTCTTCTTGAAAACCCACTTACTTCCAACTATCTTGGAGTTAAGAGGTGGTTCAACCAGGTCCACACTTGGTTGTCATACATGGATTCCATCTCAACGTTCATGGCTTCAAGCCATTTGTCACAATCTAAATTGGACATCGCATCATGGTATGTGGTTGGTTCATCAGAATCTACCACATAGCATCCATCCATGAAAAATCCATATCTTTCAGGTGGATTACTAGCTCTACCAGATCTGCGAACATTTTGTGTGTATTGATCAACCATTTGATCATCCTCAACATCCTCATGTTGAGAGCTAGTGTCAACCAAACGTGTATCGGGTTGTAGTTCTTGATCTTCCTCAAGATCCACTGTTCTAGTGCTAGTCCCTTCCATAAGGAATTTAGCTTCTAAGAACTCAGCCTTCTTGGCAAGAAACTCCTTTTGTTTCAATGGATCATAGAAATAATATCCCATAGAATCTCTAAGATATCCAATAAAGATACACTTAGTGGAACGGTTTTCTAACTTGTTTGAGGTGGGAGTCTTAACATAAGCCTCACAACCCCACACCTTTAAATATGATAGAGATGGAACCCTTCCATGCCATATTTCAAAAGGTGTCCTTTCCACTTTCTTGGTTGGGGCCATACTCAAAATACGGGCCGCAGAGAGCAAAGCGAAACCCCAAAATGATAGAGGCAATGAGCTTCTAGCCATCATAGATCGAACCATATCCAATAGATTTCAATTTCTCCTCTCAAACACACCATTGTGTTGTGGTGTTCCAGGTGGAGATAGTTGTGAGACAATCCCATAACTTCTAAGATGATTTCTAAAAGCATCACTTAGGTATTCACCTCCTCTAGTGGTGCGGAGAATTTTTATTGACTTGTTGAGTTGATTTTCTACTTCATTCTGGAAGATTTTGAATATTTCAAACGCTTCATCTTTGTGTCTTAACAAGTACACATACCCATATCGACTATAGTCGCCGGTAAAGGTAATGAAGTATTTTTCATTGTACCTAGTCATTGGCTTAAAAGGACCACATACATCCGAATGTATGACACCTAATAAATCTTTTGCCCTTTCGTATTTGCCACTAAAAGGTTCCTTAGTCATTTTACCTTGTAAACAAGATTCACATACATCAAATGAATCATATTCACTTGATTTTAAAAGATCATTCTTTTGAAGTGTTTGTATGCGCTTCTTGTTTATATGACCACGACGGCAATGCCAAAGATAGGTGTCACTCAACTCCAATTTGAGCTTTTTGGTGGTGGTTTGGTACAATGAGCTATCATATATTGTGTTTTCACGAACCAATTCATAAATACCATTAATAAGAATAGCTTTAAAATAAAAGATGTCATTTAAAGAAACATGAATTTCATTTTCAATAAATGACATAACATAACCATATTGTCTTAATTGGGAAACTGAAATAATGTTCCTAGTCAAACTAGGAGCATACAAAACATTGTTCAAAATTGCTTCCAAACCATTTGGAAGCTTCAAGATGTAATCTCCTCGGTCTTCAACTTGAACTTTTGCCCCATTCCCCATATAGAGGCTTACATCCCCTTTCTTGAAGTCCTTACTTCGTTTGAACCACTGCAACAAATTGCAAATATGAGTTCCACATACGGTATCCAATACCCATGTGTTAGAGGATATTACATTGAGATCAATATGAATCATGAAATTGTACCTGAGGTTTGCCCGACATCCCTCTTAGCTTGCAACTCTTTGAGATGGACAGGACAATTTCTTGCCCAATGTCCAATCTCCCCACACTTAAAGCATGGGCCATTCAAAGCAACCTTTTGCTTCTTCTACGCTGGTTTTGGTGGTGGCGCTTTTACCACTCCCTTTCCCTTTCCCCGAACGTACCCTTTACGCTTGGTAACACTTGCCTTGGGTGCGGGGTGAGGCCTCTTCTTGTTCCCACCTTCATTGATGGTGAGAACGGGTAAAACCTTTTTACCCATTGCCGCCTCGGCAGTTTTGAGCATAGAGTGACTCTCACTTATGTTTTTGTCCCACCCGTTCATGTTATAATTCATAACAAAGTTGTCAAACCTTTTTGACAAAGAGTTGAGGATCAAATCCGTAGCCAACTCTTTCGAGACGGGACAATTCAACCTTTCAAGGCGGTCAATATGGCTCTTCATCTTAAGTACATAAGATGAGACCGATTGGGTGTCATCCATACGACATGCATGGAGTGCTCGAACTGTTTCGAAGCGCTCTACCCTTGCTTGTTGTTGGAACGTTTCCTTCAACTGGGTAATCATGTCGTACGCTCCGTGATGTTCGTACTCCTTTTGGAGATCCGGAGTCATACTTGCCAACATGAGGCAAGACACTTGGATCGAGTCCTCAGTGTATTTCACCCAATTATTGAAGGCATCCTCATCTTCATCATTGGGTTGATCGGGAATCAAATCGTCTAAAATATATGACCGTTTCTCTTGCTTGGGAACAATTCTCAAGTTTTGAAACCGACGCTCCTTATGGAGAACGGTCCTTAGTGATAGTGAGTGAGCGGACGGGATATCATTATTTTCATTGTTGTTGGTGGCCATCTACAAAATTTAATAAAGTTCAGTTTTAGTATTTTTTATATTATCATATTTTAATTATTAATACCCTTTAATGTGTCTTACACGATTTTAAAATTCTAGAATCCAACTTACATTTAAATAGTGGTTAGGTTACCTTTATCCCATTATTTAAAATAACAAGGTAGTCAACGTTTGACAATTTCAACCCTTTGCAACTTCTAGAGGTATGGGATCGACTTATACATCATATGTATAGTTGACATGTTAATCCCATCAACACCATTTGTAAACCACATTGTGGGTGATCCATTTAACATGGTTTGCAAATCAAGTCACCCTACTTACACACACATGTGGGTTTACCAACACAAGTGGTTAGGTGACCTTTATCCCACAAATATGGTATTCCCATCTCAAATCACAAGTTCCCTCAAAATGGTTAGGTGAGCTTTATCCCATTAAGAGTTTCCAAGTGACTCAAGTGTTGTGCAAAAGGACGGTGTTAAACTTGTTTTCAAAAAGAATTTTAAGTTTTCATAATTCTAGTTTAGAAAACTCTATGTACCTTGTATTTGCATGCTATCAAACACATGGTACCCTATGGTTCTATTTTGAATAAAACCCCTTTTATTAAAATCATTAATCCTTTTAATAACCTTTTATTAACCACTTAATGTTAAGGAACCATAATTTTTCAGCTTGTATGTTTGTTAATAAGTTTGTTATGCATATCCATATATCAAACAACAACCATAAAATAAACAACCAAACAAGCATAATCATACAATCACAAGTGCATAACCATAGCCACTAAGTTGACTACATGTAACACCCCGAAAAGTCAAAACGAGTCATTAAGGATAATGGGCTTAATTATTGGGTGTTTTAATAAGGTAAAGAAATGGTCATGGGCTAAATTAGGCTTATTGGGTAGTGGCCTATGGGATTAAAGGCCCACAATCAGCCCTTAAGCACCCAAACCAGCCTTCATCTTCCTCATTACAACCCTAGCCACCAAAATTCATAGAGAGAGAAAGTGAAGAAAACTCAAGATTTGAAGCTTCCAAGGTTAAGAGATTGAAGATCTGGGTGTTGGAGCATCAAGATCTAAGAAAGAAGCAACAAATCCAGGTAAGAATCGACCTCTAAACCCTTCTGTAGATCAAACCCGGGTTCAAGGGTTTTGGGTTTTTAAAATTTGCAACGAATCGCATAAAGGTCACATTTTTACGTATGAAAACATGTATAAAGCTTAGAGTTAGCCTCATGGATGATAAACTAAGAGATTGGACGTAAAAAGTTATGATTTTGGGTTAAAAACGGACTGGTTCGTAATTTTTATGCGATTTGCGAAACTGCATATGCATCCAGCGAAATTGCATATTCAATCAGCGAAACTATAAGGACTTCCAGCGAAACTAAAATTTTGCAGGTAGTTTCGCAGACATGTTTTTTCCAACGAAAGTTGGGCGAAACTGGCAGCAAAACTGGCAGCGAAGATGCCAGCGAAACTGCCAGCGAAGGTGCCAGCGAAACTAGCAGCGAAACTGCTGGTGAAACTAGCAGTGAAACTGTTGGCGAACCTAGCTGCAAAATTGCTGATCTTGCAGCGAAATTAGCAGTGAATTTAGGCAGAAATTAACCCCTTAGAGTGTTAACTTGTCTGCAGGCTGTGTAGTGTGATCCTAGCCTAGAAAGCTTAGTCTAGAAGTTGGTCTTGGTATCCAGGTGAGTTCTAGATCCCCTATTTATAAGTTTTTCCATGTTTTGGGGCTATTATGCATACTAAATTTACGTTTTTAAATGACCATGATTTTAAGGGATTTTAACAGGCCCCAGCCCGGCCCCAGCCAGGGGCGTTGCCCCTTGGACCCCACTAGGGGCTGCTGCCCCTAGGACCCCGCTGTCTGGGGCTGCCGCCCCCGAACCCCCGCTGTCCCGCGGAGGGTCGGTTATGTTTTATTATGACTAGTACGTGGTATGTTGTGTACTTATTAAGTTAAGTATTATATATTAAAGTGGAAGATGATATTAACGAAAAGTGAAACATAATGAATGTTACCCCCGGGCCCGTTTGATGATGTAAAGTCTTGCAAGCACTATGATAGACTTCACTTATGTGAGTCTGATGTATGATGATGGATCTGTATTCATGAGCGGGCTATGTGCCTTGCAGTGTGGATCAACTGTCGGGGGTTAGCTACCGTATTCATGTGTACCGACAGGGATTGGCATTTGTTGTCAATCAACATGGAGCCATTGCTTCGTGCAATCTCGTTTATGATGAAAGTGAAAGATAATGAAAGAATGAAAGATAATGCACATGCTTATTATGATGCATGTAATGTTGTATACCATGTTGTATGCATGGTCACTATATGAAGGATAGAGTTTATATTTTCTTATAATATTTAAAACTAGAACTCGCTCAGCGAAGCTGACTTTTATGCATAATAGTTGGCAAGTAAGTGCTGATGCTGAGGATGGCACACGGAGCTACTTGTGGAGCTATGGATGGCATTCCTGTTTATGAAATCTTTATTGTATTTTCAACAATGCACTATGTTTTTATTCTATTTAAAGGACAAATGTATGAATATGATATGGTTTCTAAGTTTTAAATGAACGTCTAATTATTTCCGCTGCAATGTTTTGTTATTAAACTGATTTTATGCGATGATTAACCAACTGTGAGGCTTTCCGGGAACGGGGCCTTACACTACACTTGTTTGCCATCACAAGTGTTGTCATTAGGTCTTTCCTAAGGGTTAACAATGACACATCATAATGTGTCCATGAACTCCCACTTGAATCCACATCCAAATGCTTCAAGTGTCCATGTCTTTTGTGTCCTTCCGTTGTATCTTCCTTTGGTCTCCAACTTGTGCATCTTCTTTTACAAAATTCATATCCTAATACAATTTTTCTAATAAAAGAAATGCACCTAATCTATTTATTACATAACCAAAGAATAACTAAATTACAACCCAAAGATACAAACACAAAATTATAATTACAACCTTTTTGAAAGAATAAAACCAAACATGACAAAACATTCAACCAAATCCAAAACACACTTGGTCAAGGCTATGTTATGCACTAAAACATGTATCCAAATACAATATCCAAGAACAAAATGAACCCCTTTTTAACCCTAAAATTTCAGCCAACATAAACCAAGATTTTAGTGTTTTTTGTCCAAACAACATAATCAACCACTTGACTTTAATCTTTCAAGTTTTATTCTAAAGCATGTAAAATAAAACTTGAAAGACAAGGGATTCATATATCCATAACCAATCAGCCCCTAATGGGTTGAAAAAGTCCAACGAAACTAACTTTTCTTGGACTTTTGAAGCAAGTTTTCCACATAACCGGCTCTGATACAATTGTTGGGTTTGTGACAAGTTTATCAAAGATTGTTTAACCATTTAAACAAAAATGCAGCGGATATATGAACATATATATTATGTTTAGATTCTAAAAATTAGACATTTTATATGTCAAGATAACAAACCCAAGAACAAGGATCAAATATATGTCAAAAGAAATGCTATCAAACATAAACAACCATAGGGTGTTTTAGAATACAATCTTTCTAAGAGCAAGAAGATGAGATGGATGTTAGATGAAGGAGATGATGTTCTTCAATGGAAGCCTCCAAATAAGAAGACCTCAAGCTTGTATACCCACAAGCTCTTACAAAACACCTAACTTGTTAGGAAGTTGAACACCAAACCTCTTCTCCTTCTTGCAAATCCGAAAATCAGCCAAGAGAAACTTAAAAATCAGCCAACAAATTCGAATTTTTCACCCAAGAGAAGGAAGAAGAGAGAGCTTTTTGCTTGTGTGTGAGAGAAAGTGTGTTAAGATGGAGTGCAAGAGTGTTTAAGTCTTGAATTAAAATAAGATAAATCCCAAGGAGGGCAACCAAGAGCTGCCGAAAATTAAATTTAAAATTGGGTTCCCACCCATTTTAATTTTATAAATATATCACACCCTTTAACCCATAAGTTTGTAAAATTAAAACCCTATTTATTTTATAACTTGAACACACTTTTATTTGTTATTATTTAACCCACTTAAATAACAAAACAAATAATTTCTTATGAACAAATTATCTATATAATGTTGTTCTATTTCAAAAGCAATGTTTTAGAAAACCCATTTTCTAAATTGTGTCAATATTTATTTGTTTAATCTTATCAACAAATGGTTGACGGCTGTGCGGCCCTCATTCAGCTGGAAGCAGGAAATAAATCCCGCACGACCGATGACTTTCCCTCACGGTACTTGTACGCTATCGATCATTGAGGAATACTTAGGCTTAGAGGGTGGTCCTGTGACAACCGACCTCCAGGTTGTTATCCTAACCCTAAATTACTTGCATCATTATCCATCTTATGAGTGCTAATAATTGAAACTATTCAACCCTACCATGAAATTGGAAACAATTCTTACTACTTGATTCAAATTATGGTTTCATGTGATTTTTATTATTGATTTTTAGCTAATTTAGGTTTCTACCTTTTAAAAATTTGTGTTCCGGGAATGTTGACTAGTCACCCTTACAAAATTAATTTCAAGAGAAGGCAATTAAAATGTGAGCATACACACTCACACTTATATAATTTTCGGCCATGCATGCATGGACATGCACTAGATACCACAAATATACCATCCACTAAATAATACATTATACCCAATACTACAAAACTACACTACATAATAACAATTTACAATTAAAATCTAAATCAATTATCCTCCCACTACCCTCCAAAATCGGCCGCCCACCCCTCTCCACTCCTCTCCTCTCTACACCACCACCACACTACCCACTTACCTTTCATGCAAACCCTCTCCCTCTCTCCCTCTCTCCCTCTTATTCGAAACATTCAGCTGAAACACACACCCTCACATCACAATTCTCTCAAAGCAATTCTCTCTAAGTCTATCACAAGAAATTCGAAGAACAACACCAAGCAACAATCGGCCAAGTGAAAAACCGCAAGGAGGTGGCCTAGTTCGCGAGTTTTGGACACACAACCACACTTGTTCGACTTTTCCAGCCTTAGTTCGAGCTTCTACAGCCAAGTCCAAGGAGTTTCTAGCCATCCACGACCATCAACACCTTCTAAACCGTGAGTTACATCAAGTGTAAGCTCATGTTGTCGGTTTTGGGACATTTCACTTGTTTTCTTCATTTTTCACCTAAAAACCTTGCTTTTTCCTTGTTGTAGCAGAAACCTCTCACCATCACTTTGTTCTTAAGGAGTTCCCAACATTCTTGAAGGTAAATCTCATGTTATGTTAGTCATTCTTGAGGTGGAAACCGATTTCCACCATGAAAACCCTCTTTTTGGGTGTTTTGGTATCATCTAACTTGTGAAAGTTGCAACTCTTGTAAACCAAACTTGTGACCTGCATTTTATGACTTAATGGACTCCCAAGAACCTGTTTTAAAAAGTTCCAAAAGGCTACATACTCGAATCCACGGTTATTACATGGATTACACCTTGAAATCCTTCTTTCTACATGTAACAACACCCTCTAAGCATTTGTTTGTAAAACCCTTTCAACCAAGACTCATAACTTACTCATGAACGACTTAATGACACCTTAATAATCTGTTTATAAAGCTAAATGAAGTGATGGTAACGTTTAGACTCAAGTTAAGATGATTTACACAAGTGTTATGGTCGGTTATGACATTTTCTACATATTTGAAGCATATGGATGTATAAAACAACTAGGCAACTCTTTGGGACTGAAATTTCAGTAGGTTTTGATGAATATTAAAAGTGTTAGTAATGTTTAATCTCTGGAATAAAGGACATGTTGAGATTTGCCCTCTTTTAGTCACTTTCGGGACCCGAAAACATGGTAAAATGACTTTAAAAATAGTAAGAATATGAATTTAACACTCTTGAAAAGTATTCCAGGCTTAAAAGTGATAAATAAAGTGTTCTGGAGTCAATGGATAATTTAAATGGTCAAAGAAACAAATAAATGACGTTTTAACTAAAAACGGGTACAAACCGAGCATCGTTTTTGAGAAAAATCCATAAAAATAGAGTTCGAAGCTAAGATTTATAAAATCATATGATTTCAGTAAGTTAAGTAATAAAAGACTTAAAGGATTTGAAAAATTGGTCAAACAAGCTTTAAATGGTCAAACCCGGTCAAAACCGCGTTTTAACGGGTCAAACGTAAAAACGAGATTTTCAACTATAAAAGGCCAATTTTCACAATTTAAGGACTTAAAATTTATAAATATATCTTTTATAAAATACCTCCTGGTCCAAGATTCAAATATATGAAAACCCCAATTTACGCTTAAAACTCTCCGGCTTTTACCGTAACCGGGAGCGTTAAACGCGCAGTTTTTAAATCGGACCCGTAAACTAAAATTTTGAAACTCTTACTCTATAATAAGTATAATATTACTCTAAGAATCTGACTTTTGGTCTTAAATGTCTTAAAGGGCAAGAAACCAAACTTGAGGGTAGAAATTATCAATTTTGAAACTTGAGGGACCAAACTGTAAAATTTTTCCAAACCTTATAACCGACTTCCAGGAAGCTAATAATCACTTGAATAACAAAATTACTTATAATACTCAACCTAATGAAGTAAAAATCCCAATTTTCATGAAGACACCTTGACCTACCATAAAAGGAAACTTTTTATACAAACCTTCACGAAACCAAAGCCTTAACCAATAGCTAAACTCATGACACCATTGTTACACCTTAAATGAGTTTAGGGCAGTAGCTTATTACTTAATATGTACATGTTAGGGTGCTAGACTTGAGACACTTCCCGGTACACCAAGAGACTTTTGACTGGGAACCTAAGGTGAGTTCTAGTGATCCCCCTTTTTACTATTGTTTTGGTATGAAACATGCTCTACTTTTTATGAACTATGATTGTGCTTTAATTGATGATTGTATGTGTGATTTGTGGTTACCTGCTGATTCTTATATCATGATCATTAATTCTTTCGTGAACCGCTTGTTCTATATGGATAGATCTATTTGGGGAATCCCCCACACACAGTGGCTTCCGTTCCAGGAAGGTTACCCCACTGAGATCCTAAGGGGTCGTTTGTGGCATGTAACAGGTTTTGTTAAGATACTATGGTGAACCATCTGGGCAGGTAGGGTTCACTGGTTTGGGGCTCAGTTCTTCCTTCGGGAATATCCGGTTAAACACAACTTTAGAAGAGGCCAACCGGGACTGAGTGCAGGGTTGATTATGATTTTTCCCACGATGATAAACAATGATTATTTTCTTTTAATCAAAGAAGGATTTGTTAAGTCCTTTTGTTTTTAAACTTTAAGCACTTGAATTCACCAACTTTTTAGTTGACACAACTTTCTTTTGAGCATGTTTCAGGTAATGTATGAAGAGATCCTAGCTGTTGTGAAGACCTAGACTTATCCCCGTGACATGGCATTGGCATATTTTCCTTGATGAATCATTTGAACAATATTATATTTGTGTTGAACAAGTTCAATTTATTTTTATGGATGATTGTAAAACTCATTTGGGGGCTTGATTTGTTTCTAGCCCCGCTACCTCTTTAAAAACATTAATGCCATGTGATATTCTCTCCTTTGAGCTCTTGTAATGGTTTGTTTCGGCTGCCATATGTTGTTGCTAGACTGTGACGTCCCACTCTACCTAGGCCCGGGGTGTGTCAGGTCCCCCTTTCTTGTGTAAAAGCGATCAGAATTAGCCTATTATTCCTCATCAGAGGTTTGAGCTTGAATTTCTGGTGCTTACATGGGAGGTGCTTTAGCTAGAGAATACCATCGGATCTAGAAAAGTTGTGGAAGTAAATCGTTTTATATTTATTGGTGTTTGTTTAGCTTGTTATTGGGTATGACCCGACTTGGATCATGACGTACTAACCACATCAATCATGTATGTGTCTTGGGCATACAATATCCAACACCACTGAATTCATTATTAAGCACTAGACCATGGATACGAGTTTTAAATGATCAAAAACCACTCGTATCCATTCAATAAAAACCGAGAATCAAATTACAGTTACTAAATGAAAGTTATCATATGTCAAACATGAAACACAATATGTGATTGATGAAATAAAGTTAAATCAAGGTAACACAACCAAGTGGATAACATTTATTCTTATTTAAATCGAAATTAGGTGCGTATAGATTTTTGCAATAAAGTATTCTCGAAAGCTTAATAAAATACATAAAAAAGGAACTAGTTATACAATGACGTTAAACAAAAAGAGTTCTCACATGGATAGTTTCGCTATCCATAACAACCATTCATAATATGCCAATTCGATTCTCAAGCCTTCTTAACACCCTAATAAACTAATCTAATCAAATCTGACTATAATGATCAGTAAATTCAAACTAAACAACCACAAAGGGAAGATAGTATCTACTTAAAAATAAAAATCAAAACCTATCATGAAATTAAACAAATCACCTTTAAAGTCGATCCACTACTACACAAAATGCATACGCAACACTCCATGGCCATCTTCGAACACTCTTGCTCACAAATCCTCTTCAATCCAAATGACAACTCTCTACCGACAGAATCTATTACTAAGCACTTGACTATGGATACGAGTTTTAACTGATCCGCTCGTATACATTCAATAAGAACCGATAATCAAATTATAGTTACTAAATGAAAGTTATCATATGTCAAACATGAAACACAATATGTGATTGATGAAAGGAAGTTAAATCAAGGTAATACGACCAAGTGGATAACATTTATTCTTATTTCAATCGAAATTGAGTGCTTATAGATTTTTGCATTAGTGTATTCTCGAATGCTTAATGAAATACATCAAAAAGAAACTAGTTATACAATGACATTAAAGAACAAGAGTTCTCGCATGGATAGTTTTCGCTATCCATAACAACCATTCATAATATGCCAATTCGATTCTCAAGCCTTCTTAACACCCTTATAAACAAATCTAATGAAATCCGATTATAATGATCAGTAAATTCAAACTAAACAACCACAAAGAGAAGATAGTATCTACTTTCAAATAGAAACCAAAACCAAACATGAAAATAAACAAATCACCTTTAAAGTCGATCCACTACTACACAAAATGCATACGCAACACTCCACGACCATCTTCGAACACTCTTGCTCACAAATCCTCTAAATTCAATCCAATTGACAACTCTCCACCCATTAAGTCCATTATTAAACACTACACCATGGATACGAGTTTTAAATGATCAAAAACCACTCGTATTCATTCAATAAGAACCGGGAATCAAATTATAGTTACTAAATGAAAGTTATCATATGTCAAACATGAAACACAATATGTGATTGATGAAAGGAAGTTAAATCAAGGTAACATGACCAAGTGGATAACATTTATTCTTATTTAAATCGAAATAGGGTGCGTATAGATTTTTTCAATAAAGTATTCTCGAAAGCTTAATAAAATACATAAAAAAGGAGTTAGTTATACAATGACATTAAACAAAAAGAGTTCTCGCTGTTGGGTTTTGTTACATGTTTATCAAAGCAAGTTTAACCATTTAAACTTCAAAACGCAGCGTATATAAGTGGTTAAAGGGGTGTTTAACAATCTGAAAATATAAACCATTTTAACCCAAAACAAAACCCATAAACAAGGATCATATGTATGTGAAATGAAATGCTATCAAAAATGAAAAGAACAACCAAAGGGTGTTCTTGAAACTACCTTTCAAGAACAAGATGATGTAGTATGGATGAGAAGAAGATGATGATGCTTCTTGAATGTCTAGCTTCCAAAAGAGAAGTCTTCAAGCTTGTATACCCACAAGCCCTAGCAAACACCTAACTTTTTAGGTAGTAGAACACCAAAACTCAACTCCTTCTTGTAAACCCGAAAATCAGCCAAGATGAACTTCAAATTAAGCCAAGAAATCGAATTTTCAGACTAGAGAAAGGAGAGAAGAAGTCTTTTGCATGTGTGTGTGAGAGAGAGTGTTAAGGGGAAGAGTGCAAGGATAATCAAGTCTTGTATTAAACCAAGACTAAAAGATTCCAAACCCACACAAAAAGGGCAGTCGAATGGAGTTTGAAATGGGTTCCCCCATTTCAATTTTTATAAAAAAATCTTACACTCTTTACCCATATGTTTATAAAATTAAAACCTCTTTAGTTGTTCTTTTCATTTTGAGCATGTTTCAGGTAATGTATGAAGAGATCCTAGCTGTTGTGAAGACCTAGACTTATCCCCATGACATGGCATTGGCATATTTTCCTTGATGAATCATTTGAACAATATTATATTTGTGTTGAACAAGTATAATTTATTTTTATGGATGATTGTAAAACTCATTTGGGGGCTTTATTTGTTTCTAGCCCCGCTACCTCTTTAAAAACATTAATGCCATGTGATATTCTCTCCTTTGAGCTCTTGTAATGGTTTGTTTCCGGTGCCATATGTTGTTGCTAGTCTGTGACGTCCCACCCTACCTGGGCCCGGGGTGTGACAGATTGGTATCAGAGCCAAAGGTTGTAGAGAAGTCGGGAATACCATAGTAGACCCTAGGCTACAACCCTGATACCCTAGGACTGTCCTTGTGGGAAGTGTTGGGATGATCGGGTTGGGTAAATTGATGATTACACTTGATCAACGTAATCATGAATTTACCGGACGCGTAATTTCCATCACTGATCTTTAGGTTATGGTTGGACTTTTTCTGGTTTATATTGATGATTTTGAAACAAATTTTAAAAAGGGGATTTAAATGATTTTTATGATGAACTATGTTATCCGATACTACTTGAAGAGACTATTGATTTGGGCAAAACAGACAGCTATATGTTGGAATAACAGATACTATTGCCATCACTACTATTACTAGTACCATTATTATAATCATGAGCTATGAGAAACCAAATTACTCATGATGTATTTCTTACAGGACAACGTCTATGGCTGATAAAGGAAAGGTGCCTGCTCACCCCGACACTCAGACCACTCCTACCGGAAACCTGAGGAGAGAGAAGCCCCAGACAGAGTATGAGGCGTACCTCCGGAGATGCGGACATCTAGGGTGGATATCCGTCACGTCCGAAGACACTGAGGCTTCCGAGGACTTTTCCTCCACATCACCTTCCCGAAGCCGAACGCGTTCCCACTCTCCTCAAGTAGCTGCTCCGACCCTCTCACCCATCCCACCTATTGGGAATAGGGTTGCGCGTACTGTCACCCGACCTCGCAAAAGCGTTAGGCCAGGATCCTCCGTATCTTTTAGGATGCCTCCTCCTCCTCCCCCGCCTGTTAGGATTCCGACATCGGTACCTCCACTGTTTGACCCACGTGACGAACGCCTGATGCCGCCGAGACATAGTATGTATGACGGCCCTAGCGTACTGGCTGGTGATAGGTACTCCCAGTCGAGTCGCCGTGCAAGTGACGTAGGACCCTCTAATGCGACATTGGATGAGATCTTGAGGACTGTTCGCCGTCATGAGCTGACTGTTCAGCACGCCACTCGAACCTCCCAGTCTGCTCAATTCCAGGCTATGATGGCTACGCAAGGAGTGAAGCGTTTGGAGCAGGAGCAGAGGAAGAAGGGTATAGGATGGTTTGGATGGCTGAAGAGAAAGTGGATGTGAGAGTTGGAGTGCTCAGTGGGATTATCTGTCTCTGGACAGTAGAAGGAAACTATTTGAATTGTTATTTGATACTATTATTTTATTATCATGGGGGTGATGGCACCTTCCAAATTGTAAGATCTTGACTCTGATTCTATTTTGTTGGATGATACTATCTTGAACTGCTGTTGGGATGCTAGATTTATTAAACTGTCTGTATTAAATTGCTATATGTTGTGTTGTGCCTTGAAATTGGTCTGTGCCTTTTCTAAATGGTTGCCCAACTGTTATGTTATGTTTTGATTTGGACTTTGTAAGGTTTCCTTAGTGGGTTGTAAATACATTTGTGCATGCCATGATCCCTCTTACGAGGCATGGTGTAATAGGATAATGATGCATAGGCTATTCGAAACAAAATTATGAGATGCTAAACGAATCTATTTGTGATACTATCAGAATGCCGACTCGCAGAGGAACACGTTTTGGACGGCGTGGAGCCACCAGGGGCCGCCGTGAGGAAGCAAGGCCGACTGGAAACCAACCTACTCCACCAGGGACTCCCCACAGGGAAAATGCTAATCAAGAGAGTGACGAAAGGATTGCTAACCTCGTAGCTCAGCAACTGGCTAACGCCATTCCGACTATTATTGCACAGATAAATGCAGACCGGGATAACACTACTGGTAATGAACGGCCGGTGAACGATGAGAGCCACGACGAAGAAGCTGAGGCGTTAAGGAATGGATGCTCTTATAAGACCTTCATGGCATGTAAGCCTAAGGACTTCTATGGCACCGAGGGTGCTATAGAGACTTACAGGTGGATTGACGAAATGGAAGCTGTCTTGGACATTAGCGAGTGCAAGATGGAGCATATGGTGAGGTTTGCATCACAATCTCTCAAGGGATCAGCTCTTGAATGGTGGAAGTCAATTACTCAAAGCCATGGGAGAAATGTGGCTAATCGAATGGGCTGGACTGAATTCCGAGAGCTGATGACCAACAAATATTGCCCCATCAATCAACTCGAGAAGCTGGAGACAGAATTTTTAAGCTTGGAGATGAAAGGACCCAACTACATAGAATATATCAATCGTTTCTTAGCCCTGTCCTGACTTGTGCCACATCTGGTGACGCCAGAAGCCAAAGGTGTAGCACGGTTCATCTGGGGACTACACCTAAGAGTTAGGGGTATGGTCCGTTCCTCCCAGCCTGTAACCCTACAAGCTGCTGTCGACCTTAGCAGCAGTTTGACTGATGACCTAATTAGGGCTGGATGGACCGATCAAGCAAGGGCTGATGAGAAGAGGAAGTTTGTTAGTGAGAAGAGGAAGTGGTTTGAAGCGAAAAGAGCGGTTGGAAGTAGTAGTGGGTCAAGTAGAAGGAGTTCTGAAGGTGTTAGACGTGATGACCAGGGAAACAAAAACCGGAGATTGTATTCGGGGACAAGCCCATTCTGCAGCAAGTGCAAGTTACATCATCAAGGGGAATGTAACCCGATGCCCTGTTTTAGGTGCAAGAGAACAGGCCATTTAATTAAAGACTGTACTTACGCACCAGGAAAACAATGCTATGAGTGTGGAGATCCAGGGCATATGAGGAACAAGTGTCCTAAGCTGGGTAGAGACAAGGATGCCAAGCACAACAAGCCTAAGGGAAGAGCTTTCGTAATGGACCCAGCAGGAGCTCGTAGGGAACCCGACGTGGTCAACGGTACGTTCCTTGTAAACAATCATCCCGCTACTGTACTGTTTGATACTGGAGCGACTGCTAGTTTTATCTCTAGTACCTTTAGGCCATTGATTGACTTAGACGTGTGTACCTTGACTGATACGTTTACCGTAGAATTAGCTGAGGGTAATATTTTAGAAGCTAACGAAATCATTAGGGATTGCCCGCTGAATCTAAAAGGGAATACGTTTAAGATTAACTTGATGCCCATTAAGTTAGGAGGATTTGATGTGGTTGTGGGTATGGACTGGCTAGCGAAGCATAGAGTCGAAATCGTATGTGATGAGCGACTACTCAAGATACCGTTGAGCGACGAAGAAGTGTTAGTGGTAGAGGGTGAAAGGAGTAACACCCTATGCCCTATGATATCCCACTTAAAAGCTACCAAGAGCTTGATGAAGGGATGTCCAGGTTTTATAGTATATGTGATGAAAACCCAAAAGGAGAAGAAGATCGAAGATATTCCCGTGGTTTCTGAATACCCAGAGGTGTTTCCGGAAGAACTACCAGGACTCCCCCCGAATCGGCAAGTTGAATTCCAGATAGACTTGTTGCCTGGTGCTGCACTGGTAGCCAAGGCACCGTACCGACTCGCCCCACCTGAGATGAAGGAGCTAATGGTACACATTCAAGAACTATTGGACAAGGGATTTATACGTCCGAGTGTCTCTCCATGGGGTGCCCCGGTACTGTTCGTGAAAATGAAAGACGGAACCCTGCGAATGTGTATTGATTACAGGGAATTGAATAAGCTGACCATAAAGAAACGTTACCCTCTTCCGAGAATAGATGACCTATTTGATCAACTGCAAGGAGCAAGTTATTTCTCCAAAATAGACTTGAGGTCAGGATACCACCAACTGAAGATAAGAGAAGAAGACATACCCAAAACAGCCTTCCGAACTAGGTATGGACACTACGAGTACTTGGTCATGCCCTTTGGACTGACTAATGCTCCAGCAGCATTCATGGACCTCATGAACCGCGTTTGCCGCCCTTACCTCGACAAGTTTGTGATCGTGTTTATTGACGACATACTGATCTATTCCCGAAGTAAAGACGAGCACGAGAAGCATCTCAGGCTAATTCTTGAATTGCTCAAGAATGAGCAACTATATGCCAAGTTCTTTAAATGTGAATTTTGGATGCGCCAGATCCAATTCTTAGGTCATGTGGTGAATGAGGATGGGATTCAAGTTGACCCTTCCAAGATTGAGGCCATAAAGAATTGGAAGATTCTTGAAACTCCTACGGAGATAAGGCAATTCTTAGGACTGGCTGGCTACTACCGACGATTTATAAAGGACTTCTCACGTATAGTGCAACCTTTGACCGCACTAACCAAGAAGAACACAACCTTTGTGTGGGAGCGAGAGCAGAACGAGGCGTTTGAAACGCTTAAGGAGAAGTTATGCAGTGCACCTATCCTTGCTCTTCCAGAAGGAGTAGAAGACTTCGTGGTCTATTGTGACGCTTCGCGTCAAGGGCTAGGATGTGTATTGATGCAACGCAACAAGGTGATTGCTTACGCATCTAGACTGCTGAATGATCATGAGAAGAACTACACGACTCACGATCTGGAGTTGGGTGTCATGGTGTTTGCTCTCAAAATGTGGAGGCACTACCTTTATGGCACAAAGTGTATCATCTACACTGACCATAGAAGTTTGCAACATATCCTTGACCAAAAGATGCTCAACATGCGTCAGAGAAGATGGGTCGAGCTATTGAACGATTACGAGTGCGAAATCCACTACCATCCTGGTAAGGCCAATGTTGTGGCGGATGCGTTGAGCCGAAAGGAAAGAGAAAAACCTCTTCGTGTACGAGCCTTAAGGATGAGTGTGTATACCAACCTTATCGCAAAACTGAAAGAAGTTCAAAACGAAGCATTAAAAGAAGAAAGGTTAAAAAGAAGAAGGGTTAACTGGAATGGAAAAGCGATTTGAGATAGGGGACGATGGTACATACGGATATGAAGGAAGGACTTGGGTGCCAAAACACGGAGGAATTTGAGAAGTAATCCTCGACGAAGCACACACGTCTAGGTATTCAATTCACCCTGGAAGTGATAAGATGTACCAGGATTTAAAGACACTTTTCTGGTGGCCGGGAATCAAGAAATCAATCGCTGTTTATGTGGGGAAATGTTTAACTTGTGCTATGGTAAAAGCTGAGAACCAAAAACCATCAAGAACGTTACAGCAACCTGAAATCCCAGAATGGAAATGGGATAATGTCACGATGGATTTTGTTACCAAGTTGCCCAGAAAGTTTAAAGGTCACGATGCTATTTGGGTGATAGTAGATAGGCTAACGAAATCAGCTCACTTCTTGCCAATTAGAGAAGACTACGACATGACGAAATTGGCCCAACTGTATGTCGATGAGGTGGTAACAAGGCATGGAGTGCCTTTGTCGATCATCTCCGACCGTGATAGCCGTTTCACCTCTCGTTTCTGGAAATCGTTCCAGCAAGCTTTAGGAACCCGTTTAGATCTAAGCACGGCTTACCACCCTCAGACCGACGGACAGAGGAAAGAACTATTCAAACAATGGAAGACATGTTAAGAGCTTGCGTGATGGACTTTGGCGGAAACTGGGATAACCATCTTCCTTTGGTGGAATTCGCCTATAACAATAGTTACCACGTGAGTATCAAAGCCGCTCCGTATGAGGCCCTATATGGCAGGAAATGCCGATCACCCTTGAGTTGGAATGAGATTGGTGATAGCCAAGTGATGGGACCCGACATAGTGTTGGAGACCACCGACAAGATCTATAAGATAAAGGAGCGACTGAAAGCAGCCAGAGATCGACAGAAGAAGTACGCTGACAGGAGGCGGAAACCTCTAGAGTTCTAAGTGGGCGACAAGGTAATGCTAAAGGTAGCACCATGGAAAGGAACTGTGAGGTTCGGAAAAAGAGGAAAGTTAAGCCCAAGATACATTGGACCATTCGAAATACTGTCAAGAATTGGCCCAGTGGCGTATAAGTTGAAACTACCCCCGGGGTTGAGTCACATACACGACACCTTTCATGTGTCGAACTTGAAGAAGAGCATGGTAGACAAAACCCTGGAACTACCATTAAAAGAAGCAAGAATAAACGACAAACTGAATTTTGTGGAAGAACCCGTGGAGATCACAGATCGTTTGGTCAAACAACTCCGGCGGAGCCGCATACCCAAGGTCAAGGTTAGATGGAACTCCAAGCGAGGACCTAAATTTACTTGGGAGCGTGAAGATGAAATGAGGAAGGATTATCCACACCTCTTCAAACCCACCCGTTCAGTCTCTAAACATAGCTAAAATTTCGGGACGAAATTTCCTAAACGGTGGGAGAATGTGACAACCGACCTCCAGGTTGTTATCCTAACCCTAAATTACTTGCATCATTATCCATCTTATGAGTGCTAATAATTGAAACTATTCAACCCTACCATGAAATTGGAAACAATTCTTACTACTTGATTCAAATTATGGTTTCATGTGATTTTTATTATTGATTTTTAGCTAATTTAGGTTTCTACCTTTTAGAAATTTGTGTTCCGGGAATGTTGACTAGTCACCCTTAAAAAATTAATTTCAAGAGAAGGCAATTAAAATGTGAGCATACACACTCACACTTATATAATTTTCGGCCATGCATGCATGGACATGCACTAGATACCACAAATATACCATCCACTAAACAATACATTATACCCAATACTACAAAACTACACTACATAATAACAATTTACAATTAAAATTTAAATCAATTATCCTCCCACTACCCTCCAAAATCGGCCGCCCACCCCTCTCCACTCCTCTCCTCTCTACACCACCACCACACTACCCACTTACCTTTCATGCAAACCCTCTCCCTCTCTCCCTCTCTCCCTCTTATTCGAAACATTCAGCTGAAACACACACCCTCACATCACAATTCTCTCAAAGCAATTCTCTCTAAGTCTAGCACAAGAAATTCGAAGAACAACACCAAGCAACAATCGGCCAAGTGCAAACCGCAAGGAGGTGGCCTAGTTCGCGAGTTTTGGACACACAACCACACTTGTTCGACTTTTCCAGCCTTAGTTCGAGCTTCTACAGCCAAGTCCAAGGAGTTTCTCGCCATCCACGACCATCAACACCTTCTAAACCGTGAGTTACATCAAGTGTAAGCTCATGTTGTCGGTTTTGGGACATTTCACTTGTTTTCTTCATTTTTCACCTAAAAACCTTGCTTTTTCCTTGTTGTAGCAGAAACCTCTCACCATCACTTTGTTCTTAAGGAGTTCCCAACATTCTTGAAGGTAAATCTCATGTTATGTTAGTCATTCTTGAGGTGGAAACCGATTTCCACCATGAAAACCCTCTTTTTAGGTGTTTTGGTATCATCTAACTTGTGAAAGTTGCAACTCTTGTAAACCAAACTTGTGACCTGCATTTTATGACTTAATGGACTCCCAAGAACCTGTTTTAAAAAGTTCCAAAAGGCTACATACTCGAATCCACGGTTATTACATGGATTACACCTTGAAACCCTTCTTTCTACATGTAACAACACCCTCTAAGCATTTGTTTGAAAAACCCTTTCAACCAAGACTCATAACTTACTCATGAACGACTTAATGACACCTTAATAATCTGTTTATAAAGTTAAATGAAGTGATGGTAACGTTTAGACTCAAGTTAAGATGATTTACACAAGTGTTATGGTCGGTTATGACATTTTCTACATATTTGAAGCATATGGATGTATAAAACAACTAGGCAACTCTTTGGGACTGAAATTTCAGTAGGTTTTGATGAATACTAAAAGTGTTAGTAATGTTTAATCTCTGGAATAAACGACATGTTGAGATTTGCCCTCTTTTAGTCACTTTCGGGACCCGAAAACATGGTAAAATGACTTTAAAAATAGTAAGAATATGAATTTAACACTCTTGAAAAGTATTCCAGGCTTAAAAGTGATAAATAAAGTGTTCTGGAGTCAATGGATAATTTAAATGGTCAAAGAAACAAATAAATGACGTTTTAACTAAAAACGGGTACAAACCGAGCATCGTTTTTGAGAAAAATCCATAAAAATAGAGTTCGAAGCTAAGATTTATAAAATCATATGATTTCAGTAAATTAAGTAATAAAAGACTTAAAGGATTTGAAAAATTGGTCAAACAAGCTTTAAATGGTCAAACCCGGTCAAAACCGCGTTTTAACGGGTCAAACGTAAAAACGAGATTTTCAACTATAAAAGGCCAATTTTCACAATTTAAGGACTTAAAAATTTATAAAGATATCTTTTATAAAATACCTACTGGTCCAAGATTCAAATATATGAAAACCCCAATTTACGCTTAAAACTCTCCGGCTTTTACCGTAACCGGGAGCGTTAAACGCGCAGTTTTTAAATCGGACCCGTAAACTAAAATTTTGAAACTCTTACTCTATAATAAGTATAATATTACTCTAAGAATCTGATTTTTGGTCTTAAATGTCTTAAAGGGCAAGAAACCAAACTTGAGGGTAGAAATTATCAATTTTGAAACTTGAGGGACCAAACTGTAAAATTTTTCCAAACCTTATAACCGACTTCCAGGAAGCTAATAATCACTTGAATAACAAAATTACTTATAATACTCAACCTAATGAAGTAAAAATCCCAATTTTCATGAAGACACCTTGACCTACCATAAAAGGAAACTTTTTATACAAACCTTCACGAAACCAAAGCCTTAACCAATAGCTAAACTCATGACACCATTGTTACACCTTAAATGAGTTTAGGGCAGTAGCTTATTACTTAATATGTACATGTTAGGGTGCTAGACTTGAGACACTTCCCGGTACACCAAGAGACTTTTGACTGGGAACCTAAGGTGAGTTCTAGTGATCCCCCTTTTTACTATTGTTTTGGTATGAAACATGCTCTACTTTTTATGAACTATGATTGTGCTTTACTTGATGATTGTATGTGTGATTTGTGGTTACCTGCTGATTCTTATATCATGATCATTAATTCTTTCGTGAACCGCTTGTTTTATATGGATAGATCTATTTGGGGAATCCCCCACACACAGTGGCTTCCGTTCCAGGAAGGTTACCCCACTGAGATCCTAAGGGGTCGTTTGTGGCATGTAACAGGTTTTGTTAAGATACTATGGTGAACCATCTGGGCAGGTAGGGTTCACTGGTTTGGGGCTCAGTTCTTCCTTCGGGAATATCCGGTTAAACACAACTTTAGAAGAGGCCAACCGGGACTGAGTGCAGGGTTGATTATGATTTTTCCCACGATGATAAACAATGATTATTTTCTTTTAATCAAAGAAGGATTTGTTAAGTCCTTTTGTTTTTAAACTTTAAGCACTTGAATTCACCAACTTTTTAGTTGACACAACTTTCTTTTGAGCATGTTTCAGGTAATGTATGAAGAGATCCTAGCTGTTGTGAAGACCTAGACTTATCCCCGTGACATGGCATTGGCATATTTTCCTTGATGAATCATTTGAACAATATTATATTTGTGTTGAACAAGTACAATTTATTTTTATGGATGATTGTAAAACTCATTTGGGGGCTTGATTTGTTTCTAGCCCCGCTACCTCTTTAAAAACATTAATGCCATGTGATATTCTCTCCTTTGAGCTCTTGTAATGGTTTGTTTCCGCTGCCATATGTTGTTGCTAGACTGTGACGTCCCACCCTACCTGGGCCCGAGGTGTGACAGGTCCCCCTTTCTTGTGTAAAAGCGATCAGAATTAGCCTATTATTCCTCATCAGAGGTTTGAGCTTGAATTTCTGTTGCTTACTTGGGAGGTGCTTTAGCAAGAGAATACCATCGGATCTAGAAAAGTTGTGGAAGTAAATCGTTTTATATTTATTGGTGTTTGTTTAGCTTGTTATTGGGTATGACCCGACTTGGATCATGACGTACTAACCACATCAATCATGTATGTGTCTTGGGCATACAATATCCAACACCACTGAATTCATTATTAAGCACTAGACCATGGATACGAGTTTTAAATGATCAAAAACCACTCGTATCCATTCAATAAGAACCGAGAATCAAATTACAGTTACTAAATGAAAGTTATCATGTGTCAAACATGAAACACAATATGTGATTGATGAAATAAAGTTAAATCAAGGTAACACGGCCAAGTGGATAACATTTATTCTTATTTAAATCGAAATTGGGTGCGTATAGATTTTTGCAATAAAGTATTCTCGAAAGCTTAATAAAATACATAAAAAAGGAACTAGTTATACAATGACGTTAAACAAAAAGAGTTCTCACATGGATAGTTTCGCTATCCATAACAACCATTCATAATATGCCAATTCGATTCTCAAGCCTCTTAACACCCTTATAAACTAATCTAATCAAATCTGACAATAATGATCAGTAAATTCAAACTAAACAACCACAAAGGGAAGATAGTATCTACTTAAAAATAAAAATCAAAACCTATCATGAAATTAAACAAATCACCTTTAAAGTCGATCCACTACTACACAAAATGCATACGCAACACTCCATGGCCATCTTCGAACACTCTTGCTCACAAATCCTCTTCAATCCAAATGACAACTCTCTACCGACTGAATCTATTATTAAGCACTTGACTATGGATACGAGTTTTAACTGATCTGCTCGTATACATTCAATAAGAACCGATAATCAAATTATAGTTACTAAATGAAAGTTATCATATGTCAAACATGAAACACAATATGTGATTGATGAAAGGAAGTTAAATCAAGGTAATACGACCAAGTGGATAACATTTGTTCTTATTTCAATCGAAATTGAGTGCTTATAGATTTTTGCATTAGTGTATTCTCGAATGCTTAATGAAATACATCAAAAAGAAACTAGTTATACAATGACATTAAACAACAAGAGTTCTCGCATGGATAGTTTTCGCTATCCATAACAACCATTTATAATATGCCAATTCGATTCTCAAGCCTTCTTAACACCCTTATAAACAAATCTAATGAAATCCTATTATAATGATCAGTAAATTCAAACTAAACAACCACAAAGAGAAGATAGTATCTACTTTCAAATAGAAACCAAAACCAAACATGAAAATAAACAAATCACCTTTAAAGTCGATCTACTACTACACAAAATGCATACGCAACACTCCACGACCATCTTCGAACACTCTTGCTCACAAATCCTCTAAATTCAATCCAATTGACAACTCTCCACCCATTAAGTCCATTATTAAACACTACACCATGGATACGAGTTTTAAATGATCAAAAACCACTCGTATTCATTCAATAAGAACCGGGAATCAAATTATAGTTACTAAATGAAAGCTATCATATGTCAAACATGAAACACAATATGTGATTGATGAAAGGAAGTTAAATCAAGGTAACGTGACCAAGTGGATAACATTTATTCTTATTTAAATCGAAATAGGGTGCGTATAGATTTTTTCAATAAAGTATTCTCGAAAGCTTAATAAAATACATAAAAAAGGAGCTAGTTATACAATGACATTAAACAAAAAGAGTTCTCGCTGTTGGGTTTTGTTACATGTTTATCAAAGCAAGTTTAACCATTTAAACTTCAAAACGCAGCGTATATAAGTGGTTAAAGGGGTGTTTAACAATCTGAAAATATAAACCATTTTAACCCAAAACAAAACCCATAAACAAGGATCATATGTATGTGAAATGAAATGCTATCAAAAATGAAAAGAACAACCAAAGGGTGTTCTTGAAACTACCTTTCAAGAACAAGATGATGTAGTATGGATGAGAAGAAGATGATGATGCTTCTTGAATGTCTAGCTTCCAAAAGAGAAGTCCTCAAGCTTGTATACCCACAAGCCCTAGCAAACACCTAACGTTTTAGGTAGTAGAACACCAAAACTCAACTCCTTCTTGTAAACCCGAAAATCAGCCAAGATGAACTTCAAATTCAGCCAAGAAATCGAATTTTCAGACAAGAGAAAGGAGAGAATAAGTCTTTTGCATGTGTGTGTGAGAGAGAGTGTTAAGGGGAAGAGTGCAAGGATAATCAAGTCTTGTATTAAACCAAGACTAAAAGATTCCAAACCCACACAAAAAGGGCAGCCGAATGGAGTTTGAAATGGGTTCCCCCATTTCAATTTTTATAAAAAAAATCTTACACTCTTTACCCGTATGTTTATAAAATTAAAACCTCTTTTAATTTTATAACATTAACACAATTTATTTGTTATTATTTAACTCACTTAAATAATAAAACAAATAATTTCCCATGAACAAATTATCCATATAATGTTGTTCTATTACAAAATCAACGTTTTAGAAAACCCATTTTCTAAATTGATGTCAATATTTATTTGTATGATCTAATCAACAAATAATTATTTATTGGTGTTTGTTTAGCTTGTTATTGGGTATGACCCACATCAATCTTGTATGTGTCTTGGCATACAAGATCCAGCACTCGCATGGATAGTTTTCGCTATCCATAACAACCATTCATAATATGCCAATTTCATTCTCAAGCCTTCTTAACACCCTTATAAACTAATCTAATCAAATCCGATTATAATGATCAGTAAATTTAAACTAAACAGCCACAAAGAGAAGATAGTATCTACATTCAAATAATGACCAAAACCAAACATGAAAATAAACAAATCACCTTTAAAATCAATCCACTACTACACAAAATGCATAAGCAACACTCCACCACCATCTTCGAACACTCTTGCTAAAAAATCCTCTAAATTCAATCCAAATGACAACTCCCCACCAACTGAATCCATTATTAAGCACTAGACCATGGATACAAGTTTTAAAAGATCAAAAACCACTCGTATTCATTCAATAAGAACCGAGAATCAAATTATAGTTACGAAATGAAAGTAATCATATGTCAAACATGAAACACAATATGTGATTGATGAAAGGAAGTAGAATCAAGGTAACATGATAAAGAGGATAACATTTATTCTGATTTCAATTAAAATTGAGTGCCTATAGATTTTTGCATTAAAGTATTCTCGAAAGCCTAATAAAATACATAAAAAGGAACTAGTTATACAATGACTATAAACAACAAGAGTTCTCGAATGGATAGTTTTCGCTATCCATAACAACCATTCATAATATGCCAATTCGATTCTCAAGCCTTCTTAACACCCTTATAAACTAATCTTATCAAATCCGACTATAATGATCAGTAAATTCAAACTAAACAACCACAAAGGAAATATAGTATCTACTTTCAAAAAAAAATCAAAACCTATCATGAAAATAAACAAATCACCTTTAAAATCGATCCACTGCTACATAAAATGCATAAGCAACACTCCATGGCCATCTTCGAACACTCTTGCTCACAAATCCTCAAAATTCAATCCAAATGACAACTCTTCACCCACTAAATCCATTATTAAGCACTAGACCATGGATACGAGTTTTAACTGATCCACTCCTATTCAATAAGAACCGAGAATCAAAATACAGTTACTAAATGAAAGTTATCATATGTCAAACATGAAACACAATATGTGATTGATGAAAGGAAGTTAAATCAAGGAACAGGACCAAGTGGATAACATTTATTCTTATTTAAATCGAAATAGGGTGCATATAGATTTTTGCATTAAAGTATTCTCGAAAGCTTAATAAAATACATAAAAAAGGAACTAGTTATACAATTACATTAAACAAAAAGAGTTCTCGGATGGATACTTTTCGCTATCCATAACAACCATTCATAATATGCCAATTCCATTCTCAAACCTTCTTAAGATTCTTATAAACTAATATAATCAAATCCGATTATAATGATCAATAAATTTAAACTAAACAACTACAAAGAGAAGATAGTATCAACATTAAAAATAGTGACCAAAACCGAACATGAAAATAAACAAATCACCTTTAAAATCAATCCACTACTACACAAAATGCATACGCAACACTCCACGACCATCTTCGAACACTCTTGCTCAAAAATCCTCTAAATTTAATCCAAATGATAACTCCCCACCCACTGAATCCATTATTAAGCACTAGACCATGGATACGAGTTTTAAATGATCAAAAACCACTCGTATTCATTCAATAAGAACCGAGAATCTAATTGTAGTTACTAAATGAAAGTTATCATATGTCAAACATGAAACACAATATGTGATTGATGAAAGGAAGTTAAATCAAGGTAACACGTCCAAGTGGATAACATTTATTTTTATTTCAATTGAAATTGGGTGGTTATAGATTTTTTCATTAAAGTATTCTCGAAAGCTTAATAAAATACATCAAAAAGTAACTAGTTATACAATGACGTTAAGCAACCATACTTCTCGCATGGTAGTTTTCGCTATCCATAACAACCATTCATAATATGCCAATCTGATTCTCAAGCCTTCTTAACACCCTTATAAGCTAATCTAATCAAATTCGATTATAATAATCAGTAAATTCAAACTAACCAACCACAAAGGGAAGATTGTATCTACTTTCAAATAAAAACAAAAACCTATCATTAAAAAAACAAATCACCTTTAAAATCAATCCACTACTACACAAAATGCATACGCAACACTCCACGACCATCTTCGAACCCTCTTGCTCAAAAATCCTCAAAATTCAATAAAAATGACAACTTTCCACCCACTAAATCCATTATTAGGCACTAGACCATGGATACGAGCTTTAACTGATCAAAACCCACTCGTATTCATTCAGGGGAAACTGAGAATCAAATTATAGTTACGAAATGAAACTAATCATATGTCAAACATGAAATATAATATGTGATTGATGAAGGGAGGTTAAATTACGATAACACGACCAAGTGGATAACATTTATTTTTATTTTAATCAATCTCGGGTGCTTATAGAATTTTGCATTAAAGTATTCTCAAAAGCTTAGTAAAATAGACAAAAAAGGAACTAGTTATACTATAACGTTAAACAACAAGAGTTCTCGCATGAATAGTTTTCGCTATCCATAACAACAATTCATAATATGCCAATTCCGTTCTGAAGCCTTCTTAACACCCTTATAAACTAACCTAATCAAATTCGATTATAATGATCAGTAAATTCAAACTAAACAATCACAAAGGGAAGATAGTATCTACATTCAAATAGAGACCAAAGCCAAACATGAAAATAAACAAATCAACTTTAAAATCGATCCACTGCTACACAAAATGCATTCGCAACACTCCATGACCATCTTCGAACACTCTTGCACAAAAATCCTCTAAATTCAATCTAACTGACAACTCTCCACCCACTGAATCCATCATTAGCACTAGACCATGGATATGAGTTTAAACTGATCAAAAACCACTTGTACTCATTCAATAAGAACCGAGAATTAATTTACTGTTACGAAATGAAAGTAATCACATGTCAAACATGAAACACAATATGTGATTGATGAAAGGAAGTTAAATCAAGGTAACGCAACCAAGTGGATAACATTATTGTTATTTCTATTGAAATTCGGTGCTTATAGATTTGTGCACTAAAGTATTCTCGAAAGCTTAATAAAATACATCAAAAAGGAACTAGTTAGACAATGACATTAAACAACAATAGTTCTCGCATGGATAGTTTACCCTATCCATAACAACCATTCATAATATGCCAATTCCATTCTCAAGCCTTCTTAACACCCTTATAAACTTATCTAATCAAATCTGATTATAATGATAAGTAAATTAAAACTAAACAACCACAAAGGGAAGATAGTATCTATTTTCAAATAGAAACCAAAACCTATCATGAAAATAAACAAATCACTTAAAATCGATCCACTACTACACAAAATGCATAAGGAACACTCCACGACCATCTTCGAACACTCTTGCACAAAAATCCTCTTAATTCAATCCAAATGACGACTCTCCACCCACTGAATCCATTATTAAGCACTAGACCATAGATAAGAGTTTTAACTAATCAAAAACCACTCGTATTCATTCAATAAGAACCGAGAATCAAATTATAGCTACTAAATGAAAGTAATCATATGTCAATCATGAAACACAATATGTGATTATTGAAAGGAAGTTAAATCAAGGTAACTGACCAAGTGGATAAGATTTATTTCTATTTCAATTGAAATTGGGTGCTTATAGATTTTTTCATTAAAGTATTCTCGAAAGCTTAATAAAATACATCAAAAAGGAACTAGTTATACAATGACGTTAAGCAACCATACGTCTCGCATGGATAGTTTTCGCTATCCATAACAACCATTCATAATATGCCAATCCGATTCTCATGCCTTCTTAACACCCTTAGAAGCTAATCTAATGAAATTCGATTATAATAATCAATAAATTCAAACTAAACAACCACAAAGGGAAGATTGTATCTACTTTCAAATAAAAACAAAAACCTATCATTAAAAAAAACAAATCACCTTTAAAATTGATCCACTACTACACAAAATGCATACGCAACACTCCACGACCATCTTCGAACCCTCTTGCTCAAAAATCCTCAAAATTCAATCTCAATGACAACTCTCCACCCACTAAATCCAGTATTAGGGACTAGACCATGGATACGAGTTTTAACTGATCAAAAACCACTCGTATTCATTCAGTGAAAACCGAGAATCAAATTATAGTTACGAAATGAAATTAATCATATGTCAAACATGAAACATAATATGTGATTGATGAAAGGAAGTTAAATCACGGTAACACGACCAAATAGATAACATTTATTCTTATTTAAATCAATTTCGGGTGCTTATAGAATTTTGCATTAAAGTATTCTCAAAAGCTTAATAAAATACATAAAAAAGGAACTAGTTATACAAGAACGTTAAACAACAAGAGTTCTCGCATGGATAGTTTTCGCTATCCATAACAACCATTCATAATATGCTAATTCCGTTCTCAAGCCTTCTTAACACCCATATAAACTAACCTAATCAAATTCGATTATAATGATCAGTAAATTCAAACTAAACAACCACAAAGGGAAGATAGTATCTACATTCAAATAGAGACCAAACCCGAATATGAAAATAAACAAATCACCACTAAAATCGATCCAATACTACACAAAATGTATTCGCAACACTCCACGACCATCTGCGAACACTCTTGCTCAAAAATCCTCAAAATTCAATCCAAATGACATCTCTCCACCCACTGAATCCATTATTAAGCACTAGACCATGGATACGAGTTTTAACTGATCAAAAGCCACTCGTATTCATTCAATAAGAACGGAGAATCAACTTATAGTTACTAAATGAAAGTTATCATATGTCAAACATGAAACATAATATGTGATTGATGAAAGAAAGTTAAATCAAGGTAACACAACCAAGTGGATAACGTTTATTCTTATTTAAATCGAAATTGGGTGCATATAGATTTTAGCTTTAAAGTATTCTCTAAAGCTTATTAAATACATAAAAAAGGAACTAGTTATACAATGATGTTAAACAAAAAGAGTTCTCGCATGGATAGTTTTTGATATCCATAACCACCATTCATAATATGCCATTTCCATTCTCAAGCCTTCTTAACACCCTTATAAACTAATATAATCAAATCCGATTATAATGATTATTAAATTTGAACTAAACAACCACAAAGAGAAGATATTATCTACATTAAAATAGTGACCAAAACCGAACATGAAAATAAACAAATCACCTTTAAAATCAATCCACTACTACACAAAATGCATAAGCAACACTCCACGAGCATCTTCGAACACTCTTGCTAAAAAATCCTCTAAATTCAATCCAAATGACAATTCCCCACCCACTAAATCCATTATTAAGCACTAGACCATGGATACAAATTTTAAATGATCAAAAACCACTCGTATTCATTCAATAAGAACCGAGAATCAAATTATAGTTACGAAATGAAAGTAATCATATGTCAAACATGAAACACAATATGTGATTGATGAAAGGAAGTTAAATTAAAGTAACACAACCAAGTGGATAACATATATTTTTTTTTCAATTGATATTCGGTGCTTACAGATTTGTGCATTAAAGTATTCTTGAAAGCTTAGTAAAATACATAAAAAAGGAACTATTAATTCAATGACATTAAACAACAATAGTTCTCGCATGGATAGTTTTCTCTATCCATAATAACCATTCATAATATGCCAATTCCATTCTCAAGCCTTCTTAATACCTTTATAAACTAATCTAATCAAATCCGATTATAATGATCAGTAAATTCAAACTAAACAACCACAAAGGGAAGATCGTAATTACTTTGAAATAGAAACCAAAACCTATCATGAAAATAAACAAATCACCTTTAAAATCAATCCAGTACTACACAAAATGCATACGCAACACTCCACGGCCATCTTCAAACACTCTTGCTAACAAAATCCTCAAAATTCAATCCAAATGACAACTCTCCACCCACTGAGTCCATTATTAAGCACTAGACCATGGATACGAGTTTTAACTAATCTATTATATGCTGAATCTCCGTCTAATTAAAGGCTTTCACACTAAGATCTTTTTCTTTTCAACCTTTCATAAGACTCTCCGTGTGAACTGTGATGTCATTAGGATTGTGGTAATCGTCTCCTTGCTAGAGCTTCCTAGTAGGATTGCATGTCAAATCACTGTGGGAAGTACAAATGTTAAATAATCGGATTGTGAAACCAAATATCGATACATGAAACGACCCTCTAGTTTCAAATCTGTACAAATGTTAAATAATCTACACTGGCATTTAGCTGACATCTGATACATCAACCGAGCCCTATAGCATTGTAAATATTTATCTAAATATTATATTTATTATAATATTCTAAATTAGAGAGTGAGATGTTTATCCAGAACTAATGTGTTTCGAGACGCGACTGAGGCGTGTACCGGCCCGAAATCTAGTCAAACCCGAGAACAAAAATAATTATACCGAACTGCTTTCTTTCAAGCCTTAGTAATTAAAAGTATCTATTATAGGTCTTCTAGACAAGATTTGACTGAAAGACTCTAGTTGACGCGCGTTAATGGAATGGACAGAGCGTATACGCGATATCTGAAGAAAACCCACCTAAAAGAAAAAAAACCTAGGTATTTAAACAACTTTTCCACCATTTCCTCATTTGCAAACCCTTAAAACCAAAGAAAATGCACCCAAGGAGCTGCACCAGCCGACTTCGCCGGAGCAGGAGGCTCCACGGCGGAGCATGGTGGCGGAAGGTGGAACACGGCGGCGGAGCGGCGGTTTCCGGCAAGTTCTTAACCTACCCCCACTAATTTCGACCTCCTGAATCCAATGGTGGTGCTAGTTTCTTCTGATACTCAACGATGGTGGAGATATGGAGGGGAGAAGAAGGCGACGGCTAGGGTTCCGGCGAGGGTTCCGTCCACTGGAGCCGGCGAGTGGCGGCGAGTGCCGCACATGGTCTTCTTCCTCTCGATGAGCTCTTTGCAATGATGGTAGCGATGTTCTCTAATTCGTGGCGGTTTACAAGTTATTGGCAGATGAAGGTGGTGGCGGCTAGGGTTTCGGCGACTTAGTGGCTTCCGGCAGCGGCGGTGCTGGCCGCAGGTGGGGACCGATGGTTGTTTGTGGTGGTTGCTTCTGCATGAGGTGAATTAGAGCCGTTTGATGTTGTTCTAGTTGTTGCATGTTGGGTTCGAGACGAGATCCACAAGATTCGATTTCGTCGGGCTATTTGCGACAAGAATTCCGGCCAACTAAGAGGCTGCCGTGGCGGCCAGTGGCTATCCATGGTAGACCGTGGCTGCAAGTGATGGGCTAATGGTGGTAAGGGCTGTGACGGGGCTGTTTGGTAACGTGTTTTGCGATTTTGGTTTCGTTTAGGTAAAATTCTATGTTTGTTGAAGTGTTTATAAATGATTTTGGTACGTTTTGGTTAGGTTAAACATCGGTCAAAGCTGGTCAAACATGGTCAATAGACAGTCAACGATGCGGGTCGGATCATGCGGATTCTAGGACGCGAAACGGAAACGTTAGGTATAACCGCGTGCTAGAAATTCATATACGTATAAGCATATTGATAATACATTAACTCGTGTGTGTTGAGCTACAAATATGTATAAAAATGTGATCTAGTCTATAAGTTGTCAACAATGGATACGTACATTGAAAATATCGTGAGCAATCACATAATGAAAAACAACTTTGGAAGTGTTATCATATGAACAAAGATATTAGAAACATATAAGAAATATTATATCTCATGACATACGAAATCCTTACAAGACGTTGAGATGATTAAAAACATACAAAAATGCAATTGTACATATATATACAATGGATACTTTGGGTTAACCGACATCTACACGTATTTGTTTAAAACAATAGACTTATAAATACTAATAGCCAACTTCTTATTATGAATGATAGTCGACAAGATCTCTAGTACGAACCAATTGGAATAATTATTAGTGTCACCCCCCTTTCGTAATGTAAAGACAACTGTTATCGATATTCAAATCATTTTGGCATCAATATTAACTACATTATTGGTAGGAATATGTCTATACAAATATGGAATATGAATGATCCTTTTGAAGGTGTGTACTTACACTTATTGTTTAAACCATATTTTTGGTTTGCATTAAACACGTGAAGCGGAATTTAAACATATCTATCTGTGAACCATGTACGTGAAGTACAACTAATAAGCTATGCATTTTAATGGCCTATGTTAGACAATCTTAAAAAGTATATATGCTATGCACGTGAAGATAACATAATATCATGATATAAGAGTTTAATTCACAATATTTGATGCATTGTAGATTTCTAATGCTACATAACATTTAGAGGTTTGACTACATACATACCAATGCAGGTATCACACATTTGAAGAATCAACATAACGTTAGGATAAAAGCATAAACTTTATAATTATTATTGGAACATCTAATACAATATTTGGAACATTAAAGATTGCTAATTTCATCAATAATAAATATCTATATAGATTGGAATCCCTATTATCAACCGATTATTTCTACAATCATTTTACAAAGAGTCATTATTCGAATAAAGGCATTTATTAACCTAATATGCGCGAATTAGAACTTAACGACTAATACTTGCACAAGAAGCTAAGATACAACAAAGATTCTAAGCAACTTTAAGTTAACTAAAGAGCTCAACCACACGCATGTAGTAACATCATGCTAACTCTAAACATAACTCTCATATGTACAACTTAGGATTGCATGGTTGGAGCCTTTTCTCTACATCGAGCTCAGAATTTATAAGAATACCAGGTGAGTTTAAGTGTTTCCCTTTTTACTACTGTTTTTGGGATGAGGCATGCTCTGTTTAAACTGAACTATTTTTGTGCTATATTATGATGCTATATGTTGTGGTTATGTTGAGACTTGCTGATACTTGTATTACAATCATTAATTCTTGTGTGAACTGCTTGTTTATATGGGTAGATCTACTTGGGGAATCCCCCACACACAGTGCCTTCCGTGATGAATGGGAAGGGTACCACACTGAGATCCTACGGGGTCGTTTGTGGCATGTAACAGGTTTTATAAGATAATGTGGTGGACCATGTGGCAGGTACGGTCCACTGGTTTGAGGCTCAGTTCTCCCCAAGGGGATTTAACCGGTAACACAATATTTGAAGAGGCCAGCCGGGGCTGAGTGCAGGGTTGATTGTGATCCCCACAACAATGATACTGTGATTTCTGAATCTAATATGGATTCCAATGAATCCCTTTTGTTTTTAAACTTTAAGCTCTTGAACTCACCAACTTTATGTTGACCCAAAAACCTTTTTGAGCATGTCTTCATGTACAGCTAGGGATATTAGATGAGCTATAGAAGATATCTAAAGCTGAAGCAAGAATTGAGGCTAGATGTTGAAGGCAAAAGTTTAGCCTAGAAAGCCTCAAGAAATGTTGACCAATAGACTTATCATGATACCTCTAGATTGTAGATTGGGGTACCTCGTGCATTGAAACCAAGCAAATGTCCTAATGTGAATATTATGAGATGCTTTGTAATAACCATTTAGTTTCTGCTGTATTTTGGTTGTTGTTTACCAATCATTACGTCCCGCCTCTCTGGGCCCGGGGTGTGACAGACTGGTATCAGAGCCAAAGGTTGTAGAGAAGTAGGTCTGCTTCGCGAGGCCTAAACTACAACCATATGAACCCCATAGGACCACCTTAGGAAGATGACTCTTTTGAGTTTTGTTGAGCCAAGGTTGTAGAAAGGTGGGTTTGCTGGCGTTACCCGAGCTACAACCATAAATAGGACCAGCCTCGTAGGTTGTTTCCATGATCCAGTGATCTGAAGTTGCAGCAAAATAGGTCCCCTTAAGGACACCCATCCTTAATCTGTATACCTTATGGGATATATATATACCATTAAGAATTCCCTACCCTATAAGAAGCCTTGTTGCATTAGGATATTACCTATGATAGGTGCACCTGAGTAAACCAAGAAAGTATGAAACCTTCTGGAGTTGACTATTAGTACCACCGAACACTAAGTACTAGGAATGTTAGAAGTCAATGGTGTGCATATATGTATTAGGACTTAAATTCTGGAGAGATACTTATCTGATTGCACAGCTGACTTTTGTCACTCTATGAAACAACTGCTGTTAGCTGTACACTTGATACGGCTTGTGTTGTTACATGAGACCATTGCTATGATGATACTTATTGGAATGATGATGCTTGTTTATATGCTTCATTTATATGATAAAACTTGCTAGAATGCAGTGATAAGATAGTAACCTTGATGCCTTTTGTTTGATCTACTCCCTACTATAGCTTGTACCTGATTGCTCATTACCTGGGTTATTGAACTGTACTTTGACCAATAGTTGCGTTAGCAAGTTTGTTAGCATAAATTAGAATCTAAGGGTGCTTAATTGCAGATGAGACCAAATGAGAATTTTAACTCTATGACCTAATTACACAAAACTTGGAACTTATGATGGGAATAACTAGAATGATAGTGTAAGGTAAATTGACGATTACGGGTGCACACGTAATGGTGAATTTACAGGTACACTTGAATTCTGGTGGGCCTTGTCATGTAAACCAATATCAAGGTATAACACTCAAAGAACTAATAAATACAAGATTCAACATATATATCCAATATAAACTCGATGATTACATATTCAGAACTTCCGTGCTGGGCGAAACCATCTGACACTTGAAGAGCTACCACGGACGATATTATGGTAACTATCCCTTTTCTTCCTCTTTCTTTCTTTGTCCTGCCCTCCTATTGGAATTATAACGATACAACTATCCAACCCAGTGGATCATCAAATGTTGTTCTCAAACTCAACTAATCTCGTGCTGAAAGTATGGCACTTCACCTAAGTTGTGCGTGTACTTTAGCCATGCTACTTTTCATGATGTTAAAGAATTTCTTCCTACCTAGCATAGAATTTGTCAAAACTCCCTCGACATAGTAAGAGACTCTCTAACATAAATTTTACAACCGAGGACAGACCAAAGTAATAGATTTCCGAGAAGCACCACTTGTGATCAATGGCATTGAAGACTTGACACTTCTTTCTTCCCTAGTAGCTCACACTTCATAGGACATTCTGGAGTCTAGAATTCCTCTAATCATTTTCTCAAGTCCTTGATGGATATAACTTCTCAAGTGCTAGAGCTATTCGTCGAGAAAAACTGATTTCTCAAACTTTCTAAATAGAAATCCGAAGCTACAACTTTGGTGATGTCACACCCCCGCTAAAAGCGGAAACACGGGGATGTAACGAGACCGGGATCGTCATAACACATGGTAAGCGATAGACATGCAATATAAATAAATGATGACAAGCGTGTCATGACGACACCCGACAACAAGGGGACTTGTGTCGTGTTTAGTCAATGTTCACGACAACATAGCCATAAGCATAACATGATAATGATTCACATAACCAAATAAGATGAAATTGTAATATGAATTCCCACAACCCGGGAACAAGTTTTCAAAAGATTGTAATGTTTACACAGATCAACATTGTTCAAAATAATTGTTTGTCAAAACGTGTTAAGTCTCAAAAATGCATCCTAGGGTCTCCACTAAGGCAGCACACCTAGATTCCTGAACTTGCATGATCACCTGAAAAGATATGCTCAAAACGGTCAACATAATTGTTGGTGAGCTCGCAGGTTTAAGTAATAAAAGTGTAAGTGATGCTGTATAAAGTAAGCGTAATGGAATACCGTGAATACAGTTATATACACAAGTAAAATCACATGACATGAGCTTTGCAACCAAACCTAGCGACGTACACAAAGAAATTGTCGGCATATATTCACCCAAGGGCCCGTTCCTGGCCACTGATGGTACCAACTAGTATACCATCGAACAAGGGTGGGGGTGTCAACCCTTTTTAGCGTTGACTTTAATATTTGTGGCCGAACAATGGCTATTGTGTTAATGTTACCTCAACATCACACGTCATACTCACACCACGCACAAGAAGGAAATCACACACAACAACTACAGTCGCACGACAAGACCAGACGCACGACTCAACCTCCATACGCACGAATCAACCCTCAATCGTGCGAATCAGCTTCATTCGTACGATTGAGCCTTCATTCGTATGTCTGGCATTCAGATGTACCACACAACACACAATCGCACGACTCAACCTCCATACGCACGAATACCCTTCAATCATGCGAATTAGCTACTTTCGTACGATTGAACCTTCATTCGTGCGACTGGACTCCAGTCATGCGAATCACGCACATTCGCATACACTCAGTCGGTCACCTGACTCAATCGCACACAATCATTCATACGCATGACTCAATCGCATACATTCATTCGCACGCATGACTCAATCGCATACAAACACACAGTCGCACGACTCAGTCGCACGACTCAGTCGCACGACTCAGTCGCACGACATGCCCAGTCGCACAACTCAGTCGCACGATTGACTCAGACGCATGGTTCAGTCGCACGACTCACCCAGTCGCACGACTCAATCGCATGACAGACCCAGTCGCCTGGACAGCAGAATCCCGACTGTGGTCGGGCTGAGTAGGCCCCCGGCTGCTCTAAACGCGAGTTTTACACCACAAGGACTTCCAAAAACACTCAACAAACATACACAAACATGAAACACAAGCAGAAAGACCTCACAGCCACCCATACGACCTCATGTGTTCGGGTTGAACCCGAACACCCGAAACCCTAGTTTGGACAGCCGTGAATAAGCAAGAAAAGGGACAACCAAGGTCGTCTACCTTCTAGAAAGGAGTAGACTAAGCTATAGATGAAGTCTAGACGACGAAAACGAGACCAAACGGGTCGGATTTGGTGCTAGAATGAAGAAGATGGTGTGTAGAGAGGATGAAGATGAAGAAGATGATGAAAATGAGGGATTAGGGCTGGGAAATGGGTTTATATACCCAGCCCGAGTTTGCAAAATTACGAGTTTAGTCCCTGCACTTAACCCCCGAGTTTCCCAAATTTGGTTCGGTTGAAAAACGACTTTATTAGGTTGATTATATTAATTATAAAAATGCATTTAATGTTATTTATAACTTGAAAATGGTTTTATTGGTGACGTTTATTATTTATAAAAATGACATATCGGGCGGTTACGATTATGAAAGTTTTAAAAGTTTTTAAAGTTAACATATGATTACAACGAATACACAAGCACAACGATGATAATGCACACATGATATCCACATAAAGAGTTAATAAAGATGAGGAATGATCGATCATAGAATAGTTAACGGAAAATCACGTTAATTGACGGACCTTAAGGTGACGGATGTCACAGTATCCCCCAGTTGAGAGAATTTCGTCCCGAAATTCAGCTGGAGTTAGGTCCAAGAGTGTCATCCTCGAATAGATGTGGATATTTGAGTTTCATCTGATCTTCTCGTTCCCATGTAAACTCTGGCCCTCGTTCTGAATTCCACCTTACGCGAACAATAGGTATCCTACTACGCTTTAGTTGCATGACCTTTCGATCCATGATCTCAATGGGTTCCTCAACAAAATGAAGCTTTTCGTCAATCTTGATTTCCTCGATTGGCACGTGAAGGGATTCATCAGCCAAACACTTCTTGAGGTTTGACACGTGAAAAGTATCATGCACACCGCTGAGTTCTTGTGGCAACCTTAATCGGTAAGCCACTGGACCAATTCTTTCAGTAATCTCGAATGGTCCAACGTATCTTGGGGCTAACTTCCCTTTCTTTCCAAATCGAACGACTCCTTTCCAAGGGGAGACTTTGAGTAAGACTCGGTCCCCAATGTTGAATTCTAGAGGCTTCCGACGATTGTCGGCATAGTTTTTTTGGCGATCTCTTGCGGCTTTAAGTCGGTCTTTGATTTGAAAAATCTTGTCAGTTGTTTCTTGAATGATCTCGAGGCCTGTTAGTTGACTTTTACCAATCTCGGCCCAACAAACGGGAGATCTGCATTTCCTTCCATACAACGCTTCAAATGGAGCACATCCAATGCTTGTATGGTAGTTGTTGTTGTAAGAGAATTCAATCAACGGTAGATGAGCATCCCAACTACCACCAAAGTCGATTACACATGCTCCAACATGTCTTCTAGCGTCTGTATAGTTCGTTCACTTTGGCCATCTGTCTGAGGGTGATAGGCGGTACTCATATCTAATCGAGTGCCCATCGCTTTATGTAGTGTCTGCCAAAATTATGAAGTAAATCGACTATCACGGTCGGATATGATTGATACCGGCACCCCGTGCCGTGTCACGACCTCTTTGGTGTACTATCTCGCCAACTTATCCATTTTGTAGTCTTCTCGGATAGGCAAGAAATGTGTTGATTTCGTCATTCGATCAACAATGACCCATATCGAGTCATGACAGCTGCTTGTTCTAGGGAGTTTGGTAATGAAATCCATGGCTATATTCTCCCATTTCCATTCTGGAATTTCAGGTTGCTGTAATAATCCCGATGGTTTCTGATGTTCAGCTTTAACTTTCGAGCATGTCAAGCATCTGCTGACGTATAAGGCAATGTCTTTCTTCATGCCTGGCCACCAGTACAGATCCTTGAGATCATGATACATCTTGTCTGCACCAGGATGAATAGAATATCGCGTCTTGTGGGCTTCATCCATGACTAGGGTACGTACACCTCCCCATCTGGGTACCCATATGCGATCCATGAAGTACTGTATACCATCATCCATGCAAATCATCTGTTTATCTAACCCTCGGAATTCTTCTCCCGCAAGGTTTTCTTCTTTCAACGCCTCACTCTGTGCAATTTGGATCTGAGCTTTCAAGTTCGTTTGAATGGTCAATCCCAACGCTCGAGCACGTAGTGGTTTCACACGTTCCTTACGGCTTAAAGCATCAGCCACCACATTAGCTTTCCCCGGATGATACCGGATTTCACAATCGTAGTCACTAAGAAGCTCTACCCAACGTCGTTGGCGCATGTTAAGTTCCTTCTGATCTAGAATATGTTGGAGGCTCTTATGATCAGTGAAGATGATGCATTTGGTTCCATACAGGTAATGCCTCCAAATCTTGAGTGCAAATACTACAGCGCCCAACTCAAGATCATGAGTTGTGTAGTTCTTTTCGTGCACCTTAAGCTGTCGCGAAGCGTAGGCAATCACCTTATCCTTCTGCATTAGTACACATCCCAATCCTTGATGTGACGCATCGTAGTATACCACAAAATCATCAGTTCCGTCTGGGAGAGACAATATAGGCGCGTTGCACAGTTTCTCTTTCAACGTTTGGAACGCTTGTTCTTGTGCATGTCCCCAATCAAACTTCTTGTCTTTCTGAGTAAGCAGGGTTAATGGTTGCGCGATCTTTGAAAAATTCGCGATGAAACGACGATAGTAACCGGCCAATCTTAAGAATTGCCGTATCTCTGATGGTGTCTGGGGCGTATCCCATTTCTTCACCGCTTCGATCTTGCCAGGATCTACATGAATCCCGTCCTCATTAACCACATGACCCAAAAACTTCACTTCCCGCAACCAAAATTCACACTTTGAGAACTTGGCGAAAAGTTTCTCTTCCGTAGCAGCTCCAGAATTGCCCGAAGGTGTTCTTCATGATCCACTTTTGATCGGGAGTAGATAAGTATATCGTCTATGAACACGATCACGAACTTATCCAAGTAAGGTTTGCACACCCGATTCATTAGATCCATAAACACAGTTGGTGCGTTAGTCAGCCCAAACGGCATGACCAAGAACTCATAGTGCCCATAACGAGTCCTAAACGCTGTCTTCGGTATGTCGTCCTCGAAAACCCTTAGCTGATGATAACCAGAACGAAGATCAATCTTTGAGAAGTACGAAGCTCCTTGTAGCTGATCAAACAAATCGTCGATCCTTGGGAGAGGATATCGATTCTTCACAGTTAACTTGTCCAGTTCACGGTAATCGATGCACATGCGGAACGATCCATCCTTCTTTTTGACAAATAGTACCGGTGCTCCCCACGGTGAATGACTCGGTCGAATAAAACCCTTCTCCAGTAGTTCCTGTAACTGACTAGACAACTCTTGCATTTCGGACGACGCTAGTCGATATGGCGGCTTTGCTACCGGTGTAGCTCCAGGAACCAACTCTATACGGAATTCCACCTGTCGTGGAGGAGGCAAACCAGACAAGTCATCTGGAAATACATCTGGGTAATCCTGTACCACTGGAATATCTACTAGTTTCCTCTCTTCGTCTTTCTTTTCAACTACATGAGCCAGAAAAGCGTAGCACTGTTTTTGTAAACTCTGGCGTGCTTTCATGCAGGAAATAAGCTTTAAGTTCCTTCCCGGTCGTTCTCCCTGAATCTTGAGTACTTCCCCGTTTGGCATAGGGATTCGTACTACTTTGTCCCAACAGACAATCTCTGCTCCATTTTGCGACAACCAATCCATGCCCATAATCACATCAAAGCTTTGAACTCATCCCATGACATCTGCATCGCAGATTCTCGTCCTCTAGCTTGAACCTGGGTGTTCCACCAGGTTAGGGCCTTGCCCTGCAGTGAACAGGTGGCATATTTGATTCTCTGGCTGTCGAGGCACTCGCTGATGTCAATCACTGCCTCCATCTTTTCCAGCCACCGGGTTAGGGTTATCGCCCCACCTTTCCCATCGAATTCCCTCAGTTTGCAAGCCACAAACTCCTTGTACGAACACCCCCGACGTGCATTAACAACTCCAGCCTCAATACCGGCTGTACCACCATTCCCGGTCTCCTGGTTGCTTTCGTTTCCGGTCGGGTTTCCATTCCCCACCTCAGTTTCGATCCCACCATGGGCTCTTTATCCATTGTCTCCATCATCTTTGCCACCATCCCCGTGAGGGTGGTGTTGCTGGAGTGCGTCGCTCACTTGGGCCACGATAGTAGGAATCAGTGCGGCCAACTGTTGAGCGATCAGGGCTGCCATATCAGCATTCCCTGTTCCCTGATTGTTACTGGCAGGAGCATCACTTGGCCTTGGTGCTCTGCCTCTGCCTCTGCCTCTGTCCCTTGGGGCTTCACTCCCGCCACTATTGTTGCGGGTAACTCTTCGAGGCGGCATTTTCTAATCATAGAAAAGTAAACACATAAGCTTAAATCAATTGAAAGTGTATTATCCATAACACTCGTCAAGTCCAGTATTCCCAAGTTAATATCACACTTATTGTCATCACACATCACATACAATTCGTGTAGTTCTCACACCATGAATTGGTAATGTCTCAACAATAGTCCATCATAACAGTTGTAAATCCATGTATATAATCACGTTTAGTCTAGCAGAGGTTGTCTATTTCCTCCTCTTTCGAGGTTTCAGACATAACCTCCTCAGGGTTAATCTCAATATCCAAGGTCAAGCGCATTAGCATGATCTGTGAAGATCTCCTCAGGTTTAATACCCGGATTTTGATAAACCAACTCGGCAGGCAGAGGGAACGGAAGATCCAATAGAAGCATCCCATAAAAGAGTGAGCACAAGGGCTCTCTCATAGGGTGGAAAGATCACATAACAGATAAATGAACAATCAAGCAGCGAGGAACACATACACGAGATATAATATGCATACAGATCCTAGCATGCAAATCTACATGAAGGTTCCTAGGTTATAGTCTAGGTCAAGCGTATTGCCTAATTCTCTATAACCAATGGCTCTGATACCAATCTGTCACACCCCCGCTAAAAGCGGAAACACGGGGATGTAACGAGACCGGGATCGTCATAACACATGGTAAGCGATAGAGATGCAATATAAATAAATGATGACAAGCGTGTCATGATGACACCCGACAACAAGGGGACTTGTGTCGTGTTTAGTCAATGTTCACGACAACATAGCCATAAGCATAACATGATAATGATTCACATAACCAAATAAGATGAAATTGTAATATGAATTCCCACAACTGTAACACCCCGAAAAGTCGAAACGAGTCATTAAGGACAATGGGCTTAATTAATGGGTATTTAATAAAAGAAAGAAATGGGTTATGGGCCAAAATTGGGTTTATGGGCAAGAGCCTAAGTGATTAAGGCCCATAATCAGCCCTTAACCAACCCAAATCAGCTCCATCTCCATCATTACAACCCTAGCCACCAAAATTCATAGAGAGAGAAAGTAGAGAGAGAAAGTGGAGAGAACTCAAGATTTGAAGCTTCTAAGGTGAAGAGATTGAAGATCTGGGTGTTGGAGCATCAAGATCTAAGAAAGAAGCAAGAAATCCAGGTAAGAATCGACCTCTAAACCCTTCTGTAGATCAAACCCGGATTCTAGGGTTTTGGGTTTTGAAAAGTTGCAAAGAATCGCATAAAGGTCACATTTTTACGTATGAAAACATGTATAAAGCTTAGATTTAGCCTCATGGATGATAAACTAAGGGATTGGACGTAAAAAGTTATGATTTTGGGTTAAAAACGATCTGGTCCGTAATTTTTATGCGATCTGCGAAACTGCGTATTCATCCAGCGAATTTGCATATTCAATCAGCGAAACTGTGGATCTTCCTGCGAAATTATAGTTTCGCAGGTAGTTTCGCAGACATGGTTTTCCAACGAAAGTTGGGCGAAACTGGCAGTGAAACTGGCAGCGAAGATGCCAGCGAAACTGCCAGCGAAGGTGCTAGCGAAACTAGCAGCGAAACTGCTGGTGAAACTAGCAGCGAAAGTATTGGCGAATCTAGCTGCGAAATTGCTGATCTTGCAGCGAAATTAGTAGCGAATTTAGGCAGAAAATTAACCCCTTTAAGTGTTAGCTATTCTGCAGGCTGTGTAGAGTGATCCTAGCCTTGTAAGCTTAGCCTAAAAGTTATTCGTGGTATCCAGGTGAGTTCTAGATCCCCTATTTATAAGTTTTTCATGTTTTGGGGCTATTATGCATACTAAATTTACGTTTTTAAATGACTAAGATTTTAAGAGGTTTTAACAAGAAGAACGATTTTTCTATAACCCGCTGTCCCGCGGCGGTTCGGTTATGTTTTATGATGATTTTACTTGGCATGTTGTGTACTTAATAACTTAAGTATTATATATTAAAGTGGAAGATGATATTAATGAAAAGCGAAACTTAATGAATGTTACCCCCGGGCCCGTTTAATGATGTAAAGTCTTGCAAGCACTATGATAGACTTCACTTATGTGAGTCTGATGTATGATGATGGATCTGTATTCATGAGCGGGCTATGTGCCTTGCAGTGTGGATCAACTGTCGGGGGTTAGCTACTATTTCATGTGTACCGACAGGGATTGACATTTGTTGTCGATCAACATGGAGCTCTTGCTTTGTGCAATCTCATTTATGATGAAAGTGAAAGATAATGAAAGAATGAAAGATAATGAACATGCTTATTATGATGCAAGTAATGTTATGTACTATGTTGTATGCATGGTCATTATATGAAGGATAAAGTTTATATTTTCTTATAATATTTAAAACTAGAACTCGCTCAGCGAAGCTGACTTTTATGCATAATAGTTGGCAGGTAAGAGTTGATGCTGAGGATGGCACACAGAGCTACTTGGGGAGCTATGGATGGCATTCCTATTTATGAAATATTTATTGTAATTTAAGAACAATTAGCATGTTTTGTTTGAAATTAAAGGACAAATGTACGAGTACAATATGTTTTCTAAGTTTTAAACGAATGTCTATTTATTTCCGCTGCAATGTTTTATTATTAAACTGATTTTATGCTATGATTAACCAACTGTGTGGCTTCCCGGGAACGGGGTCTTACAACAACCAGGGAACAAGTTTTCAAAAGATTGTAATGTTTACACAGATCAACATTGTTCAAAATAATTGTTTGTCAAAACGTGTTAAGTCCCAAAAATGCATCCTAGGGTCTCCACTAAGGCAGCACACCTAGATTCCTGAACTTGCATGATCACCTGAAAAGATATGCTCAAAACGGTCAACATAATTGCTGGTGAGCTCACAGGTTTAAGTAATAAAAGTGTAAGTGATGCTGTATAAAGTTAGCGTAATGGAATACCGTGAATACAGTTATATACACAAGTAAAATCACATGACATGAGCTTTGCAACCAAACCTAGGGACGTACACAAAAAAATTGTCAGCATATATTCACCCAAGGGCCCGTTCCTGGCCACTGATGGTACCAACTAGTATACCATCGAACAAGGGTGGGGGTGTCAACCCAGTAGTACTACCAATACCTAACTGTCGGTTCCCACACTGGAATTAAATAGTTGCAAAGATAGAACCACACAGCAGACCCATGCATGTATCAGATAAGTACTTGTAACACAGTATCACGTTGATTCCTTGTATGTAAAATGTAAGTAAGTTGTACAGCATTGAAAATGGTTAAGCATACTTTTCCCCCAAGTTGTAAGTGATTGAAGTATTGTATAAGCGTAAAAAGGGGCCACGAAACTCACTTGTTAAGTGGTAAGTATGTATGATCAAAGTTCCCAAATGTTGAATGCAAATGAACAGTCAAACATCAATTGACAGTTATTGTTAAGCATTAATGATATGAAATAAGCGCATAATAATGATAGGTCGGTTCGGGTTGTATCGGCTGGATCGCGTGTAACTCACACAAACAGACACACGTACTAGACCTTATGTAGATCCAAGTACTAGACATTGTCGCCATTGTTGATGATATTTGAATAAAAGTTTCATTGTTATTGAAGAAGTATTGAATAAGTGTCAATAGTTATAAGTCGGTTGATAATTGCAAAACGTTAGTTTAATTTGTTTTGAATAGTATTTGTGCCCTTTTTAGCGTTGACTTTAATATTTGTGGCCGAACAATGGCTATTGTGTTAATGTTACCTCAACATCACACGTCATACTCACACCACGCACAAGAAGGAAATCACACACAACAACTACAGTCGCACGACAAGACCAGACGCACGACTCGACCTCCATACGCACGAATCAACCCTCAATCGTGCGAATCAGCTTCATTCGTACGATTGAGCCTTCATTCGTATGTCTGGCATTCAGTCGTACCACACAACACACAATCGCACGACTCAACCTCCATACGCACGAATCAACCTTCAATCGTGCGAATTAGCTACTTTCGTACGATTGAACCTTCATTCAGGCGACTGGACTCCAGTCATGCGAATCACGCACATTTGCATACACTCAGTCGGTCACCTGACTCAATCGCACAAAATCATTCATACGCATGACTCAATCGCATACATTCATTCGCACACATGACTCAATCGCATACAAACACACAGTCGCATGACTCAGTCGCACGACATGCCCAGTCGCACAACTCAGTCGCACAATTGACTCAGACGCATGGTTCTGTCGCACGACTCAATCGCATGACAGACCCAGTCGCCTGGATAGCAGAATCGCGACTGTGGTCGGGCTGAGCAGCCCCCCGGCTGCTCTAAACGTGAGTTTTACACCAGAAGGACTTCCAGAAACACTCAACAAACATACACAAACATGAAACATAAGCAGAAAGACCTCACACGCAACCATACGATCTCATGTGTTCGGGTTGAACCCGAACACCCGAAACCCTAGTTTGGACAGCCGTGAATAAGCAAAAAAAGGGACAACCAAGGTTGTCTACTTGCTAGAAAGGAGTAGACTAGGTTGTAGATGAAGTCTAGACGACGAAAACGAGACCAAACGGGTCGGATTTTGTGCTAGAATGAAGAAGATGGTGTGTAGAGAGGATGAAGATGAAGAAGATGATGAAAATGAGGGATTAGGGCTGGGAAATGGGTTTATATACCCAGCCCAAGTTTGCAAAATTACGAGTTTAGTCCCTGCATTTAACCCCCGAGTTTCCCAAAATTTGGTTCGGTTGAAAAACGACTTTATTAGGTTGATTATATTAATTATGAAAATGCATTTAATGTTATTTATAACTTGAAAATGGTTTTATTGGTGACGTTTATTATTTATAAAAATGACATATCGAGCGGTTACGATGATGAAAGTTTTAAAAGTTTTTAAAGTTAACATATGATTACAACGAATACACAAGCACAACGATGATAATGCACACATGATATCCACATACAGAGTTAATAAAGATGAGGAATGATCGATCATAGAATAGTTAACGGAAAATCACGTTAATTGACGGACCTTAAGGTGACGGATGTCACAGGTGAATTCCTTGTTTTCACTCTGTTCAAGACCTACTCTTTATTGGTCTAATGTGTGGTGCTACTCACGCTAAACCCTCTATGATGACTGTTTTCGTAAAAACTCATGGTTGTTAGTGTGGACAGCCTTGGATAATCATAAATCATCTCTACCCCGAGAGCTCTACTATTTGGGTGATGAATTCTTGATACGAGAGCTAAGATCACAAAGTTAGATTACAATCCTTATGTCATACAATATGTTACTAGAGCTATAGTTAGTTTCCTTTTTACTAGCGAGCACCTTAATAAAGTTCAAAACTCGTTCGAGTCAATGCGTCGATGATAATGAATAATTCATGTGGGAAGACTCTTAGTTGGGCTGAAAGGACTGTATTGCTCCAAAAGATGTATTAAGAGGCATAGAAGATCAGCTACGAGAAATTCCATGTGTTAAATCACTTGAGATCCAACTACAATGAAGTAATGAACATGCAGAAGATGGTAGGCAAGGAAGACTGGCACAACAATTCCGGTCGTAAGCATTAATTATTTCCCCCCCCCTTAAATTTTTAAACCTTTTCTAGAGTAATTCACCAATGCCATACCGTAGAAAACTCCGTACGTTAAAATTCGAACTGAAAGACTTACTTTCGTATTTCATTGGAACAATTGATATGCTTATAAGGGACTAGAGTCTAGATGGAGTTACTTGCTTCACGAATGGACCCTCTACAGAGTATGGTTACTTTGAAGGAAAGGGAGCGAGAAAGAGGTCATCTGGGAGGTTGACCTTGATTGGGAAGCACTATAAAGGAATTAGTGGAAACATTTGCAGTAATTCTGTAGTTTAAGATAACAATTGAGGTTGCTCTTAAGGAATTTGGATCGGAGAGAAGACGTAATATATGGAGGTACTGAATTTAAAGCTTATGTTAAGGAGCTTGTGGAAGGAAAGCAGATTCGAGAACTGTTAGATAAATGGTTCATAAAACCTGATACTCCTTGAGGAAGGAGAATAGAATGCTTCGAATATGGGTAAACTATTGAGAATTAAATAAAGTCACCGAGGAGAAGTGATACCTTCTTCCTAGAGTTGTTAACCTGCTTAATCAATTATAAGATACTACTTACATCCTAAATATTATCAGCCACGAATATATGGAGAGCAACGTTACAAAGGTAGCACTTAAAACAAAATAGGGCGAGTATGAAGGTTATAGTCAAGCTTACATGAGAGAACCTACACAATTCACGGTATTGATGAGCCTCATGGATAGGATTTGTAAGCCGTACTTAGGCATGTATGATGTCCTATCATTGCTAATGAGCATGAAATGGAAGACAATTCACTAAAAGTTAGGGCCAACAAAGTCTGAGCAATACTAAAAACCCCGTTGAGATGAGTCCATGATTAGGATTAAACGAGAATGGTAAAAGGAGTAATAAAAACTTCACTCGTGTAGATATACGACTGGCATTGTTATTCTAGAAAAGTGACGAAATTCGTCTGGGTATGGATCAGAAGTTTGGGATGCCACGGGACAAGACAATCGTTTAGATGCCTGATCACTCAACAAACATGTGGAAAGTTACTTTATGCAGGAAAATATTTGGATGCATTACCTGTACGGTTACCGTATGTATAAGTTACGCAAATCATAAGAAGCTATAACGCACCCTAGATCGGAAAACCCTCAGCGCGTGTCAGATAATATGGATAGACTTACTCAAAGAATGAGATTGTGATATACAGTACCGTTCCGGGGAAGGAAGCATACTAGAAGAAGCACTTAGTAGAAGAAAAAGACTTAACTCCCTCAGGATAGGAATCCTAGAAGGAAGAAGGTTAAGGCTTAAAAAGGAAGCTTTGAAAGGTAGAGACTTTTGTGTAGGACCTAATCTCTTCATTCTTATAAATCGTGAAAACTTCCTAGTTTTGGCTTGACAGGAACAATCATACGGGTTTTCCGATATTAATCTATACTCCTGGGGAAACCCAAATCCTTCTTAATCTGAAATCTTTAATCTATTATATCCTGAATCTCCGTCTAATTAAAGGTTGTCACACTAACATCTTTTTTCTTTTCAACCTTTCATAAGACTCTCCGTGTGAACTGTGATGTCATTGGGATTGTGGTAATCGTCTCCTTGCTAGAGCTGCCTAGTAGGATTGCACGTTGAATCATAGTGGGAATCTCTTCTTGTCAAATCTGTACAAATGTTAAATAATCGGATTGTGAAACCAAATATCTATACATGAAACGACCCTCTAGTTTTATCATTTACGTTTATCATCGGGATAGTTACTTGAATCTAAATCAGACCCGGTTATTTGATGCATAATTGGTAGTTTTCGACCAAATAAGCTCGGCTAAAAGTTTCAAATCCTTAAGACTCATATGAGTGTATCACACTCGGAAACAATATTAGCGATACTAAAATTTCAGGGACGAAATTTCTTTAAGGAGGGGAGAATGTAACACCCCAGAAATTCAGCCCAATAAGAAACCTTAAATCATAATAGGGCCCAATAAAGGCCCGGACTGATTTGGGCTTATCAAAGAAAACTCAGATAAGAAACTAATATTTTGGGCCCATTTAAGGCCCAATACACATTTACCAACTAAATAAATAAGGAATCATAAAATAATGAGTTGACTTGTGACTTGAAGTAACTATGGTAAGATCCAACTAAACAGATTCAAATTCCATACCAGGTAAAGTTCGGTAATCTAACGCGTTCTAACGTCTTAGTTCCATCAGAATTTCCTTATAATGGCTTGTTATCCTACCAAACATTGATAATAATGAATCATATTGTAATAATGCTTGCTAAAATATTCTACATCAAACGCGCATAATCAACTGAGATACGTGGGAGAAACGCGAATACTAGTTACACCGGCATTTAACTGATATCTGATACATCAACCGAGCCCTATAACATTATAAATATTTATCTAAATATTATATTTATTATAATATTCAAATTAGAGAATGAGACGTTTATCCAAAACAAATGTGTTTCGAGACGCGACCAAGGCGTGTACCGGCCCGAAATCTAGTCAAACCCGAGAAACAAAGTTAAATATACCGAACTGTTATATTTCAAGCCTTAGTAATTAAATGTATCTATTATAGGTCTTCTAGACAAGATTTGACTGAAAGACTCTGGTTGACGCGCGTTAACGGAATGGACAGAGCGTATACGCGATATTTGAAGAAAACCCACCTAAAAGAAAAAAAACCCTAGGTATTTAAACAACTTTTCCACCATTTCCTCATTTGCAAACCCTACAAACCAAAGAAAATGCTCCCAAGAAGCTACACCAGCCGACTTCGTCGGAGCAGGAGGCTCCACGGCGGAGCACGGCGGCGGAGCGGCGGTTTCCGGCAAGTTCTCAATCTACCCCCACTAATTTCGACCTCCTAAATCAAATGGTGGTGCTAGTTTCTTTGGATTCGCAACGATGGTGGAGATATGGAGGGGAGAGGAAGGCGGCAGCTAGGGTTCCGGCGAGGGTCCGGCCACCAGAGCCTACGAGTTGCGGCGAGTGCCGCACATGGTCTTCTTCCTCTCGACGAGCTCTTTGCAATGATGGTAGCGGTGTTCTCTAATTCGTGGCGGTTTGCAAGTTATTGACAGATGAAGGTGGCGGCGGCTAGGGTTTCGGCGACTTAGTGGCTGCCGGCCGTGGCGGCTAGGGTTTCGGCAATTTCCGGCAAGAATTCTAGCAAACTAAGAGGCTGCCGTGGCGGCCAATGGCTATCCATGGTAGGCCGTGGCTGCAAGTGATTGGCTAATGGTGCTAAGGGCTGTGACGGGGCTGTTTGGTAACGTTTTTTGCGATTTAGGTTTCGTTTAGGTAAAAGTCTATGTTTGTTGAAGTGTTTACAAATGAGTTTGGTACGTTTTGGTAAGGTTAAACGTCGGTCAAAGCTGGTCAAACATGGTCAATGGACAGTCAACGATGCGAGTCGGATCATGCGGATTCTAGGATGCGAAACGGAAACGTTAGGTATAACCGCGCGCTAGAAACTCATATACGTATAAACATATTGATAATACATTAACTTGTGTGTGTTGAGCTACAAATATGTATAAAAATGTGATCTAGTCTATAAGTTTTCAACAATGGATACGTAAATTGGAAATAACGTAAGCAATCACATAATGAAAAACAACTTTGGAAGTGTTATCATATGAACAAAGATATTAGAAACATTTGATCTCATGACATACGATATCCTTACAAGACACAGAGATGATTAAAAACATACAAAAATGCAATTGTACATATATATACAATGGATACTTTGGGTTAACCGACATCTACACGTATTTGTTTAAGACAAAAGACTTATAAATACCAATAGCCAACGTCTTATTATGAATGATAGTCGATAAGATCTCTAGTACGAACCAATTGGAATAATTATTAGTGTCACCCCCCCTTCGTAATGTAAAGACAACTGTTATCGATATTCAAATCATTCTGGCATCAAAATTAACTACATTATTGGTAGGAATATGTCTATACAATTATGGAATATGAATGATCCTTTGAAGGTGTGTACTTACACTTATTGTTTAAACCATATTTTTGGTTTGCATTGAACACGTTAAGCGAATTTAAACATATCTATCTGTGAACCATCTACGTGAAGTACAACTAATAAGCTATGCATTTTAATGGCCTAAGTTAGGCAATCTTAAAAAGTATATATGCTATGCACGTGAAGATAACATAATATCATGACATAAGAGTTTAATTCACAATATTTGATGCATTGTAGATTTCTAATGCTACACAACATTTAGAGGTTTGACTACATACATACCTATGCAGGTATCACACATTTGAAGAATCAACATAATGTTAGGATAAAAGCATAAACATTATAATTATTATTGGAACAGCTAATACAATATTTGGAACATTAAAGACTGCAAATTTCATTAATAATTAATATCTATAAATATTGGAATCCCTATTATCAATCGATTATTGCTACAATCATTTTACAAAGAGTCATTATTCGAATAAAGGCATTTATTAACCTAATATGCGCGAATTAGTACTTAACGACTAATACTTGCACAAGAAGCTAAGATACAACAAAGATTCTAAGCACCAACTTTAAGTTAACTAAAGAGCTCAACCGCACGCATGTAGTAACATCGTGCTAACTCTAAACATAACTCTCATATGTACAACTTAGGATTGCATGGTTGGAGCCTTTTCTCTACATCGAGCTCAGAATTTATAAGAATACCAGGTGAGTTTAAGTGTTTCCCTCTTTACTATTTGTTTTGGGATGAAGCATGCTCTGTTTAAACTGAACTATTTTTTTGCTATATTATAATGCTATATGTTGTGGTTATGTTGAGACCTGCTGATACTTATATTACAATCATTAATTTTTGTGTGAACCGCTTGTTTATATGGGTAGATCTACTTGGGGAATCCCCCACACACAGTACCTTCCGTGATGAATGGGAAGGGTACCACACTAAGATCCTGCGGGGTCATTTGTGGCAGGTAACAGGTTTTATAAGATACTATGGTGGACCATCCAGCAGGTACGGTCCACTGGTTTGACGCTCAGTTCTCCCCAAGGAGATTTAACCAGTAACACAATTTTTGAAGAGGCCAGCCGGGGCTGAGTGCAGGGTTGATTATGATTCCTACAACAATGATACTATGATTTCTGAATCTAATATGGATTCCAATGAATCCCTTTTGTTTTTAAACTTTAGCTCTTGAACTCACCAACTTTATGTTGACCCAAAAACCTTTTTGAGCATGCCTTCAGGTACAGCTGGGGAGATTAGACGAGCTATAGAATATATCTAAAGCCAAAGCAAGAATTGAGGGTAGATGTTGAAGGTAAAAGTTTAGCCTAGAAGCCTTAGTTACAGAAGCCTCAAGAATTTTTGACCAAGAGACTTATCATGATACCTCTAGATTGTAGATTGGGGTACTTCGTGCATTGAAACCAAGCAAATGTCTTAATGTAAATATTATGAGATGCTTTGTAATAACCATTTAGTTTCCGCTGTGTTTTGGTTGTTGTTTACCAATCATTACGTCCCGCCTCTCTGGGCCCGGGGTGTGACAAAAGTATTCTCCAAAGCTTAATAAAATACATAAAAAAAGGAACTAGATATACAATAACGTTAAACAACAAGAGTTCTCGTATGGATAGTTTTTGCTATCCATAACAACCATTCATAATTAGCCAATTCCATTCTTAAGCCTTCTTAACACATTTATAAACTAATCTAATCAAATTCGATTATAATGATCAGTAAATTCAAACTAAACAACCACAAAGGAAAGATAGTATCTACATTCAAATAGAAACCAAAGCTGAACATGAAAATAAACAAATCACCTTTAAAATCGATTTACTACTAGACAAAATGCATTTGCAACACTCCATGACCATCTTCGAACACTCTTGCACAAAAATCCTCTAAATTTAATCCAAATGACAACTCTCCACCCACTGAATCCAGTATTAAGCACTAGACCATGGATACTGTGACAACCTTTAACCACCTGCATCATTATTCATTCAATTAATATTAATGTTAATATCATTATTATTATTAGTATTAGCATTATTATTGTTATTAATATTGTTGTCATTTTTGTTACTTCATGTGCTATTTGTGATGATTTAGCTAAATATAGCCTTATCATAGGGTAACTTAGTGTTCCAAGAAAGTCAATTTGTCACCCTTGCAAGAAAACTAAATCTTAATTTTAACAATTAAAATGTGTGCTCACACTCATAATTCACGGTCAAGGCATGCATGTTCATGCACAATGCTTAACATCTAACTAGAACTATCATCTAAAATACTACACTACACTATAAAATAATACTACATAATATTTATTACTATTAAAATTTGAAACCAAAAACACCTCCACTACAAGACGATTCGGCCGCCCGCCATCTCCCACACACTCCACCAATCCACTCTCTTCTACACCATCCACAATTGCCATCATCCTCCACCATTATCCTTCCAGGCAACTTGAACACACACACTCCACCATCACCCTCTTTATCCTCCTTCTCTCTTCCCTCTCAGTTCTCTCTAGCTGAAACACACACACACACACACACACCGAATACTCTCATTTCCAGCCACATTTTCGAAGATCAACCACAAACCATCATCGGCCAAGCTCAAACAAGCAAGAAGGTGACATTTTGAGAGCTCTTGGTGCACGATTCTTACAAGTTCGAGATACTCCAGCCTTTGTTCGAGATTCTACAGCTCATCTTGTCCCTCTACACTCTCCAAATCGTGAACCACTCAAAGTGTACACCCGAACCATGTACATCATGTGTTATTCCTTTATTTATCCACCAAAAACCTTACTTTCTTTGTTCTAACAGAAACCTACTGCTATCACCTTATTCTTGAGGAGCTTCTAACGTCCTTGAAGGTATCTCATTCGATATGTTAGTGATTCTATGGGTGGAACTCGGTTTTCACCATGAAAACCCTCTTTTTGGGCGATGTTTGCACCATCTAACTTGTATATCTTGTAACCCTCCGGAGTAAAGATTGTAAACTGCTCAAAAATAGTTTTCTAACCTTTTAATAACCTGTTTTTAAAGTTACAAAAGGATATGGTAATGTTTAAGCATGATCTATTATGTTTTACACATGTGTAATGGGTGAAAATGGTGAAATCACTATACTACTACTTGTTCCTTGGTTATATGGAAAACCGTGAGTTAGGATAATTATTTCAGTAATTTTTGGATGTTATTGGGTGTATGAGGTGATGTCAAAGGCTGAAAAATAATAAAAGTAGGGATTGTAAGCATCTTGAGCATATTTGGGGACCCGAAAAGTGAAAAAACGACCTTAAAATAGGAGAACTTAGAGTTTAACCATGTTAAAAAGTATTCCAGGCTCTAAAAAAGTTAATAAAGTGATTTAAATCGGATTTGTGGAATAAATAGTAAAAAATGCTTTAAATGGAAATTTTAGTTAAAAATGGGTATTAAACGGGTAACGTTTGGAGAAAAATATTGGAAATAATCGTATAAAACCAAACTCGATGGAAACCATGTTATTTCAGTAAGTTAGGAGCTATAAGACTTAATGGTGGTGAAAAATTGGTCAAACAAGTTTTTAAACGGTCAATTTCGGGTAAAAACGCGTTTTAACGGGTTAAACCTAAAAATGAGGCTTTCAACTAAAAGAGGCTTAAAAATACATTCTCAACAGATTAGAAACTTATCAAAAAGTCCTTAAAATAATATTTAAAGGTTTAAGACTCAAAACTATATAATTTAATACTTAACCGTTAAAAACCTTCGATTTTACCGTAACTGGTAACGTAAAAACATAAGTATAATGAACCCGAATCTAAAATCTGAAAAATTGGGAATTTAACTTATTTAAAATGCATTAGTTAACTCCAAAAACCTTATATTTGGCCATAAAAGTCAATAAATGTAAGAAAACAAACTTTGGGGTAGAAATTGTAAATTCTAAAACTAGGAGGAGTAAACTGTAAATTCTGCCAAATCTCTATAAACCGACCCCCTTGGACTAATAATCATTTGGTGAACTTAATCTAACTTTTTAAATGATCCAATATAGTAAATCATGTATTTTTCCTTAAGAAACCCTAACTTACTATAAAAGGAAACTTTTTTATTCAAGCCTTAGCAAATCAAAACTAGTTGGACATTTAACCTCATGGCACACCTAGTGCACCTTCCATAACCTTAGAATCAATGGCTTATAACTTAATCTTGATGGTAGGGTGCTAGACTTGAAACTTTTCCTGGTACACAAAGAACCCGTTGCTTGAACCTTAAGGTGAGTTCTAGTGTTCCATTTTTACTACTGTTTTTGGGATGAAACATACTATGCTTAAACTGGAATCATTTATGAGCTATTGTATGATACTTGTATGTTGTGGATAATGTTAGAACCTGTTTTTAGTTGTATCACGATTATTAATTCTTGCGTGAACCGCTTGTTTTATAGGGGTAGATCTACTTGGGGAATCCCCCACACACAGTGCTTTCCGTGATGAACGGGAAGGGTACCACACTGAGATCCTGCGGGGTCGTTCGTGGCATGTGATAGGTTTTTATAAGATACTAGGGTGAACCATCCAGCAGGTATGGTCCACTGTTTGAGGCTCAGTTCTTCCTTCGGGATTAACCGGTACAACATAACTTTTGAAGAGGCTAGCTGGGACTGAATGCAGGGTTGATTGTGATCCCCTACAATAGTGAAACTATGATTCTTTTTAAATCAAATATAGATTCTATTGAATCTATTTGTTTTTAAACTTTAAGCACTTGAATTTTAGTTGACACAATTTTCTTTTGAGCATGTTTCAAGTAATCCATGAAGTGAGTCTAGCTGTTGTAGAAGACCTTGACCCAACACCGTGACCATGGCATTGGCTTGTTTTGTTTTTAAAACGTTTTGAACAATTTACATTTGTTGTTGTCGGAAACAATTTGTACTGATGTATTATGTACTTGAATTGGGGGCTAGACCTACTTCTAGCCCGAATTTTCTTTAAACATTAATGCCATGAGATGTTCTCTCCTTTTGTGCTCTTATGATGGTTTGTTTCCGCTGCCATATGTTATTCTTTGACATCCCACCATACCTGGGCAAGGGGTGTGACAGATACGAGTTTTAACTGATCAAAAACCACTCGTATTCATTCAATAAGAACCAAGAATCAAATTATAGTTACTAAATGAAAGTTATCATATGTCAAACATGAAACACAATATGTGATTGATGAAAGGAAATTAAATCAAGGTAACACGACCAAGTGGATAAAATTTATTCTTATTTAAATCGAAATTGGGTGCGTATAGATTTTTGCATTAAAGTATTCTCGAAAGCTTAATAAAATACATAAAAAAGGAACTAGTTATACAATGATGTTAAACAAAAAGAGTTCTCGCATGGATAGTTTTCGCTATCCATAACAACCATTCATAATATGCCAATTCCATTCTCAAGCCTTCTTAACACCCTTATAAACTAATCTAATCAAATCAAATTATAATGATCAGTAAATTTAAACTAAACAACCACAAAGAGAAGATAGTATCTACATTCAAATAGTGACCAAAACCAAACATGAAAATAAACAAATCACCTTTAAATCAATCCACTACTACACACAATGCATACGCAACACTCCACCACCATCTTGGAACACTCTTGCTAAAAAATCCTCTAAATTCAATCCAAATGACAACTCCCCACCCACAGAATCCATTATTAAGCACTAGACCATGGATATGAGTTTTAAATGATAAAAAACCACTCGTATTCATTAAATAAGAACTAAGATTCAAATTATAGTTACGAAATGAAAGTAATCATATGTCAAACATAAAACACAATATGTGATTGATGAAAGGAAGTAGAATCAAGGTAACACGAACAAGAGGATAACATTTATTCTTATTTCAATAAAAATTGAGTTCTTATAGATTTTTGCATTAAAATATTCTCGAAAGCTTAATAAAATACATAAAAAGGAACTAGTTATACAATGACATTAAACAACAAGAGTTCTCGAATCGATAGTTTTCGCTGTCTATAACAACCTTTCATAATATGCCAATTCGATTCTCAAGCCTTCTTAACACCCGTATAAACTAATCTAATCAAATCCGATTATAAGATTAGTAAATTCAAACTAAACAACCACAAAGGGAAGATAGTATCTACTTTCAAATAAAAATCAAAACCTATCATGAAAATAAACAAATCACTTTTAAAATCGATCCACTACTACACAAAATGCATACAGAACACTTCATGGCCATCTTCGAACACTCTTGCTCACAAATCCTCTAAATTCAATCTAAATGACAACTCTCCACCCACTTAATCCATTATTAAGCACTAGACCTTGGACACGAGTTTTAACTGATCCACTCGTATTCATTCAATAAGAACAGAGAATCAAATTATAGTTACTAAATGAAAGTTACCATAAGTCAAATATGAAACACAATATGTGATTGATGAAAGGAAGTTAAATCAATGTAACACGACCAAGTGGATAACATTTATTCTTATTTAAATCGAAATTGGGTGCGTATAAATTTTTGCATTAAAGTATTCCCGAAAGCTTAATAAAATACATAAAAAACGAACTAGTTATACAATTACGTTAAACAAAAAGAGTTTTCGCATGTATAGTTTTCGCTATCCATAACAACCATTCATAATATGCCAATTCCATTCTCAAGCCTTCTTAACACCCTTATAAACTAATCTAATCAAATCCGATTATATGATAGTAAATTTAAACTAAACAACCACAAAGAGAAGATATTATCTACATTCAAATAAAAAACAAAACCTATCATGAAAACAAATCACCTTTAAAATCAATCCACTACAACACAAGATGCATACGCAACACTCCACCACCATCTTTAAACAATCTTGCTCAAAAATCCTCTAAATTCAATCCAAATGATAACTCCCCACCCACTTAATCCATTATTAAGAACTAGACCATGGATACAAGTTTTTATTGATCAAAAACCACTCGTATTCATTCAATAAGAACCGAGAATCAAATTATAGTTACTAAATGAAAGTTATCATATGTCAAACATGAAACACAATATGTGATTGATGAAAGGAAGTTAAATCAAGGTAACACGACCAAGTGGATAACATTTATTCTTATTTAAATCGAAATTGGGTGCGTATAGATTTTTGCAATAAAGTATTCTCGAAAGCTTAATAAAATACATAAAAAAGGAACTAGTTATTCAATGACGTTATGTTGGACCAAAAGAACCAATGAGCCTGATCAGAAAAACCTCTAAGTCCCACAGACATTACAACTGCTGAAGAAGATCACAACAGCTGAAGACATCAGCTGATTACAAAGGTCTGAAGACAAAGTCCGAAAGCAAAGAACTGAAGACAAAGTCTGAAGATGAAGTGCTGAAGACAAAGACTGAAGACTAGAGTGATCAGCAGTTGTCACAACAGCTGAAGTTGTTAACTTCAGTAGTTGTGATGGTTTTACTTTTCAGTACTTGTAATTTTACATTTCAGTAGTTTATTGTTTCAGTAGTTGTTAGTCAGTAGTTTCATGTAATTGTACTTAGCATTCTCTGAGATGTAATCAGTTGTTGAGAACATCTCAGTAGTTTGCATATTTCAGTTGTTTTGTAAATTCTGTTAGATGTCACTATCAAGTGACATCAGCAGACGTCACATTCCTCTATATAAGGGATGTTGACCTAGCTGTATTCTAACCGAAGCATTACGCGTGAATGAAAACATTCCTTTAACAGAAATATTCTCTCTATAATTGTGATTGAGTGTTTTGCATATTCATTGCTTTTCTTGCTTGAATTCGATCTTAATTCGTGATATTCCGCTGCATAATTCAAATCTAATTGATCCGATCCTATCACGTTAAATAAAGAGAGTTCTCCCATGGATAGTTTTTGCTATCCATAACAACCATTCATAATATGCCAATTCCATTCTCAAGCCTTCTTAACACCCTTATAAACTAATCAAATCAAATCCAATTATAATGATCAGTAAATTTAAACTAGACAACCACAAAGAGAAGATAGTATCTACACTCAAATAGTGACCAAAACCTAACATGAAAATGAACAAATCATCTTTAAAATCAATCCACTACTACACAAAATGCACACGCAACACTTCACCACCATCTTCGAACACTCTTGCTAAATATCTGTCACACCCCGGGCCCAGAGAGGCATGACGTAAAGATTTGGTAAAGAACAACCAAAATGTAGCAGAAACTAAATGGTTATTACAAATCATCTCATGATATTTACATTAGGAACTTTGCTTGGTTTCAATTCACAAGGTGGCTCAATCGACAATCCATAGGTATCATGATTCATCACTTGGTCAACATTTCTTGAGGCTTCCGTAACTAAGGCTTCTAGGCTCAACTTTTGCCTTCACCATTGTAACACCCGGTTATTTTAAAACAAAGACAAGAAATGAAGAATAAGAGAAAAAAAAGCAATAAAGTCCAAGTGGATGGACTAAAAGTGTCCAAAAGGACAAATCTTTGAGAAAGTTGGTGTAAAGGTGGGCATGGCCGCCCACCCTCACTTCACATCACTCTTTCATTCGGTTTTAGAGAGAGAGAAAGGAAGAGAGCAGAACTTCGAGTTTTGAAGAAGAAGAAATCGAATTCAAGGTAAGAATTCGTTGTTTTTAATTGTTTATGACGGGTTTTATCCCGGTTATATGTTTATGTGCTTATGTGTTGTGTATGTGCTCGGGTGTGTGTGTTTGGTGGTGTTTTTAGGTGTTTGAACTCAGTTGCAAAAGGGTTAGAAGGAAGAAACACCCAAGTTTCACCAGGTGAGTTCTAGACCCCGGTTTCTACTTGTTTTACACATCTTTGGGGCTGAAAATGTATTTAAAACATTTTTACAATGTTATGTATGTTTACCCGTATGTATTATGCATGTTGGATGTGGGTTCTTAGATGCTTGTAGGTTGTTCATGTTTAGAATTGCCATGTTATGCTTAGAACAGATAGGTATGAGGAACGGGTTCAAAATCATACTAGAAACATGTTGAACAAAATGCCCATGCGCCTAGATAAGGCTCATGCGCCTAGAATTGCCTTAGAAGAATTTAAGTGTATTCCATACAACTGAATAGTAGCTCATACGCCTAAGAATTTCCTTAGAAAAGTCCAAGGACAACCCATGCGCCTAAAGTGGCCCATGCGCCCAAAGTGGCCCATGCGCCCAAGTGGCCCATGCGCCCAAGTGATCCATATGCCTAAGTGTCCATGCGACCGAATGGGTCATACTCCCCAATAGTGTCCATGCGTCCGAATGGCCATGCGACTAGGTGTCCATGCGCCTAAGTTTCCATACGTCTGAAGTAGTCCACGCACCTAAGTACCCATACGCCCAAACAGGGATTATGCGCCCAAATAGTGTCAAAGCGCCTAACACTTAGAATTTATTACAGAATTTTTGGGAGTCTGTGCTTTTAGGGTTTTTGACCGAGGTTGACTAGGGCTTATTAATGATGGGTTTCATGCATGATTATGATTGCTTATGATTGCCTTATGATTGTTCCTTATTATTATTATTGCTATTATTATTATTACTTATAGTATGTGACTTTAAGTGGTATATTTATTATCATAACGTAAAGTATATTGTAATAATAAAGAGAAAGAGCAATAAAGAAAAGAGGAGGAACATTAATAAAATGTTAACAAGTCTTGCAAGCTTACAGGAGGTACACGACCATGTTGTCGTTAGCTCAACTGTGCTGCGGGTTAGCTACCCTATTATGCACACAGGGCCAGTCAATTGAGATTGGCACGACCTTTGCAGCGTGCCCTGGGTGATTGGGTCGGCCTTGTATACAGTATACAACACCCTTTCGAGGGATATAGTTGACCCTTTCGAGGGATATAGATGGCCCATCACCCGTTTTCCATCGCGCATATAGTTGGGGTATTGCTCATTGGTCCATACAGACAGTGAAAGATAAAGATAAAAGAAAACAGAGTAAACAAGGCATACAGTAAAGATAACGAACAATATTTGTTCATATAGTTAATGCGTGTTCGCAAATACAGTAAAGAGTTGTATTTTACAGAAAAGAGTATTTTCTTATACATCATACAGAAAGTATTTTATTACTTATAAAACTAGAACTCACTCAGCAACGTTGACTTTTATACATTTTCAGTTGCAGGTAATTATTGCTGAGGATGGCACGAGGGTGAAGCTACTCGGCAGGGAAAGACTGACATCCATTCGTATTTTATGTGCTGTTGTTTTGTAATGCAGTAAAACAATTCTTTTGTAATCAGTTAAACAATGATGTATTGCTTAACAACAGTGTTTTGAATGAAATGAATGGTTTTTGATAAATTATTTCCACTACTTAAGTTTGTGTAATTATAATGATAACTGTTTTAACTGCTGTGACTGACCAACTGTAAGGTTTCCGGGAACAGGGCCTTACAACTATCTACCCTCAATTTTTGTTTCGGCTTTAGGTATCTTCTATAGCTCATCTAATCTCCCTAGTTGTACCCGAAGACATGCTCAAAAAGGTTTTTGGGTCAACATAAAGTTGGTGAATTCAAGAGCTTAATGTTTAAAAACAAAAGAGATTCATTGGAATCCACATTAGATTCTAAAATCATAGCATCATTGTTGTGGAGATCATAATCAACCCTGAACTCAGCCCCGGCTAGCCTCTTCAAAAATTATGTTAACAGTTATATTCCCTTGGGGAGAACTAAGCCTCAAACCAGTGGACCGTACCTGTCGCATGGTCCACCATAGTATCTTATAAAACCTGTTACATGCCACAAACGACCCCGCATGATCTCAGTATGGTACCCTTCCCGTTCATCACGGAAGGCACTGTGTGTGTGGGATTCCCCAAGTAGATCTACCCATATAAACAAGAGGTTAACAAAAGAATTAATGACTGTGATTGTAAAGCCCCGTTCCCGGGACGCTTACAGTTGGTCATTCATCGCACATAAAACGTATAATTACAATTTCATTAAGAAAACATTGCAGCGGAAACATTCAAAAATGACATCACATTTCATTATAAATACTTTAGCCAAATAATACACCATTATCTGATTACAAAATACATGTTTGCATTATAACACAAAAGCTTCATAAATGGATGCCATCCCAAAAGAGCCGAGTAGCCTCGCCGTGCCATCCTCAGCAATCATTTACCTGCCAACTGGAAAATGTAATAAAAGTCAGCGTTGCTGAGTGAGTTCTAGTTTTCTTATAAAACACACTTTACTTTCATAAGAAACCATTCATTACTTTAACGTGATCACACATCATACGTACGCATCGATAATATCATTATTATCTTCTTTATTCATTCGTTCAATCATTCGTTCATTCGTCCCTTTTAACTTACTTGCGCATCGGACATCATCCATACCAATACCATGTGCTACACCCCAATTAGTCTCAGCTACCGGGCCGAAGTCAATAAATGAACAGCTAAACGTATGCCACGGTACTAGGGGTAACCGATCAGTCTTAGCTACTGGGCCGAAGTCAATAAATGAACAGCTAAACGTATGCCACAGTACTAATGATAACTGATCAGTCATAGCCACTGGGCCGAAGTCAATAAATGAACAGCTAAACGTATGCCACAGTACTAAGGGTAAGCGGTAGAGGTTCCATATAATGGTCAATCACAAAGAAGGACCCGTTATCCGATGCATGCAAGACGTGTCATCTCTTTCCACTTTACGTTACATAATACTTCATTTCATTCGTCATACTAAGTAAAGTCATAGGAAAGATAACCATACATCATAATAAGGAACATATCTTACACATTCATCATACAGGGCAACATCATACATTCATAATATGCATAAACATGCAACATCATCATCATCATCATGCCCTACATGCACTCTAAGGCCATAACTATCCTCTTACATGCTCCTACGGGTTACCTTACGTCCAAACTTACATCTGCACCTTCCCCGAAGGCCAGAGCCAAACTACACATTCCTTCGAGTGCAACAGCCCTATTCGGGCGTATGGACACTCTTCAGTCGCATGGCCTCCATGCGACTGAACATCAAGCGACTGGACTCATGCGGATGGTCATCTATGCGAATGAACATCCAATCGTGCGTATGGACCTTGTGCGAATGGGATTACTACGAATGGGCACCTATGCGACTAACCTCATGCGAATGGACTCATGCGACTAAGCATCTATGCGACTGAACCCTCAGTCGTACAACCCTCATGCGACTGGACTCCCAGTCGTGCGACTGAATCCCAATCGTGCGAATGACCTTCAATCGCCCTCATTCGGCCGTATGGCCTTCATTCGGTCGCCTAGCCCTAGCTGATGCAGAATGGAGTTCATCCCGAACCCAATCTGCCATTTTCGGCCTCCAAGCTCATCCAAACCCATTCTAAGCCTAAATCAACCCTCCTGGACCTTAGGAATGCATACCATAACACCATACAAGCACACACAAGTCCGAAATCATACTCTAAACACATCATACACTTCACACCCAAACGGGTCAAACACACACACACATAAAAACGGGTTTTGAACATTTTCCAGCCCCAAAATCAGTTGAAAACAAGTAAAAGTGGGGTCCTAGAACTCACACAATCGAGCACAAAGACAAGAGCTTCGATTTGGCTTGCTACTCGACGGATTTGGACACTCGAATCACCCGAAACACCACTTTTCTCCCCTTTTTCTCCTCTTTTCTCTCTTCTCCTCTTTGTGAGCTGAAATTTTGGAGTGTGTGGGGAGAGTGGGCTGCCCTCTCCCTACACATACCACCACAACTCCCAACTTTTCGTCGTTGGCGAGTTTGGTCCCTCGACTTTAGACTTTATTTCTTTTCTTTCTTCGCCGGCTTCAAAATAATAAATTTCGGGTGTTACAAGTCCACCCCCCTTAAATAGGTTTCGTCTTCGAAACCTGTTATTCCTCGAACAAACGTGGATAGTGTTGTCTCATTTCTTCCTCAGTCTCCCACATTGACTCGGATCCCTTCCTGTGCTTCCACTGTACACGCACAAGAGGAACCACTTTATTCCGTAGCCTTTTCTCCTTTCGGTCGATGATTGCCACTGGTTGCTCCACATAATTGAGCCGTTCATCTACTTCGATATCTTCCAATGGGACAATCATATCTTCATCTGCTAAGCACTTCCTTAGATGAGATACATGGAATGTCGGGTGAATTCCACTTAACTCATCTGGCAACTCCAGTCTATAGGCCACCTCTCCTACTCGAGCAATGATTTGGAAAGGGCCTATATACCTTGGGCTCAACTTGCCCCGCTTTCGGAAGCGAATGATACCCTTCCAAGGTGAGACCTTCAACATAACCCGGTCACCCACCTGAAACTCAATCGGCCTGCGTCGTTTATCAGCATACGACTTCTGTCTGTCTTTGGCTGCCTTCATGAAGGCTTTAATCTTCTCAAGCTTCTCAGTCGTAGCCTCGATAACCTCGACGCTTCCCAATTCCTTCTGACCAATATCACCCCAACAAACGGGTGTTCTGCATCTCCTACCGTATAGCATCTCATATGGAGGCATGCCAATGCTGGCGTGATAGCTGTTGTTATATGAGAATTCGGCTAACGGTAGGTGGTCGTCCCAACTTCCACCAAAATCGATCACACATGCCCGGAGCATGTCTTCCAGCGTCTGAATGGTCCTTTCTGACTGACCATCAGTCTGGGGATGATAAGCCGTGCTAATATGTAACCTCGTCCCCATAGCGTCGTGGAATTTCTTCCAAAATTTAGATGTAAACCGGGTGTCGCGATCCGACACAATAGACACCGGCACACCATGCCGAGTCACAATCTCCTTGATGAACAGATCAGCCAACCTCTCAGATGAATATGTCTCGCGGATCGATAGGAAGTGAGCACTCTTCGTCAAACGATCAACTATCACCCATATGGCATCATACCCTTTCGGGGTACGCGGCAGCTTTGTAATGAAATCCATGGTGATGTGCTCCCACTTCCATTCCGGTATATCCAAAGGTTGTATCTTCCCGTACGGCTTTTGATGCTCAGCCTTCACCTGTAAGCAAGTAAGGCATTTACTCACGTACTCCACCACATCGCGCTTCATACCCGGCCACCAATAATCTTTCTTCATATCATGGTACATCTTCGTGGCACCAGGATGAATGGAATACCGAGTCTTGTGAGCTTCATCCATTATCTTCCCCCGTAGATCCCCAAAACGAGGAATCCACGCACGATCGAATCGGGTTCTAACACCGAACGTGTTTTCACCCAATTCTCCAACCAGACCTCTCATTCTTTCAGAGTTAAGATGATCTTCCTTCAATGCCTCATCTTGAAACTCTTTAACCTGTTTCATCACATCGGAGGTCATGATCAATTGATAGGCTTTCACCCGAATCGGCTCGGGCCTCTCTTTTCGGCTAAGGGCATCAGCCACCACGTTGGCCTTGCCCGGATGGTAGTGGATCTCACAATCATAATCCTTTATAAGTTCCAACCACCGTCTCTGCCTCATGTTCAAATCCTTCTGCTCGAAGAAGTACTTCAGACTCTTGTGGTCAGTGAATATGGTGCACTTCGTCCCATAGAGGTAGTGCCTCCAAATCTTTAATGCAAAGACCACGGCTGCTAGCTCCAAGTCATGAGTAGGATAATTGACCTCATGAACCTTCAACTGTCGAGATGCATAGGCTATAACCTTTCCTCTCTGCATTAACACGCACCCCAACCCCGAGTAAGAAGCATCAGAATAAACCACCAGATCTTCACTTCCATCGGGTAATGACAGAACAGGAGCTTGAGTCAATCTTGCCTTCAATTCTTCAAACGCCTTTTCTTGAGCTTGACCCCATACGAACTTCACATCTTTTCGGGTCAGCTTAGTCAGTGGAGAAGCAATCTTAGAGAAGTCTTGGATAAATCTTCTGTAGTAGCCCGCCAAACCCAAGAAACTGCGAATCTCGGATGGCGTCTTTGGCGACTTCCATTGCATAACCGCCTCCACTTTTGCCGGGTCCACCATAATCCCATCGGGATTCACCACGTGACCCAAGAACTGAACTTCGCGCAACCAGAACGCGCACTTGGAGAATTTAGCATACAACTCCTCCCTTCTTAACGTCTCTAGAACTTCCCGAATGTGACCGGCATGCTCTGCTTCGCTCCTCAAGTAAATCAGGATATCATCAATAAACACGATCACTGATTTATCCAACATAGGCCGACACACACGGTTCATCAAATCCATAAAAGCAGCTGGCGCGTTGGTCAAGCCAAAAGACATGACAAGAAACTCGTAGTGACCATAGCGCGTACGGAAAGCTGTTTTAGGAATATCTTGCTCCTTCACCCTCAACTGATGGTAACCAGATCGAAGATCTATCCTTGAAAACCAGCTGGCACCCTGGAGCTGATCGAACAAATCATCTATCCTCGGTAAGGGGTATCGGTTCTTCACTGTCAACTTGTTTAGCTCGCGGTAGTCGATGCACATCCTCATACTACCGTCCTTCTTCTTTACGAACAGGACCGGAGCACCCCAAGGAGAGATACTCGGTCTAATGAACCCCTTATCAAGCAGCTCTTGCAACTGCTCCATCAATTCTTTCATCTCGGTCGGAGCCAACCGATACGGTGCCTTGGCGACAGGTTGGGCACCCGGTATCAGATCAATCTGAAACTCAATCTCTCTGTCAGGTGGCACTCCTGATAAGTCTTCTGGGAACACATCTGGAAAGTCACACACAACCGGTACATCAGCTAGTTGTGGTGTTGGCGTATCCACATCCTTTACATAGGCCAAGTAGGCACTACATCCACGCCTCATACACTTTCCCGCCACCGCCATCGAGATCACCTTCGGAATCGTAGTAACCCGATCACCATATACCGTCACTGAACTACCGTCAGGCGCCAACAACCGAATCATCTTCTTGCGACACACAATGTTCGCCTCAAAGTCCGCTAACCAATCCATCCCAAGAACCAAGTCAAAACCACCTAAGACCATCACGAACGGTCTAACCGGAAACTTATGACCCTCAAGCTCCACATCACAGTTCTCTATCATCTCAGTAATCCTGGTAGACTTACCTATGGCAGTTTCTACATCAAAGGGCGCATCAACACGTCTACTACTAACAGGCAGCTTAGCACAGAAAGCAGCAGAAATAAAACTTTTACTCGCACCAGAATCAAATAACACAGAAGCTAAAGTTTGGTTCACCAGAAACGTACCGGACACAACGTCAGGGTCCGTCCTAGCCTCCTCCTGTGTCATGGTGAATGCCCTGGCGCTCGCCCTCGGTCCATCACCTCCCGTCCTCTTCGCCCCTGAACTCTCAGCCCTCGGCTTCTTACAATCCCTGCTCATATGACCAGTTTCCCCACAGTTAAAACATTTGCCCGTCAGGCAATCCTTCGCCATATGCCCCGTCTTCCCACACTTGAAGCACACATTCAAACCCAGCCTGCATTCTCCCGCATGCTCCTTTCCACACTTACCACATCTCCTCGACCCTGCTCCCGGTGTGGCCACGCGGCGGTCATCCACCCGTGCCTTTTTGTTACCCGTCGAGGCCTCACCCCGACCAAACCTCTTCCCGTTCCAGCTTCGATCACCACCACCCTTCCTATTCGCTTCAACCACCACCGCTCCCCTCTCATCATAAAGTCTTCCGGCCAAATCAACCGCCGACCTAAACGTACTTGGTCGGGCGGCGATCATATGCCGGCGGACATCCACCGGTAAACCCTGAATGTACCTCTTGATCTTCCGAGAAAGAGACGTCACCTGATCCGGCACCAACCGTGCCATCTCGTTGAACTTGGTAGTGTATTGCTGGTGTGTCATGGATCCCGCCTCCAGCTGCAGGAACTCCCTCTCAATCTTATCCATTTCCCTGTGAGGACAGAACTCCTCAATTACCATCTTCTTCAGTTCGGGCCACCTCATTCTCCCGATTGCCCGATTACCCTCCGCTTGGACAATGTTGTCCCACCAGCATAGTGCCGAGTCCACAAAGGAGTGGGTGGCAAACTTTACCTTCTGATCTTCTCGGCACTCGCTTATGTCGAGAACAGCCTCCATTTCTCTCACCCATCGGTGAGCAGCAGCGGCATTGCCATTACCGTCAAAAGTAGGGGGCTTGCATCTCATAAACACCCCGTAGTTACAGCCTCGTGCCACCTCCCGCACAGGCTCCTCTTCCTCTTCCTCCTCATTATCGGAGAAAATCGTTTCAGGCTCCGGTTGCTCCCCCGAGGCCCGGTTTCTCTCCTTCCTTTCTCCTTCCTTCACAGCTTTGATGACTTCGGTTACCACAGACGGCAAGATCGTCTGCATGACCTGATGTACTTCCTCGACAACAGCCTCCTTTACTGAGGCCCTTAAGTTCGCACTCTCATCCCCAGCTTCTGGATGAGGAGTCTCAGGTTCTGCAGGAACCTCTTTCTCAGCTCTAGGCCTTCCTCTTTTAGGGCGTGGTTCAGCAACAGGGCCATCACGGCCTCCACCCCTAGAAGCTCTAGAAGATCTACCACCAGCCATTCTCTACCACACTGAAAGATTCAAACACCAACACGGTCATTCAAGGAAACAACTCAGTTTATGTCAAGTATAGTAAGTCCCTAATTACAGTGGCCAGTTGTGATTAGCCACTTACTGTACTCTTCATACCCCAAGTATTACCTGTCCTGACTACATCAGTATTCAAATCTACATACAACACATAACATATACCATGCGCACATAAACCGGTTAACTTTAAGAAAATACCTGATGGCACGCAGCTACTCAGTTTGGCATCCCATTCCCCATTCGTCCCATTTTCAGTTTAAGTTAAGGTTTATTTTGAAAATTTACCCATTTCACTTAAACTTTGGCTCTGATACCAACTTGTAAAGCCCCGTTCCCGGGACGCTTACAGTTGGTCATTCATCGCACATAAAACGTATAATTACAATTTCATTAAGAAAACATTGCAGGGGAAACATTCAAAAATGACATCACATTTCATTATAAATACTTTTGCCAAATAATACACCATTATCTGATTACAAAATACATGTTTGCATTATAACACAAAAGCTTCATAAATGGATGCCATCCCAAAAGAGCCGAGTAGCCTCGCCGTGCCATCCTCAGCAATCATTTACCTGCCAACTGGAAAATATAATAAAAGTCAGCGTTGCTGAGTGAGTTCTAGTTTTCTTATAAAACACACTTTACTTTCATAAGAAACCATTCATTACTTTAACGTGACGTACGCATCGATAATATCATTATTATCTTCTTTATTCATTCGTTCAATCATTCGTTCATTCGTCCCTTTTAACTTACTTGCGCATCGGACATCATCCATACCAATACCATGTGCTACACCCCAATTAGTCTCAGCTACCGGGCCGAAGTCAATAAATGAACAGCTAAACGTATGCCACGGTACTAGGGGTAACCGATCAGTCTTAGCTACTGGGCCGAAGTCAATAAATGAACAGCTAAACGTATGCCACAGTACTAATGATAACTGATCAGTCATAGCCACTGGGCCGAAGTCAATAAATGAACAGCTAAACGTATGCCACAGTACTAAGGGTAAGCGGTAGAGGTTCCATATAATGGTCAATCACAAAGAAGGACCCGTTATCCGATGCATGCAAGACGTGTCATCTCTTTCCACTTTACGTTACATAATACTTCATTTCATTCGTCATACTAAGTAAAGTCATAGGAAAGATAACCATACATCATAATAAGGAACATATCTTACACATTCATCATACAGGGCAACATCATACATTCATAATATGCATAAACATGCAACATCATCATCATCATCATGCCCTACATGCACTCTAAGGCCATAACTATCCTCTTACATGCTCCTACGGGTTACCTTACGTCCAAACTTACATCTGCACCTTCCCCGAAGGCCAAAGCCAAACTACACATTCCTTCGAGTGCAACAGCCCTATTCGGGCGTATGGACACTCTTCAGTCGCATGGCCTCCATGCGACTGAACATCAAGCGACTGGACTCATGCGGATGGTCATCTATGCGAATGAACATCCAATCGTGCGTATGGACCTTGTGCGAATGGGATTACTACGAATGGGCACCTATGCGACTAACCTCATGCGAATGGACTCATGCGACTAAGCATCTATGCGACTGAACCCTCAGTCGTACAACCCTCATGCGACTGGACTCCCAGTCGTGCGACTGAATCCCAATCGTGCGAATGACCTTCAATTGCCCTCATTCGGCCGTATGGCCTTCATTCGGTCGCCTAGCCCTAGCTGATGCAGAATGGAGTTCATCCCGAACCCAATCTGCCATTTTCGGCCTCCAAGCTCATCCAAACCCATTCTAAGCCTAAATCAACCCTCCTGGACCTTAGGAATGCATACCATAACACCATACAAGCACACACAAGTCCGAAATCATACTCTAAACACATCATACACTTCACACCCAAACGGGTCAAACACACACACACATAAAAACGGGTTTTGAACATTTTCCAGCCCCAAAATCAGTTGAAAACAAGTAAAAGTGGGGTCCTAGAACTCACACAATCGAGCACAAAGACAAGAGCTTCGATTTGGCTTGCTACTCGACGGATTTGGACACTCGAATCACCCGAAACACCACTTTTCTCCCCTTTTTCTCCTCTTTTCTCTCTTCTCCTCTTTGTGAGCTGAAATTTTGGAGTGTGTGGGGAGAGTGGGCTGCCCTCTCCCTACACATACCACCACAACTCCCAACTTTTCGTCGTTGGCGAGTTTGGTCCCTCGACTTTAGACTTTATTTCTTTTCTTTCTTCGCCGGCTTCAAAATAATAAATTTCCGGGTGTTACAGTGATACAAGTATCAGCAGGTCTCAACATAACCACAACATATAGCATCATAATATAGCACAAAATAGTTCAGTTTAAACAGAGCATGCTTCATCCCAAAATCAGTAGTAAAAAGGGAAACTCTTGAACTCACCTGGTATCCTTATATAAATTCTAAGCTTGACAAAAAGTGAAGGTCTCCAACAATGAAATCCTAATTTGAACATATAAGATTTATGTTTAGAATTAGCACGATGTTATTACATGCGTGCGGTTGAGCTCTTTAGTTTCTTAAAGTTAATAATTAGTATCTTTGAAGTACCTTAGCTTCTTGTGGAATGAATAATTGTTACGTTCTAATTTGCACGTATTAGATTAATTAATTCTTTTAATCGAGAAATGATTCCTTGTATAATGAATGTAACAATAATCGGTTGATATTAAGGATTCCAAATCTTTATAGATAATTGTTATTGACGTTATAAGTAATCTATTATGTTCCAAATGATATTTATATTGTTTATGCTTTTAACACGAGGTTAAATTGATTGATGCTAGAATAATCTAAATATCGATGATAGTTGTCATTATATTGAATAAAAAGGGTGATACAAATAATATTTATTCCAATAATAATGGGATGATCGACTATTAATAATAAAAAGATGATGGATTATTATAGAATTATGAGCCTTAAATAAATACGCGTGAATATCGGTTAACCTAAAGTATCTATATGTACAAATATATAAATAAGCATGAATGTATTTTGTATGTATTTTACATCCCGAAGTCTTGTATAGGTTTGAATGACATGAGATTAAATAATTTCTTATATGTTGTCTAATTTCTGTTTATATGATAACATTACCAACTTGTTTATCATTAAGCGATTGGTCACGCCATTTCGAGTTTACACATTCATTCTTGATGATTTATAACTAGTTAACATTTTATACATATTTGAAGCTCAACACACACACAAGTTAATATATATAATCATTATATTTACGTGTAAGGATTTCTAGCGCACAGTTATACCTAACGTTTCTATATCGCGTCCTAGAACTCGCTTGTGCCGAACCGCACCGCGTTGACTGTCCATTGACCAGTTGACCAGCTTTGACCAACAGCTTTGACCAAGGTTTAACCTAACCAAAACACACCAAGATCACATACAACACTACTACATTGTTATCTTGCAACCATAACGCACTATACGTTACCAAACACCTCGGTTGAGACTTCTACCACCGTAGTCCATTACTTGCGCCACGATCAACCATGGATAGCCACCGGCAGTCTCTTGGTCGGCTGGAATCCTCGCCGGAATAACCCAACGTAACAAAATCTTGAAGATCTCGTCTAGAATCCGACATGCGGCCACAAGAGCAGCCTTAAGTCAACTCCACTAACCTTTACCACCATAAACCATCATCATCTACGGCCCTCGGTCGCCACCGTCACGGCCGGCAGCCACCATCACACCAAGAAAACCCTAGCCGCCGCTACTTTCAACTGCCCATCACTTTCAAACCGCTTAGAGTTAGAGGAAATGGTTACCACCATTGGAAAGTTCTTGTCGAGAGGAAGAAGAGCATGTGCAGCACTCGCCGCCACTCGCCGGAACCCTAGCCGCCGCCACCTTCTCCTCTCCATATCTCCACCCTCGCTGCGAATCAGAAGAAACCACCACCACCACTAGATTCAGGAGGTCAGAATAAGTGGGGGTGGGCCGAGACCTCGCCGGACACCGTCGCCGCCGCTGCGGCACCGCCGTCCGCTACCGCTGCTCCGCCGTGGAGCCTCCTGCTCCGGCGAAGGCGGCTGGTGCAGCCCTTGAGAGCATTTGTTCTTGTTTTAGGGTTTTGAAATGAAGGAAAAGAGGGAAAAGTTGTTTGAAATACCTAGGGTTTTTAGGTGGGTTTCTTTTAAAAATCGCGTATACGCACTGCGATCTATCAAACCTCGTTAGAATACCTATAATAGATATATTTAATTACCTCTGCTTGAAATAAAACAATTCGGTATATTTATTTTTGTTTCTCGGGTTTGACTAGATTTCGCGCCGATACACGCCTTGGTCGCGTCTCGAAACGTATTTGCCCTAGATAAGCGTCTCCCTTTCTAAATTAGAATATTGTAATAAATATAATAATTAGATAAATATTTATGATGTTATAGGGCTCGGTTGACGTATCAGATTTCAGTTATATGCCGGTGTAACCAGTATTCGCGTTCTCCCACGCAACTCAGTTGATTATGCGCGTTTAATTTAGAATCTTTTAGTAAACATTATTTACAATACGAATCATGATTAACAATAATTTTAGTAGGATATCAAGCCATTAATAGGAAATTATGACGAAACGTAGACGTTTGAACGCATTAGATTACCGAACTTTACATGTTATTGGTTTTGAATCTATTTAGTTGGATTTTATCATAGTTACTTCGAATCACATATCAATTCATTATTTTATGATTACTTATTTATTTAGATGGTAAATGTGTATTGGGCCTTAAATGGGCCCGAAATATTAGTTTCTTATCTGAGTTTTCTTTGATAGTCCAAATCAGTCCGGGCCTTTATTGGGCCCTATAATGATTTAAGGTTTCTTAATGGGCTTAATTTCTGGGGTGTTACAAAATCCTCTAAATTCAATCCAAATGACAACTCCCCACCCACTGAATCCATTATTAAGAACTAGACCATGGATACGAGTTTGAAATGATCAAAAACCACTCATATTTATTCAATAAGAAACGAGAATCAAATTATAGTTACGAAATGAAAGTAATCATATGTCAAACATGTAACACAATATGTGATTGATGAAAGGAAGTAGAATTAAGGTAACACGACCAAGAGGATAACATTTATTCTTATTTCAATCAAAATTGAGTGCTTATAGATTTTTGCATTAAAGTATTCTCAAAAGCTTAATAAAATACATAAAAAATGAAATAGTTATACGATGACATTAAACAACAAGAGTTCTCGAATCGATAGTTTTCGCTGTCCATAACAACCATTCATAATATGCCAATTCGATTCTCAAGCCTTCTTAACACCCGTATAAACTAATCTAATCAAATCCGATTATAAGATTAGTAAATTCAAACTAAACAACCACAAAGGGAAGATAGTATCTACTTTCAAATAAAAATCAAAACCTATCATGAAAATAAACAAATCACCTTTAAAATCGATCCACTACTACACAAATGCATACGGAACACTCCATGGCCATCTTCGAACACTCTTGCTCACAAATCCTCTAAATTCAATCCAAGTTACAACTCTCCACCCACTTAATCCATTATTAAGCACTAGACCATGGATACGAGTTTTAACTGATCCACTCGTATTCATTCAATAAGAACAGAGAATCAAATTATAGTTACTAAATGAAAGTTATCATATGTCAAACATGAAACAAAATTTATGATTGATGAAAGGAAGTTAAATCAAGGTAACACGACCAAGTGAATAACATTTATTCTTATTTAAATCGAAATTGGGTGCGTATAATTTTTTGCATTAAAGTATTCTCGAAAGCTTAATAAAATACATTAAAAAGGAAATAGTTATACAATTACGTTAAACAAAGAGAGTTCTGGCATGGATAGTTTTCGCTATCCATAACAACCATTCATAATATGCCAATTCCATTCGCAAGCTTTCTTAACACCCTTATAAACTAATCTAATCAAATCCGATTATAATGATGTAAGGCCCCGTTCCCGGGACGCCTACAGTTGGTCATTCATCGCACATAAAACATACATTTACATTCATACTTCATAAACATCGCAGCGGAACATTTAAAATAAGATTTCATTTCTATATAAATGCTTTTGCAAGTTAATACAACATTCATTACAAAATAGTTTGTTCGCATTACAATGCAAAAAAATTAATCAAAAGAATGCCATCCCAAAAAGAGCTGAGTAGCCTCGCGGTGCCATCCTCAGCAAACATTACCTGCCAACTGGAAAACATATATAAAGTCAGCGTTGCTGAGTGAGTTCTAGTTTTATAAAATAAACATACTTTACTTTCATTAAAAACTATTCCTTTTATCATGTGATCATTCAACATACGTATACACAGATAATGTCATTATTATCTTTCATCTCATTCGTTATCTTTCGTTCCTTTCATACATTCATTCTTCCGAGTTTGTTGTGACGACAGAGTCGCTCACCTCAATAGCAATCACAATGATTGCATGCTATCCGAGTCTATTACAACCATAGGGTTGCTCACCTCATTGCCCATCTTAATGATAGCAAGCTATCCGAGTCTCTTGCAACAACAAGGTTGCTCACCTCATGGCAACATCACGATAGCACGTTACTCGAGTCTCTTGCAACGACAAGGTTGCTCACCCCATAGGCAATCTCAATGATTGCACTTCATTCGAGTCTTTTGCAACACAAAGTCGCTCACCCCATATATATGCTTGCAAGCCTTTCTTTCGTTCATTCATCATTCATTAATGCATGCATTCTTACTTCATGTTCCTCTTTCATTATCTTTCACTTTACATTGCATAATACTTCATTCATTCATTAACATGACATGTAAAGCCACAAGAAAGATAAGCATACATCATAATAAGGAACATATCATACACATTCATCATCATCATACAGGGCAACATCATACATACATAACATGCATAAACATGCAACATCATCATCCTCATGCCCTACATGCTCACTAAGGCCATAATCGTCATCTTTGTTAGGACCTGGTATTTGAACGAAATACCGAGTGATTGCGTGTTAAACCAACTCAAATAGTGCGGAATCCTATTTGATTGGCGATCCAATCAGTGAGAACACACGATGAATCAATCAAGAATTGATATCAACGTCAGAAATCGATTAGGAACCGATCTGATGTGTTCTATGAACTTGGAGAACGATTTGGGAGGCTTCTGGACGGCTAGGGTACGTCTGGAATCGTAATGGGATGAATGCTCACGTTTTCCCACGAATTGGGTCTATTTATAGGTTAGTATTATTCAATCGTGCGACTGGGCCATAAGTATGGTTCAGTCGTGCGATTGAACCATGCGGTTGATTCATCCGTACGACTGAGTGTTCAGTCGTGCGATTGAGTCAATCTTATGTGTCAATCATACGACTGATCCAGTCTCCTGGTTCAGTCGTGCGATTGAGTCAATCGTATGAAGTTATTCATGCGTGTGGTCCATTCGCATGGGCCATTCGCATGAGAACTTCATTTAGTTAAGTTTGAATGTTCTATTTAATATAACTTAATATGCACTCATTCAAACATTCATAAACCCAATCAATTTAATCACAACTCATTAATGAAACATTAAACATTACAAGTAACAACCAATTTATATCATTTCATTAATCGATTACAATTACATCATAATCAGACAGACAAGTTCATTACATTACAAATCATGATCTAGGGACATACATGCATCAACAAACTCCCCCTTGGACCTAGATCTATCTATTCTCTTGTCTTCTGCATCACCTCCTTATACTTCTTGTACTTCTCCTCTTTAGTGACTCCTGCGTGTATCTCAAAAGCAAAGCAGAGTCTTATGACATTTTGGAATTGGAGGGCTTGTACAATATCTTGCGTGTCATAGAATAGTGGCCACTTATATAATGTGTAGACATCATTAGCAGATAAGTTGGTTAGCCACATTGGGTCGAATACCCTGATAGTATCCATTTGTCCCTCTTTATTCAATACTATGACAGCTTCAGCGGTTCTCCAATCATAGTACCACCATTTGAAGTGGGGAGTGAAGTCCTGTGGCATTTCCCTGAGAGGGATTCTCGACATTGTTCTCGGGGGACTCCACTTCAGCACTATCTTTGGCTTACCAGTTATGGGATCAACTTCAGAACGTCTGATATACCTCGTAGGTTGTTGAGGTTTGAAGTTGACCCACCTGGTGTGGTACTCTTTCCTCAGGGCAGCCTCAAACCAGCCTGACATCTTTCTCGGGTCAGCATACAGCAGCTTTAGTTTAGCCAGCTGGTTGAGCTCAAAACCAGGTAGAGTCTTCAGATCATGTGGAAACCTGAAGTACTCTATGCCCTGCTCCCTCTTAACTGCATAAGCGTTAAGGTCTTCAAAATAAGCCCATGAGATAATCCTGCCTGACACCTTATGGTGTTTCTTGACTCTGTAGAGCTTGGTGTAGGCATCTCTCTTTGGTGCAGCACGCTGGGCTCTTACTTCTTCAAAACAGGCAGCCCATTCAGCCTTGCGAATATCTACGTCTGCATTGGAGGCTTGGGCTGTTCCTTCAGTCTTTTCTGCTTCTTGCTCCATCTTGTCAAGTACCTCAAAAGTATCACTGACTAGGGATTCACCCAGATTGGGGACCACATTTTCCTCGGCGTCAGCGTACTGAGGATACTCTTCTGCAGTAATGTCTTCAACCTCAACTTCATCAATATCATTCAGTTCCTCATCACTGGTTGAATCAACTGTTGGAGCGTCCTTCACTATTTCATCGGGATTGAGTTTGAACATTTCTGCTATTTGCTCATCAGACAGGTCATGAATTATCTCCCCTTCTTCAGGGGTATAACTCACAGACCGTCTTACTATCCCTTGTAGGTCAAGAATCATGGTTAACTGAGTCTTGACCATTTGAAGGGGAGCAAAGTCAAACTCATCCCTTTGAAAGTTTGGATCTGTTTGATATAAACATTCAACACATAAATCATTAGTAATTAATCAAACAGACATATATTAACTTAATATATATAAACATTTAATACATTTGTTTTTCATTACATGATTCAAGTACAAAGTAAATAAATACATAAAACGTCTAATCAGTACTTTTGTCTTGAATCTGTGGTGTGTCGCTCGGAGGAGCAGAAGTAGTGGATGACTGGTCTTGTCGACGTTTGGATCTTCGCTCTTGACCTGAAGCAGAGGCCGATGCAGCCGCATCCCCTCCTTCTGCCTCGTCATCATCATCACGTCCTTCTGTCCTGTCTTCTTCCGTTTCCTCATCATCATCATCTTCCTCATCATCATCCTCATCTTCATCATCATCATCTCCGTCATCCCCGTCACCCTCCTTTAGCTTCAGGGGCTCATCCTTCGACCCCTTCAGCCTCAGCATGATAGTCTTGTTGGTCGTCTCCAACTCCTCAATACGTTTGACGGACTGAGCCTGAATGTCTTGGAGTTGGGACACCTCAACTCTCTGCTGGTCTATGACCCGAGCCTGCTCTGCCAGTTGCTGTGATTGGGCAGCAGCCAGGTCGGTCAGCTGGCGGATCTGCGCCGCCTTCTCCTCGTCAGCAGCAAGCAGACGCATCACCATACGGTTTAGCGCTGAGAGCTGCTCCTCTACCCCGATGTGAGGTAGAGTGAATCCATGAGCATGTGAGGGCTGGGCTGACGGTCCAGCATGCTGTGTGGTGGTGGTGGCAGTGGCTGTGGTGAATATGGGTCGGTGGGCTGATGGTGGTGAAGTAGGGGTGAATGGTCTGGTGATGGATGGGATAGCTACAGTGGTGGTAGGTAAAGTGGTGGATGTGGTAGTAGGAGTAGTGGCTGTGGTGGCTGTGGTGATGGGTGGTATGTCAGTAGTGGTGGTAGTGGTGGCTGTGGTGGTAGTCACGAAGGTCAAACGACGCTTCTTCTTCTTCAACCCATGTGGTTGAGCCATCCGCTTCCTCCTAGTCCCGGAGGAAGTAGATGCTCCCCCTGCAGCTCTGCTAACTGACCCTGGAACGTAGTTAGGGTCAGTATCTCTCTCCGAGGAGTCCCTTGGGTGCTCACCAACCACCTTAAGCCCGTGGTCTGTGGGAACTACTTTGCTTCCCACAGTCCTGGTGAGGGGCTCCTCGTTGACTCCTCCTCCTCGATATCACCAGCGACGAACTCTTGATGGAAACCGGCCATCTCTGCGACCTCTCCGGCAGTGGCTGACCCCGGGGGAATAACGTCTGTATCTGTGCCTCTAGATGGGGCAGGCATGTCATCCCCGGCGTCGCCGCTATCATCATCATCAGAGTCAGTCTCTGGTATAGCAATATGCTCCACATCTGAGTCACTGTCCTCGTGGCGCCACTTCCTCTTTGCTGGCGCCACATAATCAGCACGGGCCAGATGCCCAAACAACCTCCTGACAGGGGGCTTCACCTGCTTCCCCCTGTAGACCTTCATCCGGCCAAGAGTCGTGTCGTCCATGACCTCAAGAACAACAGCGTCCTCCTTCTCCTTCGGCAGGGAGGGAAGCTTCTGATCAATGATCATCTGTAGAAATCTAGGGTACATACAGAAGCCTTCCTTCCCCTTCCCCTCGAGGTTCTCCACCAAGTAACTGAATATCATCCTGGAGAAGCTGAACGGGTGGTTCAGCACCAACGCTGCATAAGCGTTCTGGATCTGGTCAGAGAGCTCGTCAAAACCTCCCTTCCGTGATGCTATACACTTCAGCAGCACGTGCGCAAGGTACTTAAACTGGGGACAGAGGTTACTCTTGTTGAGTACCCCGGCATTGATGTCCCCAGAGTACTTGGCTCTCATGAAACATCCACGGACCGTGAGGGGGTGTAGACGTGTGGGACACTCAGCATCGTCTCCAAACTGAAGTACTATCCTCAGATCCTCCTCAGAAACAGTGATAGCCTCACCAAAAATCGAGCTCCTGATGCAATGAGGCTCGGTGGATCTGTCTACAGATGCGCCTTCCCAGAAGGCCTGCTGCACTGATCTGTATGGTGTGCAGGGAGTGGATATAGCGTGAGCGATCCTGGATCTCTGTAGGAAAGTAATAATGCCAGCGAAGTCGGCTGCATTCCTGGATGTCAAGTCCAGGTGAGCACATATGTTGTGCTTGGTGCTCATATTCCATCTACTCGCCATCTGTAACACATAATAATATAAACGTTAGTTTCGTTGCTAAGAGTATAAAGCAACACTTAGACTTTGAATAAAATTTCTGTCATGCGATTGGGGTTGTACGACTGAAGACAGTCGTGCGACTGAATTGTGCGATTGAGGTTCAGACGTGCGATTGAACTCATGCGCACGACTGAGTGTGCGACTGGACTCATGCGCATGAACTCTTGTGCGGTTACACCAGTCGTGCGACTGAGTCTCATTCGCATGGTTCAGTCGTGCGATTAATTGATTCGCACCCTTCAGTCGTGCGACTGAAGTTCATCCGGACGACCAGTCGTCTGTCTCATGTGTTCAGTCGTCCAAAGATCGAATCTACGCAGAATAAGTCTTATCACTCAATTAACCGGTTCTTTAGTGTCGCCTTCTCTTCCCTAACAACCTATTTTACTCAATTTTAACATATTACTTAGTTTTAATAGGTTATTAGGGTTTGACAGTCGTGGTTCGCACTTCACAGTCGTTTTAACCCATTTAGGGTTCCAATCCTTGGATTTATGGAATGGACTTCAAAGTACCTGTACGTGATTAGCGAACGTCAGTGACACAGAATCAACAAGAAAAATCAAGCAAATAAAATTTTGGCAGAGTAACGGTAGGATATGCGAATTAGGGGCGATTTGAGAATGAGGAGTCTCTGCGACCGACTCCACCTCTATTTATATCCACCCTAGATCCAATCGTGCGACTGAGTTCATTCGCACCTTTCAGTCGTGCGAGTGGGACTCAGTCGTGCGATTGGGTCAGTCGCCCTTCTCCAGTCGTCCGACTGAAGTTCAGTCGTGCGACTGACTCACTCGTTCGCACTTAAGCCTCCGATTGGACTAATCGTATGATCCATTCGTGCGAATGGACTTCATTCGTATGGTTAGTCCATACGTATGGTCCATTCGTGCGAATGGGTCATACTTAGTTAATTTTTCTGCTATTTTACCAATTTACCTTTAGACTCTTTTAATTAATTATGACCTTTTCATCTCAGACATGATCCTTTTATCTTGAAACACTTTGATCACCTCAGACGTGATCCTTTTAACCTTTGGTCACCTCAGACGTGATCCTTTTAACCACTTTGGTCACCTCAGACGTGACCCTTTTAAAAATACTTTGTCACCTCAGACGTGACTGATATAACCTTTCAAAGAACATATGGTCATCTCAGACATGACCCTTTTAGTGAGTTTATTCCTTCTGATTTTCCTGATGTAGCCCGACACTTGACTCAAGTTAAAACTTAAAACAAACTAACTAATTTAAGAATTTAAACTAATTACATAATCAGACATATTTTTGGCTTTTTGTGAGAGATAAATCCAGAGATTGATATCTACGGGATTTGGATCGGGAGTAGATAGCTTCAACTTAGGTTGATCACATCTGGACCAATCAATTTTTGGAATCATACAGGCAATTCAAATCATTTGGGACTAGTTATAAACCTTTTGATGCTCAAGTCCTCGGTGTTCATCCAGAGTCGTTAGCAACATAAGGAAATCATACTGAAACTCTTAGATTTTCACATTGATTTGGACCTTTGAGAATGTAGCCACAATGATTGTCAGTATGTTTGTCCACTTAAATCCATACACAGACTTTTGACACAGACTGGTGACTTATTTAGGTTTAATTATTTCAACTAACACTTGTGGATCCCACACTTATATGGTAATCAACATCCCTCAGGAGCTTTTGAGCGGTCTACGGGTATTATTACAAGAAGAGACTATTCTTAGAGCTTTCAAAGAGAAGCCTGTCCTCAGGTCAGTGCCATCGCACAGCAGAGAGGCGGCAAACAACAATGAATTCTAGAATATCTAGGTTATGCTTATCCTCAGGTCAGTGCCATCGCACAGCAGAGAGGCACATAACCTATCTCCTTGTTAGAGCAGCTTATTTTATTTTGCACAAAATGCACCAACAACATAAGTCATTAGCTTTATTGCATTTGTCTTTCAATTTTTTCTTTTGCTTTGCTCTAGTTATGGTCATCCGCACACATTTGTGGCGTTTAATTGCTCATTACCCCTTATTGGAATATTGTTGATTGTGTTAACCAGTGATAAGATGGACGCCCACAGTCAGTTGAACACTTTAGTTTTATCTTGAAATCACCAATCCGGTCTAGTTGTCTATTGTGTTGAATCTACCAACATATCATATATGGTCTAGCAGCCTCTAAGTTTACTTTCTTTGTGTCACCTTAGGAGTTGCCAGTTTTCTATCATCTTTCCTTTTAGTATTGCTTAGACTACACAGATTTATTTCTTTGAACTTTTGCATATTACTAAAACTTAAATTTTAAAGTCCCTCTTGATTTGTTCCTGTGTACTATCATTTTCCAAAGGTATTGAATCGGTATCACAGATACAATCTACCTTATTTCAGCTCGCTACTCCTTCTCCCTCATTTTTTTTTTTTTTTTTTTTTTAATGTTAACTTGCTGACATATTCTCCCCCTAAAATACTAAAATCATTTCTGGTTTAATTATTTTAGGATTTTAATAAACAGCAAGAGAACATGAGTTTAAATAAATTAAAATCAAATAGACAAATCAAAATAAATAAAATAAAATTTAAGTACACGACATCGGACTACACATTTTCATCATCAGGAATTACCTCACTTTTCTTTTTAACACCGTTGACCTCTAATAAATATTGAAAACGTGGTTTATCAAAGGCTTTAGTATAGAGGTCAGCGCGTTGAAAATCAGTATTAATTTTAACCACATCAATTAAGTTCTTTTCAAAACAATCTCTTATGAAATGGTATTTAATACCGATGTGTTTGGTCTTAGGATGTTGGACCGGATTTTTAGTTACTGCAATTGCAGCAGAGTTATCAACAAAAATAGGAGTAGATGAGAATTTTAAACCGTAATCCCGCATTTGCTGTTGAATCCAGATGATTTGAGAACAGCAACTTGCAGCAGCAACATATTCGGCTTCACAGGTTGACAAGGCAACCGATGTCTGCTTCTTACACTGCCAGGTAACTAATCTTCTCCCAAAGAATTGACACCCTGCTGATGTAGACTTGTAGTTCATCTTGCAGCCCCCGTAATCCGAGTCACTATACGCGGTAAGCTCAAAGTCATCATCATGAGGGTACCACAATCCAAGTGTGGGTGTACCCTTCAGATAACGAAAAATCCTCTTGACCCCGATCAGATGGTTGACCTTTGGTTTAGCCTGATATCTTGAACATAGACATGTAGCATACATAATATCAGGTCTTGAGGCAGTGAGATACATGAGAGATCCGATCATTCCTCGGTACATAGTGGCATCTACTAGATCTCCATTATCATCCGGTGCTATATCATGATTAGTAGCAAGTGGAGTCCCAGCAGCAGAAGCATTCTCCATGTCAAAACGACTGAGAATGTCTCCTACATACTTGGTCTGATGTAGAAAGATTCCATTAGGTGTTTGATCCACCTGTAACCCGAGAAAGAACTTCATCTCCCCCATGGCACTCATCTCAAATTCTTTCTTCATTACTGCTTCAAACTCTTTACATAACTCTTCGTTCTTTGACCCGAAGATTATGTCATCAACATATATCTGTACAAGCAGTAGGTCGCCATCCTTTTCCTTAATAAACAGTGTACAGTCAATTACTCCCCTGCGAAAGCCGTGTTTCACAAGATGAGTTGAGAGTTTCTCATACCAAGCTCGAGGAGCTTGATGAAGCCCATACAAAGCTTTGTCGAGCTTGTAAACTCTATCCCGATGGTAAGGATCTTCAAAACCCTCGGGTTGACTTACGTAGACTGTTTCTCTGATTTCCCCATGAAGGAATGCACTCTTTACATCTAATTGGTAGACTTTGATCTTCATGTACGATGCATAGGCAAGGAAGATACGAATAGCTTCCATCCTTGCCACGGGTGCAAACACCTCATTGTAGTCAATGCCCTCGACTTGGCGAAAACCTTGAACCACCAGTCGAGCTTTGTTCCTGATAATGACCCCTTGGTCATCCTTCTTGCATTTTAGTACCCATTTAGTGCCAATACTTTAGCACCTTTAGGTTTATCAACCAGTGTCCATACACCTAACTTCTTAAACTGCAGAAGTTCTTCTTGCATGGCACTCACCCACCCTCATCGCCTCAATCATTGCGAGACAAAACATCGATAGGCACCATCATGAATGTAACCTTTCTCCATAACCGAGGCGTAATCAGCTGAGTACAACTGATTTCGGGTTTGTACTCCTGATCTGACATCCCCATAACATTGTCAAGGGGATGATAAACGTTTAGTCGTGATCCTGGAGTAGTAGGAACAGCTACCTCAGAGCCAAGATTATGAACATTTGGTTCTGCATCTGAGGTAGTTGGAGTTTGAGGTTCTGAAGTCGAAGGTGCATCACTCGTAGATGCTTGTGGACTTGCTTGGAACTGGAACCTGTTCCTCCTGACTGTTCTGGTCATCTTCTTCAGCTTCATCTTCAGAGGAGGAGTCACTGTCGTCGACTACTCCCCCTGACTGAGTAGATGATTCTCCCTGTGTGCTAGATGGTGTATTCAGAATATCATACATCATCCTAGTTGCTAGCTCATCGTCCGAGGGAGAGAGAGGTATGTTGAAGGATTTGAAGAATCCATCATAATCGAAGAAGTAGGCAGGTCCTTTGCCTGTAGGTGGTGTGGTATATCTCTGAACGTCGACATTACACCACACTTCTACAAGACCCGTTGAGTTATTGTAAACTCGCTTATTCGGTATGTTGTATCCTAGAAAGATTCCTTCATCTGCCTTCTCGCTGAATTTTCCTTCTTGCGTCTTCTTCAGAAGTGTACACGGCGCGCCAAAAGGTTCAAGATACTCCAAATTCGGTTTGCGTCTTTGTAGTAGCTCATAACATGTCTTTCCGTGGCGCTTGACTATTAGGACTCGATTCAGTGTATAACATGCATTTGCTACTGCCTCATTCCAGAATTGGATAGGCAGTTTCGAGTCCGCCAGCATAGTCCGTGCAGTCTCTATCAAGCTTCTATTTTTCCTCTCAGCAACACCATTCATCTGAGGCGTGTATGCTGAAGTGAATTGATGAACAATTCCCTTTTCCTTGCAGTATGCCTCCATCCATTGATTCTTGAATTCGGTCCCGTTGTCTGAGCGTACTTGTCTAACCTTTAGCTTGTAGAGAGATTCCAGAGTGGTGACTAATTCCTTGAATGACTCAAATGTTTCTGATTTGGATTTCAGAAACATTACCCAAGTGAAACTTGAGTAGTCATCAGTGACCACAAAACAGTACAGATCGCCTGCAATGCTCCTGTACTGACTGGACCAAACAGATCCATGTGAAGAAGTTCAAGAGGAAGTTCTATTGAATGAACTTTCTTTCCTTATGAGACTTCTTTGTCTGTTTGCCTTTCTTGCAAGCTACACAAAAGTCAGGAAGTTGGAAGTTCTTGACATTTACTCCTCTCACTAAGTCCTTCTGAATCAAGTGATTCATCTTCCTTTGACTAATGTGTCCCATTCTCCTATGCCAGGAGATTGAGTCCTTCTCAGTAGCTTTAGATAGAAAGCACTGCACTTCATGATCCGTTGGAGCAGCTGTTGACAGATCCAAGACATATAGGTCCTTATATCTTGAAGCAGTCATCAGAACTTGGTCCTCTGGAATCATATAGTCTTTCTTCAGCACGTAACACTTGTTGTTGTCGAAGATGACTTTAAATCCTTTATCGCAGATTTGGGAAACAGAAAGCAAGTTATTTTGAAGTTGTTGAACGTAGTTCACCTTATCAAACTTAACTTTCTGATTTCCCACTTCTCCCTGTGCTGTGATGTATCCTCCCTTGTTTCCTGCAAAGGAAACATGCCCTCCTTTTATTTGTTTGACATTTGATAAAAGGCTCTATTTCCTGTCATGTGCCTGGATGCTCCGCTGTCTATAATCCACGTGTTAGTCTCAGCGCTATACCGAACACCCTGCACATATCAAGTAAATGTATTAGTTTAGGTTAGGAACCAAGCCTTTACTGTCTTGGGTTTCCCAGAGGCATCACACATCATAAACTCTACCCATTGACCTTTAGAAGGTGAGGGTAACTCAGATTCCTTCTTGTCATCAGTATCAGTCACACAGGTAGTCTTCTCTTTCCATAAGCCAGATTTGTGCAATGCCTGTTTATGATAAACAGTCGTCTGGCTTACAGGTTGGACTTTAGGTTCACTAGATCTTCTAGGTGGAGTTAGAGAACTCCTCTTAGAAGACCTAGGTCTAGAGTCCTGAAGATCAATCTTCTTCCTAGGTGTCTGATAGAAAGGACAATAGGAAGCAATATGTCCACATTCTCCACAGTTGTAGCACAATCTGCTATCAACCTTATAATTTGACTTTCTTGTGGAGAAATGCGTGACACTTTAGTAACATCAATCACTTTAGGTTTTGACTCTTGCATGTTTGATGTTTTCTCTGGTTTAACAAATTTAACTGTTTTAACCTGTTTAACTTGTTCAACTTTTTGGTTAACTGGTTTTTGACTTGTAGCATGTGAAAAATTAACGTTTGAAGTCTTTTTGGGTTCTGATTTGACTCTGTTTGACCCTGACTTTAAGTTAACTTTTTCAAATTCATTTTCCAGATTAACACAAGGCAATTTACCCTTTGCCTTTGAAGTGGCCTCCTTTTGTTTCTGTCCAGATTCAGTAGATGAACATGATGTGTCTGGATCAGTAACAAGAGGAGTGGTCACCACATGATCCTTGATTGGGTTGTTGTTTACTGGTTTAGACTTGGTGTTCATCAAGGTCTCAGGTGGTGGTGGAACCACTTTGTAGCCTAATCCCTCCCCATTATTTCTTTCTCTCACTAAGTGTTGAACTATGTGTGAAGAACTAGTCCAACTATGCAGTTTCTTTCTTTTAAGGAATTAACTTCTACTTCTAGAACTGCCTTTTGTTCTTAGTGTCCTCTAGGGAGTTTAGATAGTACCTAATGTCATTTGATTGATTAAAGGCAACTACTTCGGTTTCCCTAAGTTGTTTAGTCAATAGGTCTATCTTTTCTTTATAACTATGCTCATTTTGTTTTAGTACTCTATTGGCCTCAGTGCATAGTTGTAAGTCCTTTACTAAGTTATCATTGTGATCTAATAACCTAGCAAATTTTTCATCAATGCTATTCCTAAACATATCACAGTTAGAACAAGCATGATTATTAAACATTTGGTCAGTTGTACTTACCTGTGTTGTTTCAGAAGAGTTAGCCATCAACGCAGCATCAGACGTCTCTGGTTCTGGTGATTCTGACTTTTCTGAATCTGACGTGGAAGTCTCCTCCTTTGGTATGTAACTGACTTCAGCTGCAGTTGTTTCTTCACTGTGTGACATCGCTATATCAACTGCTAAATCACCTTCACTCGCAGAATCATCATCAATATCTTCAACACTGGCAATGTTAGATTCTGGGTGACAAATCTAAAACTCCAGTCCTGTCCTTCATCATCATGAGCAGTCAAGGCTTTTGGGTCCTTGTTTGATGAAGTAGAACTGGAAGCTTGCTTGTCTTGGCGAGTAAAGGATGAGAACGGGTTCCCATTACCCGTCTTCTTTGGTTTGACACATTCCCTCTTGAAGTGCCCTTTCTCTCCACAGTTGAAGCAGGTCACTTTGCTCTTGTCAAAACCAAATGTGGTATCCTTAGTAGCTATCAAATTTTGTCCTGTCTTCTTAACAAACTTCTTCGCCCTTCGGACAGCGCTAGCTAAGGCCCACATTATATCCATTCTTTCAAGCTCCATTTCATCTACCTGCTCGTAGTCTTCATCTGCCAAATGACAGTTTCCAATCTTCCCAGCCACAAGTCCATCATATGAATGAACTACAGCGGCTAGAAGATCCATATGCTCTCGTGCTACTTCTACAGTCACATTACCGAGGTTCTCGGTCTTCAATTTAGTAGCACTTGCTTCTGATCCAATATAATGGGTACATGACGACCCTGACGTGTCTGATCCAGAAGGAGAAGCATGTGAAGGACCTGACGAGCTAGACACAAATGCTGTCTGGAGAGGTGCTCCAGAAGTCTTAGCTTGAGGCGTGGCATTGTATAAAGCTGGGTTTTGTGTATATGAAGACTTCTGTGCTCTATACTTCATCCTTAGTGCTTCTTCACGCAGTCTGAGAATAAAGTCATTTATATCCAGCTTTATAAGTATACCATTCTGTCTAAGATTAGACACGAATGAAGCCCACTTATCAGGCAATCCATCTGCGAAGTTGCTTACTTTCTCTTCCATAGTTGTTTCCACTCCATGTGTATGCAACTCGCTCATCAAGTGGTAGAATCTGTCTATGACTTCATCTAAACTCTCGTTACCAATCGATGAGAAGTTATCGAATTCCTTCTTTAACTCCTTTGCCTTGATTGCCTTTAACGATGCATTCCCATCATATCTTTTCTCTAGCTCATCCCACAGTTTCTTGGACTGCTTGTTCTCTGAGTACTGGTGGAATATGTCTTTGGGGATAGACTGAGTTATCATCGCATAAACTCTTTTCTCAGCATTATACTTTACTTTCTGAGCGTCAGTCATCCCACTTAACGTTAATTTTACTCCATCTGCTCCCACCGGTGTACTATATCCAACTTCGATAGCTTCCCACAGATTAGGATCTACTCCATTGAGGTAGATCTCAAAACGTTGCTTCCAGTGAGGAAACTCATCTAAAGTCAAGAGCTTTGGTGGTTTATTGTGAATACCCACCTCACTCTCAAGCAGCAGCAGGTTCTGAATTCTTGAGTCCTTCCCAGCAGTAAAGGCTGACATCTGATCTTCCATGGTTAATAAACTTAGAGTCTAATCAAATCAACTTTAACTGATGCGATTGAAGGATGCGAATGGTCTTATCGTGCGTATGAACTCTGCGATTGGTTCAACCGTGCGACTGAACAGGGCGATTGGTTCAGTCGTGCGAATGAATCTGGTGCGTATGAGCTATGCGAACGAACGGTTCAGTCGGCCGAATGAGGGTGCGACTAGGTCCAGTCGTGCGAATGAACACTGCGAATGAGTCTAGTCGTGCGAATGAGTCACTCGTGCGACTGAAGCTGCTGTTTTGCGAAAATTTCTAGGTTTGACGGGTTTCAGCCGTAAAAATTCGAAATTTTGCAAGTCCAAATCGTCTAAGTCCGTAGAAACTGAACTTCAATGAGCAGGGAACGTCCAAGATCACTTTTGATGCAAAAGATTGCGTTTTTCGTGCAAAAACACAAACTTTTATGCAATCTTGATTGAATCAACACGAAATCAAGAGCCAAAGCTCTGATACCACTTGTTAGGACCTGGTATTTGAACGAAATACCGAGTGATTGCGTGTTAAACCAACTCAAATAGTGCGGAATCCTATTTGATTGGCGATCCAATCAGTGAGAACACACGATGAATCAATCAAGAATTGATATCAACGTCAGAAATCGATTAGGAACCGATCTGATGTGTTCTATGAACTTGGAGAACGATTTGGGAGGCTTCTGGACGGCTAGGGTACGTCTGGAATCGTAATGGGATGAATGCTCACGTTTTCCCACGAATTGGGTCTATTTATAGGTTAGTATTGTTCAATCGTGCGACTGGGCCATAAGTATGGTTCAGTCGTGCGATTGAACCATGCGGTTGATTCATCCGCACGACTGAGTGTTCAGTCGTGCGATTGAGTCAATCTTATGTGTCAATCATACGACTGATCCAGTCTCCTGGTTCAGTCGTGCGATTGAGTCAATCGTATGAAGTTATTCATGCGTGTGGTCAATTCGCATGGGCCATTCGCATGAGAACTTCATTTAGTTAAGTTTGAATGTTCTATTTAATATAACTTAATATGCACTCATTCAAACATTCATAAACCCAATCAATTTAATCACAACTCATTAATGAAACATTAAACATTACAAGTAACAACCAATTTATATCATTTCATTAATCGATTACAATTACATCATAATCAGACAGACAAGTTCATTACATTACAAATCATGATCTAGGGACATACATGCATCAACAATCTTACATGCTCTTATGGGAAACTTTACGTCAAAACTTACATCTGCACTTTACCCCGAAAGCCAGAAGTCGAACTACACTTTCCTTCGAGTGCAACATCCCTATTCGGGCGTATGGACACCATGCGACTGAACATCATGCGATAGGACTCATGCGGCTGAACATCTATGCGAATGAACATTAAATCGGCGTATGGACCTCATGCGGATGGAACTACGGCGAATGGGCACCTATGCGACTGACCTCATGCGAATGGACTCATGCGACTAAGCATCTATGCGACTGAACCCTCAGTCGTATGACTCCCCATGCGACTGGACTCCCAGTCGTGCGACTGAAGCCTTAGTCGTGCGATTGAACCCTCAATCGTGCGAATGAATCCCAATCGTGCGAATGACCCTCAATCGCCTCCCAATCGGCCGTATGGCCTTCATTCGGTCGCATAGCCCTAGCTGATGCAGAATGGAGTTCATCCCGAACCCAATCTGCCATTTTCGGCCTCCAAGCTCATCCAAACCCATTCTAAGCCTAAATTAACCCTCCTGGACCTTAGGAATGCATACCATAACACCATGCAAGCACACACAAGCCCGGAAACATACACGAAACGCATCACACACATCACACCCAAATGGGTCAAACTCATACTCACACCAAAAATGGGTTTTAACATTTTCCAGCCCCAAAATCGGTTGAAAACAAGTAAAAGTGGGGTCCTAGAACTCACACAAACGAGCACAACATCAAAGGCTTCGATTTGGCTTGCTACACAACGAGTTTGAACACCCGAATCACCCGAATCACTCCTTTTTCTCTTTTTCTTCTCCTTTCTCTCTTCTCCTCTCTTGAAAGCTAAAATGTGGGGGTGTGTGTGGAGAGTTGGCTGCCCTCTCCCTACTAATATCACCACATTTCCCAACTTTTCTTTGTTGGCGAGTTTGGTCCCTCGACTTTGAACTTTATTTCTTTTTCTTTCTTCGCTGGCTTCAAAATAATAAATATTCGGGTGTTACAAATGATCAGTAAATTTAGACAAAACAACCACAAAGAGAAGATAGTATCTACATTCAAATAAAAACAAAACCTATCATGAAAATAAACAAATCACTTTTAAAATCAATCCACTACAACACAAAATGCGTACGCAACACTCCACCACCATCTTCGAACACTCTTGCTCAAAAATTCTCTTAATTCAATCCAAATGATAACTCCCCACCCATTGAACAATTATTAAGCACTAGACCATGGATACGAGTTTTAATTGTTCAAAAACCACTCGTATTCATTCAATAAGAACCGAAAATCAAATTATAGTTACTAAATTAAAGTTATCATATGTCAAACATGAAACACAATATGTGATTGATGAAAGGAAGTTAAATCAAGGTAACACGACCAAGTGGATAACATTTATTCTTATTTAAATCGAAATTGGGTGCGTATAGATTTTTTCAATAAAGTAATCTTGAAAGCTTAATAAAATACATAAAAAAGGAACTAGTTATACAATGACGTTAAACAAAAAGAGTTTTCGCATGGATAGTTTTCGCTATCGAAAACAACCATTCATAATATGCCAATCATTCTCAAGCCTTCTTAACACCCTTATATACTAATCAAATCAAATCCAATTTTAATGATCAATAAATTTAAACTAAACAACCACAAAGAGAAGATAGTATCTACATTCAAATAGTGACCAAAACCAAACATGAAAATAAACAAATCACCTTTAAAATCATTCCACTACTACACAAAATGCATACGCAACACTTCACCACCATTTTCGAACACTCTTGCTAAAAAATCCTCTAAATTCAATCCAAATGACAACTCCCCGTCCAATAAATCCATTATTAAGCACTAGACCATGGATACTAGTTTTAAATGATCAAAAACCACTCATATTCATTCAATAAGAAACGAGAATCAAATTATAGTTAGGAAATGAAAGTAATCATATGTCAAACATGAAACACAATATGTGATTGATGAAAGGAAGTAGAATCAAGGTAACACGACCAAGAGGATAACATTTATTCTTATTTCAATCAAAATTGAGTGGTTGTAGATTTTTTCATTAAAGTATTCTCGAAAACTTAATAAAATACATAAAAAATGAACTAGTTATACACTGACATTAAAAAACAAGAGTTCTCGAAACGATAGTTTTCGCTGTCCATAAAAACCATTCATAATATGCCAATTCGATTCTCAAGCCTTCTTAACACCCTTATAAACTAATCTAATCAAATCCGATTATATGATCAGTAAATTTAAACTAAACAACCACAGAGGGAAGATAGTATCTACTTTAAAATAAAAATCAAAACCAATCATGAAAATAAACAAATCACCTTTAAAATCGATCCACTACTACAAAAAATGCATACGGAACACTCCATGGCCATCTTCGAACACTCTTGCTCACAAATCCTCTAAATTCAATCCAAATGACAACTCTCCACCCACTTAATCCAATATTAAACACTAGACCATGGATACGAGTTTTAACTGATCCACTCGTATTCATTCAATAAGAACAGAGAATCAAATTATAGTTATTAAATGAAAGTTATCATATGTCAAACATGAAACAAAATTTGTGATTGATGTAAGGAAGTTAAATCAAGGTAACACGACCAAGTGAATAACATTTATTCTTATTTAAATCGAAATTGGGTGCATATAAATTTTTGCATTAAAGTATTCTCGAAAGCTTAATAAAATACATAAAAAAGGAAATAGTTATACAATTACGTTAAACAAAAAGAGTTCTCGCATGGATAATTTTCGCTATCCATAACAACCATTCATAATATGCCAATTCCATCCTCAAGCCTTCTTAACACCCTTATAAACTAATCTAATCAAATCGGATTATAATGATCAGTAAATTAAACTAAACAACCACAAAGAGAAGATAGTATCTACATTCAAATAAAAAACAAAACCTATCATGAAAATAAACAAATCACCTTTAATATCAATCCACTACAACACAAAATGCATACGCAACACTCTACCACCATCTTCGAACACTCTTGCCCAAAAATCCTCTAAATTCAATCCAAATGATAACTCCCCACCCACTGAATCCATTATTAAGCACTAGACCATGGATACGAGTTTTAATTAATCAAAAACCACTCGTATTCATTCAATAAGAACCGAGAATCAAATTATAGTTACTAAATGAAATTTATCATATGTCAAACATGAAACACAATATGTGATTGATGAAAGGAAGTTAAATCAAGGTAACACAACAAAGTGGATAACATTTATTCTTATTTAAATCGAAATTGGGTGCGTATAGATTTTTGCAATAAAGTATTCTCGAAAGCTTAATAAAATACATAAAAAAGGAACTAGTTATACAATAACGTTAAACAAAAAGAGTTCTCGCATGGATAGTTTTCACCATCCATAACAACCATTCATAATATGGCAATTCGATTCTCAAGCCTTCTTAACACCCTTATAAACTAATATAATCAAATCCGATTATAATGATCAGTAAATTCAAATTAAACAACCACAAAGAGAAGATAGTATCTACATTCAAATAAAAATCAAAACCTATCATGAAAATAAACAAATCACCTTTAAAATCGATCCACTACTACACAAAACGCATACGTAACACTCCATGGCCATCTTCGAACACTCTTGCTCACAAATCCTCTAAATTCAATTCAAATGACAACTCTTTACCCACTTAATCCATTATTAAGCACTAGACCATGGATACTAGTTTTAACTGATCCACTCGTATTCATTCAATAAGAATAGAGAATCAAATTATAGTCACTAAATGAAAGTTATCATATGTCAAACATGAAACACAATATGTGATTGATGAAAGGAAGTTAAATCAAGGTAACACGACCAAGTGGATAAAATTTATTCTTATTTAAATCGAAATTGGGTGCGTATAAATTTTTGCATTAAAAAAGGAACTAGTTATACAATTACGTTAAACAAAAAGAGTTCTCCCATGGATAGTTTTCGCTATCCATAACAACCATTCATAATATGCCAATTCCATTCTCAAGCGTTCTTAACACCCTTATAAACTAATCTAATCAAATCGGATTATAATGATTAGTAAATTAAACTAAACAACCACAAAGAGAAGATAGTATCTACATTCAAATAAAAAACAAAACCTATGATGAAAATAAACAAATCACCTTTAAAATCAATCCACTACAACATAAAATGCATACGCAACACTCCACCATCATCTTCGAACACTCTTGCTCAAAAATCCTCTAAGTTCAATCCAAATGATAACTCCCCACCCACTGAATCCATATTATGCACTAGACCATGGATACGAGTTTAAATTGATCAAAAACCACTCGTATTCATTCAATAAGAACTGAGAATCAAATTATAGTTACTAAATGAAAGTTATCATCTGTCAAACATGAAACACAATATGTGATTGATGAAAGAAAGTTAAATAAAGGTAACACAACCAAGTGGATAATATTTGTTTTTATTTAAATTGAAATTGGGTGTGTATAGATTTTTGCAATAAATTATTCTCAAAAGCTTAATAAAATATGTAAAAAAAGGAACTAGTTATACAATGACGTTAAACAAAAAGAGTTCTCGCATGGATAGTTTTCGCTATCCATAAAAACCATTCATAATATGCCAATTCCATTCTCAAGCCTTCTTAACACCCTTATAAACTAATCAAATCAAATCCAATTATAATGATCAGTAAATGTAAACTAAACAACCACAAGAGAAGATAGTATCTACATTCAAATAATGACCAAAACAGAACAAGAAAAATAAACAAATCACCTTTAAAATCAATCCACTACTACACAAAATGCATACGCAACACTTCACCACCATCTTCGAACACTCTTGCTAAAAAATCCTCTAAATTCAATACAAATGACAACTCCCTACCCACTAAATCCATAATTAAGCACTAGACCATGGATACGAGTTTTAAATGATCAAAAACCACTCGTATTCATTCAATAAGAAACGAGAATCAAATTATAGTTACGAAATGAAAGTAATCATATGTCAAACATGAAACACAATATGTGATTGATGAAAGGAAGTAGAATCAAGGTAACACGACCAAGAGGATGAAATTTATTCTTATTTCAATCGAAATTGAGTGCTTATAGATTTTTGCATTAAAGTATTCTCAAAAGCTTAATAAAATACATAAAAAAGGAACTAGTTATACAATGACATTAAACAACTAGAGTTCTAGTATCGACAGTTTTCGCTGTCCATAACAACCATTCATAATATGCCAATTTGATTTTCAAGCCTTCTTAACACCCTTATAAACTAATCTAAATAAACCCGATTATAATGATCAGTAAATTCAAACTAAACAACCACAACGGGAAAATAGTATCTACTTTCAAATAAAAATCAATACCTATCATGAAAATAAACAAATCACCTTTAAAATCGATCCACTACTACAAAAATTGCATACGCAACACTCCATGGCCATCTTCGAACACTCTTGCTCACAAATCCTCTAATTTCAATCCAAATGACAACTCTCCACCCACTGAATCCATTATTAAGCACTAGACCATGGATGCAAGTTTTAAATTATCAAAAACAGCTCGTATTCATTCAATAAGAGCCGAGAATCAAAATATAGTTATGAAATGAAAGTAATCACATGTCAAACATGAAACACAATATGTGATTGGTGAAAGGAAGTTAAATCAAGGTAACAGAAACAAGTGGATAACATATATCCTTATTTCTATTGAAATTCGGTGCTTATAGATTTGTGCATTAAAGTATTCTCAAAAGCTTAATAAAATGCATCAAAAGGAACTAGTTATACAATGACACAAAACGACAATAGTTCTCGCATGGATTGTTTTTGCTATCCATAACAACCATTCACTGAATCCATTAAATCCAAATGAAAAGTCTCCACGACCATGGATACGAGTTTTAACTGATCAAAACCCACTCGTATTCATTCAATAAAAGCTGTGAATCAAATTATAGTTACTAAATGAAAGTTATCATATGTCAAACATGAAACACAATATGTGATTGATGAAATGAAGTTAAATCAAGGTAACACAACAAGTGGATAACATTTATTCTTATTTAAATCGAAATTGGGTGCGTATAGATTTTTGCATTAAACTATTCTCGAAAGCTTAATAAAATACATAAAAAAGGAACTATTTATACAATGATGTTAAACAAAAAGAGTTCTCGCATGGTTAGTTTTCGCTATCCATAACAACCATTCATAATATGCCAATTCCATTCTCAAGCGTTCTTAACACCCTTATAAACTAATCTAATCAAATCGGATTATAATGATTAGTAAATTAAACTAAACAACCACAAAGAGAAGATAGTATCTACATTCAAATAAAAAACAAAACCTATGATGAAAATAAACAAATCACCTTTAAAATCAATCCACTACAACATAAAATGCATACGCAACACTCCACCATCATCTTCGAACACTCTTGCTCAAAAATCCTCTAAGTTCAATCCAAATGATAACTCCCCACCCACTGAATCCATATTATGCACTAGACCATGGATACGAGTTTAAATTGATCAAAAACCACTCGTATTCATTCAATAAGAACTGAGAATCAAATTATAGTTACTAAATGAAAGTTATCATCTGTCAAACATGAAACACAATATGTGATTGATGAAAGAAAGTTAAATAAAGGTAACACAACCAAGTGGATAATATTTGTTTTTATTTAAATTGAAATTTGGTGTGTATAGATTTTTGCAATAAATTATTCTCAAAAGCTTAATAAAATATGTAAAAAAAGGAACTAGTTATACAATGACGTTAAACAAAAAGAGTTCTCGCATGGATAGTTTTCGCTATCCATAAAAACCATTCATAATATGCCAATTCCATTCTCAAGCCTTCTTAACACCCTTATAAACTAATCAAATCAAATCCAATTATAATGATCAGTAAATGTAAACTAAACAACCACAAGAGAAGATAGTATCTACATTCAAATAATGACCAAAACAGAACAAGAAAAATAAACAAATCACCTTTAAAATCAATCCACTACTACACAAAATGCATACGCAACACTTCACCACCATCTTCGAACACTCTTGCTAAAAAATCCTCTAAATTCAATACAAATGACAACTCCCTACCCACTAAATCCATAATTAAGCACTAGACCATGGATACGAGTTTTAAATGATCAAAAACCACTCGTATTCATTCAATAAGAAACGAGAATCAAATTATAGTTACGAAATGAAAGTAATCATATGTCAAACATGAAACACAATATGTGATTGATGAAAGGAAGTAGAATCAAGGTAACACGACCAAGAGGATGAAATTTATTCTTATTTCAATCGAAATTGAGTGCTTATAGATTTTTGCATTAAAGTATTCTCAAAAGCTTAATAAAATACATAAAAAAGGAACTAGTTATACAATGACATTAAACAACAAGAGTTCTAGTATCGACAGTTTTCGCTGTCCATAACAACCATTCATAATATGCCAATTTGATTTTCAAGCCTTCTTAACACCCTTATAAACTAATCTAAATAAACCCGATTATAATGATCAGTAAATTCAAACTAAACAACCACAACGGGAAAATAGTATCTACTTTCAAATAAAAATCAATACCTATCATGAAAATAAACAAATCACCTTTAAAATCGATCCACTACTACAAAAATTGCATACGCAACACTCCATGGCCATCTTCGAACACTCTTGCTCACAAATCCTCTAATTTCAATCCAAATGACAACTCTCCACCCACTGAATCCATTATTAAGCACTAGACCATGGATGCAAGTTTTAAATTATCAAAAACAGCTCGTATTCATTCAATAAGAGCCGAGAATCAAAATATAGTTATGAAATGAAAGTAATCACATGTCAAACATGAAACACAATATGTGATTGGTGAAAGGAAGTTAAATCAAGGTAACAGAAACAAGTGGATAACATATATCCTTATTTCTATTGAAATTCGGTGCTTATAGATTTGTGCATTAAAGTATTCTCAAAAGCTTAATAAAATGCATCAAAAAGGAACTAGTTATACAATGACACAAAACGACAATAGTTCTCGCATGGATTGTTTTTGCTATCCATAACAACCATTCACTGAATCCATTAAATCCAAATGAAAAGTCTCCACGACCATGGATACGAGTTTTAACTGATCAAAACCCACTCGTATTCATTCAATAAAAGCTGTGAATCAAATTATAGTTACTAAATGAAAGTTATCATATGTCAAACATGAAACACAATATGTGATTGATGAAATGAAGTTAAATCAAGGTAACACAACAAGTGGATAACATTTATTCTTATTTAAATCGAAATTGGGTGCGTATAGATTTTTGCATTAAACTATTCTCGAAAGCTTAATAAAATACATAAAAAAGGAACTATTTATACAATGATGTTAAACAAAAAGAGTTCTCGCATGGTTAGTTTTCGCTATCCATAACAACCATTCATAATATGCCAATTCCATTCTCAAGCCTTCTTAACACCCTTATAGACTAATCTAATCAAATCTGATTATAATGATCAGTAAATTTAAACTAAACAACCACAACGAGAAGATAGTATCTACATTCAAATAGTGACCAAAACCGAATATGATTATAAACAAATCACCTTTAAAATCAATCGACGACTACACTAAATGCATACGCAACACTCCACCACATTGTTCGAACACTCTTGCTGAAAAATCCTCTATATTCAATCGAAATGATAACTCCCCACCCACTGAATCCATTATTAAGCACTAGACCATGGATACGAGTTTAAATTTATCAAAAACCACTCGTATTCATTCAATAAGAACCGAGAATCAAATTATAGTTACTAAATGAAAGTTATCATCTGTCAAACATGAAACACAATATGTGACTGATGAAAGGAAGTTAAATCAAGGTAACACAACTAAGTGGATAATATTTATTCTTATTTCAATTGAAATTGGGTGTGTATAGATTTTGCAATAAAGTATTCTAGAAAGTTTAATAAAATACATAAAAAAGGAACTAGTTATACAATGACGTTAAACAAAAAGAGTTCTCGCATGGATAGTTTTCGCTATCCATAACAACCATTCATAATATGCCAATTCCATTCTCAAGCCTTCTTAACACCCTTAGAAACTAATCAAATCAAATCCAATTATAATTATCAGTAAATTTAAACTAAACAACCACAAAGAGAAGATAGTATCTACATTCAAATAGTGACCAAAACAGAACATGAATATAAACAAATCACCATTAAAATCAATCCACTACTACACAAAATGCATACGCAACACTTCACCACCATCTCCGAACACTCTTGCTAAAAAATCCTCTAAATTCAATCCAAATGACAACTCCCCACCCACTAAATCCATTATTAAGCACTAGACCATGGATACGAGTTTTAAATGATCAAAAACCACTAGTATTCATTCAATAAGAAACGAGAATCAAATTATAGTTACGAAATGAAAGTAATCATATGTCAAACATGAAACACAATATGTGATTGATGAAAGGAAGTAGAATCAAGGTAACACGGCCAAGAGGATAACATTTATTCTTATTTCAATCGAAATTGAGTGCTTATAGATTTTTGCATTAAAGTATTCTCAAAAGCTTAATAAAATACATAAAAAAGGAACTAGTTATACAATGACATCAAACAACAAGAGTTCTCGAATCGACAGTTTTCGCTGTCCATAACAACCATTCATAATAAGCCAATTCGATTCTCAAGCCTTCTTAACACCCTTATAAACTAATCTAATTAAATCCGATTATAATGATCAGTAAATTCAAACTAAACAACCACAAAGGGAAAATAGTATCTACTTTCAAATAAAAACCAACACCTATCATGAAAATAAACAAATCACCTTTAAAAATTGATCCACTACTACACAAAATGCATACGTAACACTTCATGGCTATCTTCGAACACTCTTGATCATAAATCCTCTAATTTTAATCCAAATGACAACTCTCCACCCACTGAATCCATTTTTAAGCACTAGACCATGAATGTAAGTTTTAACTGATCAAAAACCACATGTATTCATTCAGTGAGAACCGAGAATCAAATTATAGTTACAAAATGAAAGTAATCATGTGTCAAACATGGAACACAATATGTGATTGATGAAAGGAAGTAAAATCAAGGTAACACGACAAAGTGGATAACATTTATTCTTATTTCAATCAAAATTGGGTGCTTATAGAATTTTGCATGAAAGTATTCTCTAAAGCCTTAATAAATACATAAAAACGGAACTAGTTATACAATAACATTAAACAACAAGAGTTCTTGCATGGATTGTTTTTGCTATCCATAACAACCATTCATAATATGCCAAATCCAATCTCAAGCCTTCTTAACACCCTTATAGACTAATCTAATCAAATCTTATTATAATGATCAGTCAATTTAAACTAAACAACCACAAAAAGAAGATAGTGTCTACATTCAAATAGTAACCAAAACCGAATATGATTATAAACAAATCACCTTTAAAATCAATCGACGACTACACTAAATGCATACACAACACTCCACCACCATCTTCGAACACTCTTGCTCAAAAATCCTCTAAATTCAATCCAAATGATAACTCCCCACCCACTGAATCCATTATTAAGTACAAGACCATGGATACGAGTTTTAAATGATCAAAAACCACTCGTATTCATTCAATAAGAACCAAGAATCAAATTATAGTTACGCAATGAAAGTAATTATATGTCAAACATGAAACACAATATGTGATTGATGAAAGGAAGTTAAATCAAGGTAACACGACCAAGAGGATAACATTTATTCTTATTTCAATCGAAATGAGTGCTTATTGATTTTTGCATTAAAGTATTCTCGAAAGCTTAATGAAATAGATAAAAAAGGAACTAGTTATACAATGACAATAAACAACAAGAGTTCTCGCATGGATAGTTTTCGCTATCCATAACAAGCATTCTTAATATGCCAATTCGATTCTCAAGCCTTCATAACACGCTTATAAACTAATCTAATGAAATCCGGTTATAATGATCAGTAAATTCAAAGTAAACAACCACAAAGGGAAGATAGTATCTACTTTCAAATGTAAACCAAAACCAAACATTAAAACAAACAAGTCACCTTTAAAATCTATCCACTACTACAAAAAATGCATATGCAACACTACATGACCATCTTCGAACACTCTTGCTCAGAAATCCTCTAAATTCAATCCAAATGACAACTCTCCACCCACTGAATCCATTATTAAGCACTTGACCATGGATACGAGTTTTAAGTGATCAAAAACCACTCGTATTCATTCATTAAGAACCGAGAATCAAATTATAGTTACGAAATGAATGTAATCACATGTCAAACATGAAACACACTATGTAATTGATGAAAGGAAGTTAAATCAAGGTAACACAACCAAATGGATAACATATATTCTTATTTGTATTGAAATTAGGTGCTTATATATTTGTGCAATAAAGTATTCTCGAAAGCTTAATAAAATACATCAAAAATGAACTAGTTATACAATGACATTAAACAACAATAGTTCTCGCATGGATAGTTTTTGCTATCCATAACAACCATTCACAATATGCCAATTCCATTCTCACGCCTTCTTAATACCCTTATAAACTAATCTAATCAAATCCTATAATGATCAGTAAATTTAAACTAAACAACCACATAGGGAAGATAGTATCTACTTTCAAATAGAAACCAACACCTATCATGAAAATAAACAAATCACCTTTAAAATTGATCCATTACTACACATAATGTATACGCAACACTCAACGACCATCTTTGAACAATCTTGCTAAAAAATCCTCAAAATTCAATCCACATGACAACTCTCCACCCACTGAATCTATTATTACTAGACCATGGATACGAGTTTTAACTGATCAAAAACCACTTGTATACATTCAGTGAGAACCGAGAATCAAATTATAGTTACGAAATGAAAGTAATCATATGTCAAAAATGAAACACAATATGTGATTGATGAAAGGAAGTTAAATCAAGGTAACACGACCAAGTGGATAACATTTATTCTTATTTCAATCAAAATTGGGTGCTTATAGAATTTTGCATTAAAGTATTCCCGAAAGCTTAATAAAATACATAAAAAAGGAACTAGTTATACAATAACGTTAAACAACAAGAGTTCTCGCATGGATTGTTTTCGCTATCCATAACAACCATTCATAATATGCCAATTCCATTCTCAAGCCTTCTTAACACCCTTATAAATTAATCTAATCAAATCTGATTATAATGATCAGTTTATTCAAACTAGACAACCACAAAGGGAAGATAGTATCTACATTCAAATAGAGACCAATGCCAAACATGAATATAAACAAATCACCGTTAAAATCGACCACTACTACACAAAATGCATTCTCAACACTCCCTGACCATCTTTGAACACTCTTGCACAAAAATCCTATAAATTCAATCCAAAAGACAACTCTCCACCCACTGAATCCATTATTAAGCACTAGACCATGGATACGAGTTTTAACTGATCAAAACCCACTCGTATTCATTCAATAACAACTGCGAATCAAATTATAGTTACTAAATGAAAGTTATCATATGTCAAACATGAAACACAATATGTGATTGATGAAAGGAAGTTAAATCAAGGTAACACAACCAAGTGAATAACATTTATTCTTATTTAAATCAAAATTGGGTGCATATAGATTTTTGGATTTAAGTATTCACGAAAGCTTAATAAAATACATAAAAAAGGAACTATTATACAATGACGTTAAACAAAAAGAGTTCTGGCATGGATAGTTTTCGCTATCCATAACAACCATTCATAATATGCCAATCCCATTCTCAAGCCTTCTTAACACCCTTATAGACTAATATAATCAAATTTGATCATAATGATCAGTAAATTTAAACTAAACAACCACAAAGAGTAGATAGTATCTACATTCAAATAGTGACCAAAACTGAACATGGAAAATAAACAAATCACCTTTAAAATCAATCCACTACTACACAAAATGCATACGCAACAGTCCACCACCATCTTCGAACACTCTTGCTCAAAAATCCTCTAAATTCAATCCAAATGATAACTCCCCATCCACTAAATCCATTATTAAGCACAAGACCATGGATATGAGTTTTAAATGATCAAAAACCACTCGTATTTATTCAATAAGAACCAAGAATCAAATTATAGTTACGCAATGAAAGTAATTATATGTCAAACATGAAACACAATATGTGATTGATGAAAGGAAGTTAAATCAAGGTAACACGACCAAGAGGATAACATTTATTTTTATTTCAATCGAAATTGAGTGCTTATAGATTTTTGCATTAAAGTATGCTCGAAAGCTTAATGAAATAGATAAAAAAGGAACTAGTTATACAATGACATTAAACAACAAGAGTTCTCGCATGGATAGTTTTCGCTGACCATAACAACCATTCATAATATGCCAATTCGATTCTCAAGCCTTCTTAACACCCTTATAAACTAATATAATGAAATCCGATTGTAATGATCAGTAAATTCAAAGTAAACAACCACAAAGGGAAGATAGTATCTAGTTTCAAATGTAAACCAAAACCAAACATGAAAACAAACAAATCTGTTAGATTCTTCATGCCCAAGACACATAGAACATTGATGTGGTTAGTACGTTATGATCCAAGTCAGGTCATACCTAATAACAAGCTTAGCAAACACCAATTAATATTTAATTGATGATATGATCATGCAATTAAATAATTACACCAATTTAGAAAATGGGTTTTCTAAATAAATTGTATATGAGATGGAACAACTTATAAGTATATTTTGTTCATAAATATTATTTGTAATGTTATTTAAGTTGGTTAAATAACATCAAATAATAATAGAGTGTATGAGTTATATAATTAAAAGGTTAATTACATAACTTATAAAATAACTAGTTAACCATTTAATAAAAATTGGGGGGAAACCCCATTTTTTGAACCCATTCGGCCGCCCCACTTTAGGGTGGTTGGTTCTTTTGTTTTCTTGGAAAAAGACTTCATTAACTAGTTATACACTCAACCTCCTCTCTCTCTCTCTTACATTCAAAAGACCACAAGAACAAAACTCTCTCATTTTTGAAGAAAAGTTCCCTGCTGGAAAGTGGTTTCAGCAGCTTTCTTTGGTTGTTTTGGTGTTCAAATCCTAGTAACAAAGGTCTTTGCTTGAGGCTTGTGGGTATGGAAGCTTGAGGACACCTTCCTTGGTGTTTTTGGTCGTTCAAGAACTTCATCCTCTTCCTAAAATCTCACGTGTAACACCCGGTTATTCCATTAAAGTAAACAAAAGAAGGAAACATCAATAAACCCAAGTTGAGGGGTTAAAAATGTAAAAAGGGGACAAAAGTACAAAAAGTTAGTGTAAAGGTGGGCATGGCCGCCCACCCTCTCTTCACATCAACTTTTTCATTCGGTTCTATAAAGAGATAGAGCAGAGAACTCTCGGGTTGAAGAAGAAGAAGAAGAAGAGGCTGAATTCAAGGTAAGAATTCATGGGTTTTAAGTGATTATGATGGGTTTTGTCTCGGTTATATGCTTATGTGTTTATGTGTGTGTTCGTGTGTGTGTTTGGTGGGTTTCTAGGTGTTTGAACTCATTTGCATATGAGTTAGAAGGAAGATACACCCAAAGTTGCACCAGGTGAGTTTCTAGACCTTGGTTTTTACTTGTTTTAAACTCTTTGGGGCTGAAAATGTATTTAAACGGTTTTTATTATGATTATGTATGTATACCCGTATGTATCATGCATGTTTGATGATGATTCTTAGATGCTTATAGGTAGTTCATGTTTAGAATAGCCTTAGTAAGCTTGGAAATGATTAGTATGATGTTTGAGATTGAAAGTACCTTAGAAACATGTTGAGCAGAAGGTTCATGCGCCTAAATAAGGCTCATGCGCCTGGAAATGCCTTAGAAACATTTTAAGTATAACTCATGCGCCCAAAGAGTACCCTCATGCGCCTAGAATATTAGTCGGATGACTAAGTGTAGGGCCATGCCCCCAATAGTGTCCATGCGTCCGAATGGCTCATGCGCCTAAGTGTCCATGCGTCCGAATGGACCATACGCTCTAATAGTTCATACGCCTGGTTCATGCGCCTAAGTGTTGAAGCGGTTAAGTGTTGGCTGATGCGCCTGCATAGTGATGAAGCGCCCAAACAGGGCTCATGCGACCAAATAGTGTTGGTGCGCCTAACACTTAGAATTTATTACAGGAATTTATGGGAGTTTGTGCAGTTAGGGTTTTGACCGTTGTTTGTCTAAGGTTTATTGAATGCCTTCTTCCATGCATTATATTGATTGTTTCGTATCATTATTATTATTATTATTATTATTATTATTATTATTATTATTATTATTATTATTATTATTATTATTATTATTATTATTATTATTATTATTATTATTATTATTATTATTATTATTATTATTATTATTATATTATTATTATTATTATTATTATATTATTATTATTTTATTATTATTATTATTATTATTATTATTATTATTATTATTATTATTATTATTATTATTATCATTATTATTATTTTATGACTTTACGTGGTGTGTTATTATTGTACCGTAAAGTATTATTAATAATAATAAAGCAAAAGAGTAATGAGAAGAGAAGTGGAACTTCAATAAAATGTTAACAAGTCTTGCAAGCTTATAGGAGGTGCACGACCATGTTGTCGTTAGCTCAACTGTGATGCGGGTTAGCTACCCTATTATGCACACGGGGCCCGTCAATTGAGATTTGCGGACCTTTGCAACGTACCCTAGGTGACTGGGCCGGCCTTGTATACAGTAATCAGAGCATATTGAGGGACCAGAGGGCCCATCACCAGTTTCCCCCGCGCACATAGTTTAGGGTATTGCTCATTGGTCCACATAGACAGTGAAAGATAAAGATAAAAGAGTACAGAATAAACAAGGCATACAGTAAAGAGAAAAAGCATTATCTGGTTGTATAGTTAATGCGTGCTCACGTATAAAGAGATAAATTTTCACAGAAAGAGTATTTTCATATTTACAGAAAGTATTTAATTACTTTTAAAACTAGAACTCACTCAGCAACGCTGACTTTTATACATTTTCAGTTGGCAGGTAAACATTGCTGAGGATGGCACGAGGGTGAAGCTACTCGGCAGGGAAAGACTGACATCCATTCATACTCGTTATTGCTGTTGTTTTGTAATGCAATTAAACAATTCTTTTGTATTCGGTTAAACAATAGTGTATTGCTCAATAATAGTGTTTTTAATTAAATGAATGGCTTTTGTTAAAATAATTCTGCTGCTTAAGCTTGTAAATTTATAATGTTTAATGTATTTAATGCTGTGAATGACCAACTGTGAGGTCTCCGGGAACGGGGCCTTACAAGTTGGTATCATAGCCAAAGTTTAAAAGAATTAGGTTAAATAAATTTTTTTAAAACCTAAACTTAAACTGAAAATGGGACAACTGGAGGGATGTCAGCCCAAGTAGCTACGTGCCATCAGGTATTTTCTTTAATGTTAATCGGCATTATGTGCGCATGCTATTTGATTTATGTGCTCTTAGTAGATTTAGATACTGATTAAGTCAGGATAGGAAATGCTTGGGGTATGAGGAGTAAAGTAAGTGGCTAATCACAACTGGCCACTGTAATTAGGGACTTACTATACTCGACATAAACTGAGTTATTACCTTGAATGACCGTGTTGGTGTTTGAATCTTATAGTGTGTTAGAGGATGTCTGGACAGAAATCTTCCAAGACTCCTAGAGGCAGAGGTTGTCCGCGTGTAACTAGGAGTAGTGCTAAGGCTCCTGAGACGACCCATGAGAACCCTGAGGTTCATGGCTGGAGCGAAGAGAATGAGAATGCTAGCTTGAATGCCTCAGCTAGGGAGGCGATTGCTGATGAAGTACACCAGATCATGCAGACAGTTTTACCGTCTGGATACAGATAAAGATAAAAGAGTACAGAATAAACAAGGCATACAGTAAAGAGAAAAAGCATTATCTGGTTGTATAGTTAATACGTGCTCACGTATAAAGAGATAAATTTTCACAGAAAGAGTATTTTCATATGTATACCTTACAGAAAGTATTTTATTACTTTTAAAACTAGAACTCACTCAGCAACGCTGACTTTTATACATTTTCAGTTGGCAGGTAAACATTGCTGAGGATGGGACGAGGGTGAAGCTACTCTGCAGGGAAAGACTGACATCCATTCATACTCGTTATTGCTGTTGTTTTGTAATGCAATTAAACAATTCTTTTGTATTCGGATAAACAATAGTGTATTGCTCAACAATACTGTTTTTAATTAAATGAATGGCTTTTGTTAAAATAATTCTGCTGCTTAAGCTTGTAAATTTATAATGTTTAATGTATTTAATGCTGTGAATGACCAACTGTGAGGTCTCCGGGAACGGGGCCTTACAAGTTGGTATCATAGCCAAAGTTTAAAAAAATTAGGTTAAATAAATTTTTTTAAAACCTAAACTTAAACTGAAAATGGGACAACTGGAGGGATGTCAGCCCGAGTAGCTACGTGCCATCAGGTATTTTCTTTAATGTTAATCGGCATTATGTGCGCATGCTATTTGATTTATGTGCTCTTAGTAGATTTAGATACTGATTAAGTCAGGATAGGAAATGCTTGGGGTATGAAGAGTAAAGTAAGTGGCTAATCACAACTGGCCACTTTAATTAGGGACTTACTATACTCGACATAAACTGAGTTATTACCTTGAATGACCGTGTTGGTGTTTGAATCTTATAGTGTGTTAGAGGATGTCTGGACAGAAATCTTCCAAGACTCCTAGAGGCAGAGGTTGTCCGCGTGTAACTAGGAGTAGTGCTAAGGCTCCTGAGACGACCCATGAGAACCCTGAGGTTCATGGCTGGAGCAAAGAGAATGAGAATGCTAGCTTGAATGCCTCAGCTAGGGAGGCGATTGCTGATGAAGTACACCAGATCATGCAGACAGTCTTACCGTCTGGATAAAGATAAAGATAAAAGAGTACAGAATAAACAAGGCATACAGTAAAGAGAAAAAGCATTATCTGGTTGTATAGTTAATGCGTGCTCACGTATAAAGAGATAAATTTTCACAGAAAGAGTATTTTCATATTTACAGAAAGTATTTTATTACTTTTAAAACTAGAACTCACTCAGCAACGCTGACTTTTATACATTTTCAGTTGGCAGGTAAACATTGCTGAGGATGGCACGAGGGTGAAGCTACTCGGCAGGGAAAGACTGACATCCATTCATACTCGTTATTGCTGTTGTTTTGTAATGCAATTAAACAATTCTTTTGTATTCGGTTAAACAATAGTGTATTGCTCAATAATAGTGTTTTTAATTAAATGAATGGCTTTTGTTAAAATAATTCTGCTGCTTAAGCTTGTAAATTTATAATGTTTAATGTATTTAATGCTGTGAATGACCAACTGTGAGGTCTCCGGGAACGGGGCCTTACAAGTTGGTATCATAGCCAAAGTTTAAAAGAAATAGGTTAAATAAATTTTTTTAAAACCTAAACTTAAACTGAAAATGGGACAACTAGAGGGATGTCAGCCCGAGTAGCTACGTGCCATCAGGTATTTTCTTAAATGTTAATCGCCATTATGTGCGCATGCTATTTGATTTATGTGCTCTTAGTAGATTTAGATACTGATTAAGTCAGGATAGGAAATGCTTGGGGTATGAAGAGTAAAGTAAGTGGCTAATCACAACTGGCCACTGTAATTAGGGACTTACTATACTCGACATAAACTGAGTTATTACCTTGAATTACCGTGTTGGTGTTTGAATCTTATAGTGTGTTAGAGGATGTCTGGACAGAAATCTTCCAAGACTCCTAGAGGCAGAGGTTGTCTGCGTGTAACTAGGAGTAGTGCTAAGGCTCCTGAGACGACCCATGAGAACCCTGAGGTTCATGGCTGGAGCGAAGAGAATGAGAATGCTAGCTTGAATGCCTCAGCTAGGGAGGCGATTGCTAATGAAGTACACCAGATCATGCAGACAGTCTTACCGTCTGTGGTGACTGAAGTCATCAGGGCTGTGAGAAGCGAGGAGAGGAAGGAGAAGGAGACTAGAAAGGGATCAACGGGCAAGGGAAGCAAAGGGGAGGAGGAACAACTGGAGCCTGAGACTGTGATGTCCGATGAGGAGGAGGATGATGTAGTGGGGGTAGCAACCGGAGGGTGCAGTTATGGGGCATTCCAAAGGTGTAAGCCCCCGACTTTCGATGGCAATGGCAATGCTGCTGCCGCTCACCGCTAGGTGAGGGAGATGGAGGCAGTCTTGGAGATCAGTGAGTGACGCGAGGACCAGAAAGTGAAGTTCGCAACTCACTCTTTCGTTGATTCAGCGCTGTGTTGGTGGGACAATATTGTCCAAGCTAAGGGTGCCATCGGGAAAATGCAATGGAAGGAGTTTAAGCAGTTGGTGATTGAGGAATTCTGTCCTCACAGGGAACTCGATAAAATCGAGAGGGAGTTCTTGCATCTTGAAGCGGGAACCATGACCCACCAGCAGTACAACACTAAATTCAACGAGATGGCAAGGCTGGTGTCGTATCAGGTGACGTCGGTGTCAAGGAAGATCAAGAGGTACATCCAGGGACTGCCGGCTGACATTCACAGGCACCAGATTGCTACGCAGCCAGGTACCTTTCGATCGGTGGTGGATTTGGCGGGTAGATTGTATGATGAGCGAGAGGAGACTGTGGTGGAGGTGAAGAAGACGAGTGGGAATGGTAAGAACTGGAATGGGAAGAGGTTTGGACGTGGTGGTTTCACTCCAAACAACAAGAAGATGAAGATGGACGACCGTGGGGTGTCGTCAAGATTAGGGCTGACAAAGTGTGGCAGATGTGGAAGGGAGCATACCGGTGAGTGCAGGATGGGAATGAATGTATGCTTCAGGTGTGGCAAGCCTGGCCACATCGCTAGAGATTGTAGGGTGCTGAAGTGTTATAACTGTGGCGGGGAGGGCCACACGACCAAAGACTGTAAGAAGCCGAGGGCGGAGAGCTTTGGAGCGAAGAAGAAGCCTGAGGAAGGAGGGTAGAGGGTAGGTGCTAGAGCTTACACCATGACCCGGGAGGGGACCAGAGCTGATCCTGATGTCGTGTCAGGTATGTTTCTAGTAAACCAAACTTGTGCCTCTGTATTGTTTGATTCCGGTGCTAGTAGGAGTTTTATTTCCACTACTTTCTGTGCTAAGTTGCCTATTAGTAGTAGAAATGTCAGTGAACCATTCGATGTAGAACCGCTATTGGAAGTCCACTAGAATTACTGATGTGATAGAGGACTATGCTATAGAACTAGAAGGTCATAGCTTTGCTGCTAGGTTACACGTGATGCCCCTAGGTGGAGTTGATGTAGTACTAGGGATGGACCGGTTAGCAACCTATGAAGCAAACATCGTATGTCGCAAGAAGATGATTCGATTAGTTGCGCCCGATGGGAGTTTGGTTAGACTTTCCGGACGTATTCCCAGAAGACTTACCCGGCGTGCCACCGGATCGCGAGATTGAGTTCCAAATTGATTTGATACCCGGCGCTCACCCCGTTGTCAAAGCACCATATCGATTATCTCCCCGTGGGGTGGTCCGGTATCTCCCCGTGGGGTGGTCCGGTATTGTTTGTAAAGAAAAAGGACGGAAATATGTGAATGTGCATTGACTATCGAGAGCTGAACAAGTTGATGGTGAAGAATTGGTACTCGTTAACAAGGATTAATGACTTGTTCAACCAGCTCCAAGGTGCCAGTTTGTTCTCGAGGATAGATCTACGATCTGGCTACCATCAATTGAGGGTGAAGGAACAAGACATTCCTAAGACAGCTTTCCGTACGCGTTATGGACACTACGAGTTCCTTGTTATGTCTTTTGGTCTAGCTAACACGCCAGCTGCCTTTATGGATTTGATGAATCGAGTGTGCCGACCGATGTTGGATAGATCAGTGATTGTGTTCATTGATGATATCCTGATCTACTCAAAGAGCAAAGAAGAGCATGCCGGTCACATTCGGGAGGCGTTGGAGACATTAAGAAGGGAGAAGTTGTATGCCAAATTCTCCAAGTGCACGTTCTGGTTGTGCGAAGTTCAATTCTTAGGTCACGTGGTAAATCCCGAGGGGATTATGGTAGACCTCGCAAAGGTGGAGGCAGTGATGCAATGGAAGTCTCCAAAGACGCCATCTAAGATTCGTAGTTTCTTGTGTTTGGCGGGCTACTACAGAAGATTCATCCAAAACTTTTCCAAGATCGCTTCTCAACTAACCAAGTTGACCCATAAGGATGTGAAGTTCATGTTGGGTCAAGAGCAAGAAAGGGCTTTTTAGGAGTTGAAGGCAAGACTGACCCAAGCCCCTGTTTTGTCATTACCCGAAGGAAGCGAGGATTTGGTGGTCTATTCAGATGCTTCCTACTCGGGGTTGGGTTGCGTGTTGATGCAGCGAGGTAAGGTGATAGCCTACGCATCCCGACAATTGAAAGTGCATGAGGTTAACTATCCTACTCATGACTTGGAGTTAGCGGCGGTGGTCTTTGCATTAAAGATTTGGAGACACTATTTATATGGGACAAAGTGCACTATCTTTACTGACCACAAAAGCTTGAAGTACTTCTTCGAGCAAAAAGATCTGAACATGAGGCAGAGAATGTGGTTGGAGCTCATAAAAGATTATGATTGCAAGATCCACTACCATCCGGGCAAGGCCAATGTGGTGGCTGATGCCCTTAGCCGAAAAGAGAGGCCCGAGCCAATTGGGTGAAAGCATATCAACTGATCATGACCTCTGATGTAATGAAGCAAGTCAAAGAGTTTCAAGATGAGGCACTGAAAGAAGATCATCTTAACTCTGAAAGGATGAGAGGTTTGGTTGGGGAATTGGGTGCAAACACACTTGGTGTTAAAACCCGATTTGGACGAATGTGGATTCCTCGTTTCGGGGATCTACGTATGAAGATTATGGATGAAGCTCACAAGACTCGATACTCCATTCATCCTGGTGCCACGAAAATGTATCAAGATATGAAGAAAGATTATTGGTGGCTGGGTATGAAGCGCGATGTGGTGGGGTATGCGAGTAAGTTCCTTACTTGCTTACAGGTGAAGGCCAAACATCAGAAGCCGTATGGGAAGATTCAAACTTTGGATATACCGGAATGGAAGTGGGAACACATCACCATGGATTTCATTACGAAGCTGCCACGTACTCCGAAAGGGTACGATGCCATATGGGTGATTGTTGACCGTCTGATGAAGAGTGCTCACTTTCTACCAATCCGCAAGACATATTCATCTGAGAGGTTGGCTGACCTATTCTTCAGGGAAATTGTAACTCGTCATGGTGTTCCGGTGTCTATTGTGTGTGATCGTGACACCCGGTTTACATCTAAATTTTGGAAGAAATTCCACGACGCCATGGGGACAAGGTTACATATTAGCACGGCTTATCATCCCCAAACTGATGGTCAGTCAGAAAGGACCATTCAAACATTGGAAGACATGCTTCGGGCATGTGTGATTGATTTTGGGGGAAGTTGGGATGACCACCTACCGTTAGCCGAATTCTCCTATAACAACAACTATCATGCCAGCAGTGGTATGCCATCCTATGAGATGCTATACGGTAGGAGATGCAGAACACCTGTTTGTTGGGGTGATATTGGTCAGAAGGAATTGGGGAGCGTCGAGGTAATCGAGGCTACAACGGAGAAACTTAAGAAGATTAAAGCCTTCATGAAGACAGCCAAAGATAGACAGAAGTCGTATGCTAAAAAATGACGCAGACCGATTGAGTTCCAGGTGGGTGACCGGGTTATGTTGAAGGTCTTACCTTGGAAGGGTATTATCCGATTCAGGAAGCAGGGCAAGTTGAGCTCAAGGTATATAGGCCCTTTCCAAATCATTGCTCGAGTAGGAGAGGTGGCCTATAGATTAGAGTTACCAGATGAGTTAAGTGGAATTCACCCGACATTCCATGTATCTCATTTGAGAAAGTGCTTAGCTGATGAAGACATGATTGTTCAACTGGAGGATATCAAAGTAGACGAAAGGCTCAATTATATGGAGCAACCAGTGGCAATCATCGATAGAAAAGAGAAGAGGCTGAGAAATAAAGTGGTTCCTCTTGTGTGTGTACAGTGGAAGCACAGGAAGGGATCTGAATCTACATGGGAGACTAAGGAGGAGATGAGGCAACATTATCCTCATCTGTTTAAGGAATAATAGGTTTCCGGGACGAAACCTATATAAGGGGGGTGGACTTGTAACACCCGGTTATTCCATTAAACTAAATAAAAGAAGGAAACATCAATAAACCCAAGTTGAGGGGTTAAAAATGTCACACCCCCGCTAAAGTGGAAACACGAGGATGTAACGAGATCGGGATCGTCATAACACATGGTAAGCGATAGAGATGCAATATAATGAATGATGACAAGCGTGTCATGACGACACCCGACAACAAGGGGAGTTGTGTCATGTTTAGTCAATATTCACGACAACATAGCCATAAGCATAAACATGATAAATGATTCACATAGTCAAAGATGATAACATTGTAATGTAAATTCCCACAACCCGGGAACAAGTATCAAAAGAATAATTGTTAGGACCTGGTATTTGAACGAAATACCTAGTGATTAGCGTGTAAACCAGATCAAATAGTGCGGAATCCTATTTTATTGGTGATCCAATCAGTGAGAACACACGAAGAATCAATCAAGAATTGAATCTAACGTTAGAAGTCGATTGGGAATCGAGCTAATGTGTTCTGTGAACTTGGAGAACGATTTGGGAGGCTTTTAGACGGCTATGGTACGTCTGGAGTCGTAATGGTATGAATGCTTACATTTTTCCACGAATTGGGTCTATTTATAGGTTAGTGTTGTTCATTCGTGCGACTGGATCATAAGTATGGTTCAGTCGTGCGATTGAACCATGCGGTTGATTCATCCTACGACTGAGTGTTCAGTCGTGCGACTGAGCCAATCTTATGTGTCAATCATACGACTGATCCAGTCTCCTGGTTCAGTCGTGCGAGTGAGTCAATCGTATGAAGTTATTCATGCGTATGGTCCATTCGCATGGGCCATTCGCATGAGAACTTCATTAAGTTAAGTTTGAATGTATTAATTAATATAACTTTATGTGTAACCATTCAAACAATCACAAACCCAATTAACCAATTCAATATCAACTCATTAATGAAATATTAGACATTACAAATCACAAACAATCAATATCATTTCATTAATCATTACACATTACATCATAATCAGACAAACAAGATCTATTACATTACATATCATGATCTAGGGACATACATGCATCAACAAACTCCCCCTTGGACCTAGATCTCTCTATTCTCTTGTTTTCTGCATAACCTCCTTATATTTCTTTTACTTCTCCTCTTTTGTGACTCCCGCGTGAATTTCAAACGCGAAGCAGAGTCGTATAACGTTCTGGAACTGGAGGGCTTGTACAATATCTTGCGTGTCATAGAACAATGGCCACTTGTATAGCGTATAGACATCATTAGCCGACAAGTTAGTAAGCCACATCGGGTCGAATACCCTGATCGTATCCATTTGGCCCTCTTTGCTTAGGACTATGACCGCTTCAGCTGTTCTCCAATCATAGTACCACCACTTAAAGTGTGGAGTGAAGTCCTGTGGCATTTCCCTGAGTGGGATTCTCGACATTATGCGAGGAGGACTCCACTTCAACACTATCTTGGGCTTACCAGTAATGGCATCAACCTCAGACCTTCTGATATACCTAGTAGGCTGTTGTGGTCTGAAGTTAACCCATCTGGTGTGGTACTCCTTCTTTAGGGACGCCTCAAACCATCCTGACATCTTCCTCGGGTCAGCATACAAAAGCTTTAGCTTAGCCAGCTGGTTGAGCTCAAAACCTGGTAGAGTCTTCAGATCATGTGGGAATCTGAAGTACTCTATGCCCTGTTCCCTCTTAACTGCATAAACATTAAGATCATCAAAATACGCCCATGCTATAATCCTGCCTGACACCTTGTGATGTTTCTTGACTCTGTAGAGTTTGGTGTAGGCATCCTTCTTTGGTGCAGCACGTTGGCCTCTAACTTCTTCAAAACATGCAGCCCAGTCAGCCTTTCGAATGTCGATATCATCATTTGAGGCTTGGGCTGTTCCTTCTGCTTTCTCTGTTTTTTGCTCCATCTTGTTCAACACCTCAAAAGTATCACTAACGAGGGATTCACCCGGATTGGGGACCACATTACCCTCATTGTCAGCGTATTGAGGGTAATCCTCGGCGGTGACATCTTCGATCTCGACTTCATCAACATCGTTGAGCTCTTCATCACTAGTCGAATCGCATGTCGGAGCATCTTTAACTATTTCATCCGGATTGAGCTTGAAAATCTCTGCGAGTTGCTCGTTTGATAGGTCATGTATTATTTCCACTTCTTCAGGGGTATAACTCACTGACCTCCTTACGATCCCTTGCAGATCAAGAATCATTGTTAGTTGAGTCTTGACCTGTTGAAGGGGAGCAACATCAAACTCATCTCTTTGATAATTTGGATCTGTTTGATTTAAACATTCAACACATAAATCATTAGTAATTAATCAAACAGAAATGCATTAACTTAATATAAACATTCAATACATTGTTTTCAATACAGGATTCAAACACAAAAGTAAATAAATACATAAACATCTAGTCTTTACTTTTATCCTGTATCATAGTCTCGTCACTTGGAGGAGCAGAGGTGGAGGCTGATTGGTCCTGTCTATTCTTTGACCTCCTCTCTTGACCTGAAGCAGAGGCCGATGCAGCTGCATCCCCTCCTTCTGCATCATCATCATCCTCCTTCTCCTCTGTCTTTTCACCTTCGGTTTCCTCATCCTCCTCTGTATCATCCTCCTCATCCTCGTCATCATCTTCATCATCATCATCACCATCATCTCCATCATCTCCATCCCCCTCTTTGATCTTGAGGGGCTCCTCCTTAGATCCTTTCAGCTTCAACATGATAGTCTTCTTTGCCTCCTCCAACTCTTCTATCCTTTTAGTAGATGTGATGTTGTGTGCTTGGAGTTGGGCTATCTCAGTGCTTTGAGCAGCCATCTGTTGGGCCTGCTCCTCTATAACTCTAGCCTGCTCTACAATCTGGTGAGATTGTGCAGCAGTCAGGTCGGCAAGCTGGCAGATCTGGGCCGCCTTCTCCTCATCTGCAGCAAGTAAGCACATCACCATCCTGTTGAGCGCTGACAGCTGTTCCTCTACCCTAATTGGAGGTAGAGGTGATCCATAAGTGTGTGAGGGATGGGCTGATGGTCCTGCTTGGTGTGAAGTGGTGGTGGTGGTGGCTGTAGTGAAGATAGGTCGGTGAAATGGTGGAGGTGATGTGGGAGTAACGGATATGGTGGTGGATGGAATCTGTACTGTGGTGGGAGGTATGGTGGTGGCTGTGGTAGCTGTGGTGGATGTGGTGGCTGTGGTGGTGGATGGTATAGCTGTGGAGGTGGTAGTGGTGGCTGTGGTGGTGGAAGTAGAGGCTATGGTGGTAACGAAGGTCAACCGACGCTTTTTCTTCTTTTGACCATGGGGCTGAGCCATCCTCTTCCTCCTCGTCCCTGTTGAGGTGGATGCTCCCCCTACAACCCTGCCTGCTGACCCCGGTGCATAACTTGGGTCAGTATCAGTCTCTCCGGAGTCTCTCGGGTGTTCACCAACCACCCTTAGCCCATGTTCTGTGGGAACAACTTTGCTTCCCACAGTTCGCGTTAGGGGCTCCTCATCAGACACCTCCTCCTCCTCCGCACCAGGAACAAAATCCTGATGAAATCCTGTTGACTCGGCAACATCTCCAGCTGGGGCAGACACTAGAGGTATAACATCAAACACAGTGTCTCTTGGTGGAGCAGGCATATCGTCCCCAGCGTCCCCACTGTCATCATCATCCGAGTCATGAGTGGGTAGAGCAATCTGCTCCACATCAGAATCACCATCATCGTGGCGCCACTTTCTCTTGGCTGGCACCACGTAGTCTTCCCGGGCCAGATGCCCAAACAACCTCCTGACAGGGGGTTTCACTTGCTTCTCCCTGTACACCTTCATCCTCCCCAAGGTAGTGTCATCCATCACCTCGAGGACTACCGCATCCTCCTTCTCCTTTGGCAGGGAGGGAAGCTTCTGATCTATGATCATCTGCATAAACCTCGGATACATGCAGAAGCCCTCCTTCCCTTTCCCCTCAATGTTCTCCACCAGGTAGGTGAAGATCATCTTGGAGAAGCTGAACGGATGGTTCAGCACCAACGCAGCATACGCGTTCTGTATCTGATCAGATAGCTCATCAAAACCTCCCTTCCTGGAAGCTATGCACTTAAGTAGCACGTGCGCAAGATACTTAAACTGGGGACAGAGGTTACTCTTGTTGAGTACCCCAGCATTGATGTCCCCAGAGTACTTGGCTCTTAGAAAGCATCCTCTTACTGTGATGGGGTGTAATCGAGTCGGACAATCAGAGTCATCCCCCAACTGTAATACGATCCTTATATCCTCCTCTGAGATAGTAATAGCCTCTCCAAAGATGGTACTTCTGATGCAATGAGGCTCAGAGGATCTATCAACTGTAGCGCCTTCCCAGAAGGCCTGCTGAACGGACCTACAAGGAGTGCAAGGAGTAGATATGGCATGTGCAATCCTCGATCTCAGTAGAAATGTGATGATGCCCAAGAAATCAGCAGTGTTTCTGGATGTCTAATCCAGATGAGCACATATATTATGCTTCGTGCTCATAGTCCATCGACTCGCCATCTGTTACACACACATAGTAAATGTTAGTATCATTGGCTAAGAAAGTCATGAAGCACTTGGACTTAAAAAAATCTTTCTGTCATGCGATTGAGGTTGTGCGACTGAGATCAGTCGTGCGACTGAACAGTGCGACTGGGATTTAGTCGTGCAAATGATCCCATGCGTACGACTGAGTGTGCGACTGGACTCATGCGTATGTAACCTCATGCGGTTACACCAGTCGTGCGACTGAACTCATACGCATGGTTCAGTCGTGCGGTTAAGCAGTTCGCACCCTTCAGTCGTGCGACTGAAGTTCATCAACCTGTCCATTCGCATGATGTACTGACTGTTCAATTCAAATTCACTTTTTCACCACTTTTGAGTTTTAGACATCGTTATCTGGTTCATTTGACTCGCAATACATTCTTATAACACCTAACGTCTTTAATTTCATCTGTTTGAGTCGTTTAGTTAGGTTATTAAGCCACTTAACTCTCGGTTCTTTTGCGAGTCCGACTGTACTGATTTTGCATGAAATTGAAAGTTATGAGGGTGCTTCTTCACCGCAAATTACCTGTAGAGTCGATGTATATGGTCAGTAATCAAGAAATAGGGGGTTTTAGGGATCAAACGAAATTTGGGCAGAGTGGCGTTAAGTCGATCGATTTAGGGTTAATTTGATGGTGGTGAGTCTCTGCGACCGACTCCCCCTCTATTTATACTAACCCTAGATTCAATCGTGCGACTGAGCTCATACGCACCTTTCAGTCGTGCGAGTGGGACTCAGTCGTGCGATTGGGTCAGTCGCCCTTCTTCAGTCGTCCGACTGGATCTCAGTCGTGCGACTGACTCACTCGTTCGCCCTTAAGCATCCGACTGGGCCAATCGTATGGGCCATTCGGTTGGATGGTCCATACTCATGGTCCATTCGTACGAATGGCTTCCATTCGTATGATTAGTCCATACGTATGGTCCATTCGTGCGAATGGGTCATACTTATTAAATTTTCTGCCAATTTGAATATTTAACTTTTAAAACCCTTTTAATTGTTGAAATTAACTTTATGAGCATTTGATCATCTCAGACATGATCATTTTAACTTGAAAACCTTTTGATCACCTCAGACGTGATCCTTTTAAGCAATTTAGTCACCTCAGACGTGACCCTTTTAAACGTTTAAAGCACATGTGGTCATCTCAGACATGACCCTTCTAGTGAGTTGATTCCTTACTGATTTTCCTGATGTAGTCCGACAAACAAACAAACTAAAACAACTAACTAAATCTGAAAATTAAACTAAATAATCAAAACAGGACTTGTTTTTGGCTTTTTGTGAGAGATAAATCCTAAGATGGAAATCTACCGGATTTGGTTCCGGAATAGACAGCTTCAACTTAGATTGACCACACCTGGACCAATTCAATTTTGGAATCATACAGGCAAGTCAAATCATTTGGGACTAGTTATCAAAATCTTTTGATGCTCAATTCTTGGTTTTCATCCAGAGTCGTTAGCAACTTTAGGATATCATACTGGAACTCTTAGATTACCACATTGATTTTAACTTTCAAGAGTTGTAGCCACAATGATTGTCAATATGTTTGTCCACTTAAATCCATACACAGACTTTTGACACAGACTGGTGATTGTTTTAGGTTTAATTATTTCAACTAACATTTGTGGATCCCACACTTATTTGGTAATCAACATTCCTCAGGAGTTTTTGAGCGGTCTACGGGTATTATTACAAGAAGCGACTATTCTTAGAGCTTTCAAAGAGAAGCCAGTCCTCAGGTCAGTGCCATCGCACAGCAGAGAGGCGGCAAACAACAATGAATTCTAGAATATCTAGGTTATGCTTATCCTCAGGTCAGTGCCATCGCACAGCAGAGAGGCACACAACCTATCTCCTTGTTAGAGCAGCTTATTATATTTTGCACAAAATGCACCAACAACATAAGTCATTAGCTTTATAGCATTTGTCTTTCATTTTTTTTTCTTGCTTTGCTCTAATTATGGTCATCCGCACACATTTGTGGCGTTTACATGCTCATTACCCCTTATTGGAATATTGTTGATTATGTTAACCAGTGATAAGATGGAAGCCCACAGTCAGTTGAACAACTTAGTTTGATCTTGAGATCACCAGTCAGGTCTAATCATCTATTGTGTTGAATCTACCGACATATCATTTGTGGTCTAGCAACCTCTAGGTCTACTCTCGTTGTGTTACCTTAGGAGTTACCAGTTTTTCTATCATCTTCCCTTTTTTATTGCTTAGACTACACAGACTTATACTTTGAATTTTTGCATCTTTTCTAAATTTAATTTTTAGTCCCTCTTGATTTGTTCCTGTGTACTATCATTTTCCAAAGTGTTTGAATCGGTATCACAGATACGATCTACCTTATATCAGCTATCCACTCCTTCTCCCTCGTTTTTTTTATGTTACTTGCTGACAAATTCTCTCCCTAAAATACTAAAATCATAACTGGTTTAATTATTTTAGGATTTTAATAAACAGCAAAATAACATGAGTTACAATTTAAACAGACTAAAATAAACAGATAAAATAAAATAAAAAAAGAAAAATTTAACTAAACTACATCAACTTACACATTACATCATCAGGAATAACCTCACTTTTCTTTTTAACGCCGTTGACCTCTAGCAAATATTGAAAACGTGGTTTATCAAAGGCTTTAGTATAGAGGTCAGCGCGTTGAAAATCAGTATTATTTTTACCACATCAATTAAGTTCTTTTCAAAGCAGTCTCTTATGAAATGGTATTTAATACCGATATGTTTGGTCTTAGGATGTTGGACCGGATTTTTAGTTACTGCAATTGCAGCAGAGTTATCAACAAAAATAGGAGTAGAAGAGAACTTTAAACCGTAATCCCGCATTTGCTGTTGAATCCAAATGATTTGTGAATAGCAACTTGCAGCAGCAACATATTCAGCTTCACAGGTTGACAATGCAACCGATGTCTGCTTCTTACACTGCCAGGTAACTAATCTTCTCCCAAAGAATTAACACCCTGCTGACGTAGACTTGTATTTCATCTTGCAGCCCCCGTAATCCGAGTCACTATACGCGGTAAGCTCAAAGTCATCATCATGAGGATACCACAACCCAAGTGTGGGTGTACCCTTCAGATAACGAAAAATCCTCTTGACCCCGATAAGATGGTTGACCTTAGGCTTAGCCTGATATATAGAACATAAACATGTAGCATACATGATATCAGGTCTTGAGGCAGTGAGATACATGAGGGATCCAATCATTCCTCGGTACATCGTGGCATCTACAAGATCTCCATTTTCATCAGGTGCTATGTCGTGATTCGTAGCAAGTGGAGTCCCAGCAGCAGAAGCATTCTCCATGTCAAAGCGACTGAGAATGTCTCCTACATACTTGGTCTGATGTAGAAAGATCCCATTGGAGTCTGATCCACCTGTAACCCGAGAAAGAACTTCATCTCCCCCATAGCACTCATCTCAAACTCTTTCTTCATAACTGCTTCAAATTCTTTGCATAACTCTTCGTTCTTTGAACCGAAGATTATGTCATCAACATAGATCTGTACGAGCAGTAGGTCGCCATCATCTTTAATAAACAGCGTGCAGTCAATGACTCCCCTGCGAAAGCCGTGTTTCACAAGATGAGTCGAGAGTTTCTCATACCAGGCTCTTGGAGCTTGATGAAGCCCGTATAGAGCCTTGTCGAGCTTGTAAACTCTATCCCGATGATAAGGATCTTCAAATCCCTCGGGTTGACTTACATAGACTGTTTCTCTGATTTCCCCATGAAGGAATGCACTCTTCATATCTAATTGATAGACTTTAATCCTCATGTACGATGCATAGGCAGGGAAGATACGAATGGCTTCCATCCTTGCCACAGGTGCAAACACCTCATTGTAGTCAATTCCCTCGACTTGGCGAAAACCATGAACCACCAATCGAGCTTTGTTCCTGATAATGACCCCTTGGTCATCCTTCTTGCATTTCAGGACCCATTTGGTGCCAATAACTTTAGCACCTTTAGGTCTATCAACCAGAGTCCATACACCTAACTTCTTGAACTGAAGAAGTTCTTCTTGCATGGCACTCACCCACGCCTCATCATTTAGTGCATCACTGACATATTTTAGCTCAAACTGCGAGACAAAACACCGATAAGCACCATCATGAATGTAACCCTTATCCATAACCGAGGCGTAATCAGTTGAATAAAGCTGATTTCGGGTTTGTACTCCTGATCTGACATCCCCAATGAAATTGTCAAGGGGATGATAGACGTTTAGTCGTGATCCTGGAGTAATAGGAACAGCTACCTCAGAGCCAAGATTATGAACATTTGGTTCTGCATCCGAGGTAGTTGGAGTTTGAGGTTCCGAAGTCGAAGGTGCATCACTGGTAGATGCTTGTGGACTTTCAGGAACTGGAACCTGTTCCTCCTGACTGTTCTGGTCATCTTCTCCAGCTTCATCTTCAGAGGAGGAGTCACTGTCATCGACTACTCCCCCTAACTGAGTAGATGATTCTCCCTGTGAGCTAGATGGTGTATTCAAGATACTCCAAATTTGGTTTGCGTCTTTGTAGTCGCTCGTAACATGTCTTTCCGTGGCGTTTGACTATCAGGACTCGATTCAGTGTATAACATGCATTCGCCACTGCCTCATTCCAGAATTGGATAGGCAGTTTCGAGTCTGCCAGCATAGTCCGTGCTGTTTCTATCAAGCTTCTGTTCTTTCTCTCAGCAACGCCATTCATCTGAGGCATGTAGGTGGAAGTGAATTGATGCACAATTCCCTTTTCCTTGCAGTATGCCTCCATCCACTGGTTCTTGAATTCCGTCCCGTTGTTTGAGCGTACTTGTCTAACCTTCAGCTTGTAGAGAGATTCCAGTGTGGTGACTAACTCCTTGAATGACTCAAATGTTTCTGATTTGGATTTCAGAAACATTACCCAAGTGAACCTTGAGTAGTCATCAGTGACCACAAAACAGTACAAGTCGCCTGCAATGCTCTTTGTACTGACTGGACCAAACAGATCCATGTGAAGAAGTTCAAGAGGAAGTTCTATTGAATGAACTTTCTTTTCCTTATGAGACTTCTTTGTTTGTTTGCCTTTCTTGCAAGCTACACAGAAGTCAGGAAGCTGGAAGTTCTTGACATTAACTCCTCTCACCAGATCCTTCTGAATCAAGTGATTCATCTTCCTTTGACTAATGTGTCCCATTCTCCTATGCCAGAAGATGGAATCCTTCTCAGTAGCTTTAGATAGAAAGCACTGAACCTCATGATCCGTTGTAGCAGCTGTTGACAGATCCAAGACATAAAGGTCTTTATATCTTGAAGCAGTCATCAGAACTTGGTCCTCTGGGATCACATAATCTTTCTTCAGCACGTAACACTTCTTGTTGTTGAAGATGACTTTAAACCCCTTATCACAGATTTGGGAAACAGAAAGTAAGTTATTTTGAAGTTGTTGATCGTAGTTCACCTTATCAAACTTAACTTTCTGATTCCCCACTTCTCCCTGAGCTGTGATATAGCCTCCCTTGTTTCCAGCAAACGAAACATGCCCTCCTTTTATTTGCTTGACGTTTGATAAAAGGGCCCTATTTCCTGTCATGTGCCTGGATGCTCCGCTGTCTACAATCCACGTGTTAGTTTCAGCACTATATCGAACACCCTGCACATACAAAGTAAATAATTAGTTTAGGTTAGGAACCCAAGCCTTTACTGGCTTGGGTTTCCCAGAGGCATCACACATCATAAATTCCACCCATTGACCCTTAGAGGGTGAGGGTAGCTCAGGTTCCTTCTTGTCATCAGTATCAGACACGCAGGATGACTTCTCTTTCCATAAAGCCAGATTTGTTCAAGGCCTGTTTGTGATAAACAGTCGACTGGCTTACAGGTTGAACTTTAGGTTCACTAGTTCTTTTAGGTGGAGTTAAGGAACTCCTCTTAGAAGACCTAGGCTTCGAATCCTGAAGTTCAATCTTCTTCCTAGGTGTCTGATAGAAAGGACAATAGGAAGCAATGTGTCCACATTCTCCACAGTTGTAGCATGACCTGCTATCAACTTTATGATTAAACTTTCTTTGTGGAGAAGTGTGTGACACTCTAGTAACATCAATCACTTTAGGTTTTGACTCTGGTTCTTTTGATGTTTTCTCTGGTTTAACAAAGTTAACTGTTTTAACCTGTTTAACATCTTTCTCTTTTTGGTTAACTGGTTTTTGACTTGAAACATGTGAAAGATTAACATTAGAAGTCTTTTTAGGTTCTGATTTGACTCTGTTTGACCCTGACTTTAAGTTAACCTTTTCAAATTCCTTTTCTAGATTAACACAAGGCAATTTACCCTTTGCCATTGAAGTGGCCTCCTTTTGCTTGTTTCCAGATTCAATAGATGAACATGAGGAATCTGGATCACTAACAAGAGGAGTTGACACCACGTGATCCTTGATGGGGTTATTATTTACTGGTCTAGTCTTAGTGTTCATCAAGGTCTCAGGTGGTGGTGGAACCACTTTGTAACCCAATCCCTCCCCGTTATTCCTTTCTCTCACTAAGTGTTGAACTATGTGTGAAGAACTAGTCCAACTATGCAGTTTCTGTTTTAATGAGTTTACTTCTACTTCTAGAACTGCCTTTTGCTTCTTAGTGTCTTCTAGGGAGTTTAGATAGTACCTAATGTCATTAGCTTGGTTAAAGGCAACTACTTCAGTTTCCCTAAGCTGTTTAGTCAAAAGGTCTATCTTTTCTTTATAACTATGCTCATTTTGTTTTAATACTCTATTAGCCTCAGTGCACAGTTGCAAGTCTTTTACTAAGTTATCATTATGATCTAATAACCTAGAAAATTTTTCATCTATGCTATTCCTAAAAGTATCACAATCAGAACAAGCATGATTATCAAACATTTGGTCAGTAGTACTTACCTAAGTTGGTTCAGAAGAGTTAGCCATCAACGCAGCATCAGATGTCTCTGGTTCTGGTGATTCTGTCTTTTCTGTCTCTGACGTGGAAGTCTCCTCTTTAGGCTTGTAACTGACCTCGGCTGCAGTTACTTCTTCACTATGCAACATCGCTATCTCAACTGCTAGATCTCCTTCACTCGCGGTATCATCGTCAATATCTTCTACACTTGCAATGTTTGATTCCCTAGACAAACCTAAAGCTCCAATCATGTCCTTCATCATCATGAGCAGTCAAGGCTTTTGGATCCTTGCTTGATGAAGTAGAACTAGTAGCTTGCTTGTCTTGGCGAGTGAAGGACGAGAACGGGTTCCCGTTACCCGTCTTCTTTGGCTTGACACATTCTCTCTTGAAGTGCCCATTCTCTCCACAGTTGAAGCAGGTCACTTTGCTCTTGTCAAAGCCAAATGTGGTATCCTTAGTAGCTACCAAGTTCTGTCCGGTCTTTTTAACAAACTTCTTCGCCCTCCGGACAGCGCTAGCTAAGACCCACATTATGTCCATCCTCTCAAGCTCCATTTCGTCCACCTGCTCGTAGTCCTCGTCTGCCAGATGGCAGTTTCTAATCTTCCCGGCAACAAGTCCATCATATGAATAAACAACTACTGCCAAAAGATCCATATGCTCTCGAGCTACTTCCACAGTCACATTACCGAGGTTCTCGGTCTTCAGTTTAGTAGCACTTGCTTCAGATCCAATATAGTGGGTACAAGAAGACCCTGACGTGTCTGATCCTGAAGGAGAAGCATGTGAATGACCCGATGAGCTAGACACAAATGCAGTCTGGAGAGGTGCTCAGATGTCTTAGCTTGCGGCGTGGCGTTGTACAAAGCTGGTTTTTGAGTGTACGAAGACTTCTGAGCTCTGTACTTCATCCTAAGTGCTTCTTCTCGCAACTTAAGGATGAAGTCATTAATATCCAGCTTTGCCAGCATTCCATTCTGTCTCAGGTTAGACACGAATGAAGCCCACTTTTCAGGCAATCCGTCTGCAAAGTTACTAACTTTCTCTTCCATGGTAGTATCCACCCCATGTGTATGCAGTTCGATCATCAAATGGTAGAATCTATCTATGACGTCGTCTAAACTCTCGTTACCCATCGATGAGAAGTTATCGAATTCCATCTTTAACTCCTTGGCCTTGATTGCCTTCAACGAAGTCGTACCTCTTTTCTAGCTCATCCCAATGTTTCTTGGACTGCTTATTCTCTAAGTACTGGTGAAAGATGTCTTTGGGGATAGACTGTGTAATCAATGCATAAACTCTCGTCTTTGCATTGTATTTAACTTTCTGCCCGTCCGTCATCCCTCCTAACGTTAGCTTAACTCCATCAGCTCCCACCGGTGTACTATATCCAATCTCGATGGCTTCCCACAGATTCGGATCCACTCCATTGAGGTAGATCTCAAAACGTTGTTTCCAGTGGGGAAACTCATCTAACGTCAAGAGCTTTGGTGGTTTATTATGATTACCCACCTCTCACTCTCAAGCAACAACAAATTCTGTATCCTAGAGTCCTTCCCAGCAGTAAAGGCTGACATTTGATCTTCCATGGCGAAAAACTTTAAGTCTAATCAAACAAACTGTCACTGGTGTGACTGAAGGATGTGAATGGTCTAGTCGTGCGTATGAACTCTGCGACTGGTTCAATCGTGCGGCTGAACTAAGCGATTGGTTCAGTCGTGCGAATGAGGCTGATGCCTTTGAGCTATGCGAACGAACGGTTCAATCGTACGAATGAAGGTGCAACTAGGTCCAATCGTGCGAATGGGCAATGCGAATGGAGTCCAGTCGTGCGAATGGGTCACTCGTGCGACTGAAGCTGCTGTTTTGCGAAATTTTCTAGGTTAGACGTGGTTTAGCCGTAAAAATTCAAAATTTCGCAATGTCTAATCGCCTAAGTCCGTAGAAACCAAACTTTGATGAGCAGGGAACGTCCAAGATCACTTTTGACACCAAAGATTGCGTTTTTAGTGCAAAAACACAACCTTTTATGCAATCTTGATTGAATCACACGTAATCAAGAGCCAATGCTCTGATACCACTTGTTAGCACCTGGTATTTGAACGAAATACCTAGTGATTAGCGTGTAAACCAGATCAAATAGTGCGGAATCCTATTTGATTGGCGATCCAATCAGTGAGAACACACGAAGAATCAATCAAGAATTGAATCTAACGTTAGAAGTCGATTGGAAATCGATCTAATGTGTTCTGTGAACTTGGAGAATGATTTGGGAGGCTTCTGGACGGCTAGGGTACGTCTGGAGTCGTAATGGTATGAATGCTTACGTTTTTCCACGAATTGGGTCTATTTATAGGTTAGTGTTGTTCATTCGTGCGACTGGACCATAAGTATGGTTCAGTCGTGCGATTGAACCATGCGGTTGATTCATCCGCACGACTGAGTGTTCAGTCGTGCGACTGAGCCAATCTCCTGGTTCAGTCGTGCGACTGAGTCAATCGTATGAAGTTATTCATGCGTATGGTCCATTCTCATGGGCCATTCGCATGAGAACTTCATTAAGTTAAGTTTGAATGTATTAATTAATATAACTTTATGTGTAACCATTCAAACAATCACAAACCCAATTAACCAATTCAATATCAACTCATTAATGAAATATTAGACATTACAAATCACAAACAATCAATATCATTTCATTAATCATTACACATTACATCATAATCAGACAAACAAGATCTATTACATTACATATCATGATCTAGGGACATACATGCATCAACAATAATATTGTTTGATCAGACTACAACATTGTATCAAAATGATTGTTTGTCAAATATGTTTAGTCTACAAAATGCATCCTAGGGTCTCCACTAAGGCAGCACACCTAGATCCTCAATTTGCATGATCACCTGAAAAGATATGCTCAAAATGTCAACAAAATTGTTGGTGAGCTCGCAGGTTTAAATAGTAAATAAGTAAGTGATGTTGTATAAAGTAAGCGATGAGGAATACCGTGAATACAGTTATATAAGCAAGCAAAATCACATGACAATGAGCTTTGCAACCAAACCTAGCGACGTACACAAAGATATTGTCAGAATATATTCACCCAAGGGCCCGTTCCTGGCCACTGATGGTACTAACTAGTATACCAACGAACAAGGGTGGGGGTGTCAACCCAGTAGTACTACCAATACCTATCCTTCAGTTCCCACACTGGAATTAAATAGTTGCAAAGATAGAACCACACAGCAGACCCAAGCATGTATCAGATAAGTACTTGCAAAACAGTATCACGTTGATTCCATGTATGTAAATTGTATGTAAATTGTACAGCATTGAAAATGGGTGAGAATACTTTTCCCCCAAGTTGTAAATAATTGAAATATTGTAAGCATAAAAATGGGCCACGAAACTCACTTGTTAGGTGGTAAGTATGTATGATCAAAGTATCCAAATGTTGTATGCAAATGAACGGTCAAACACCTATTGACAGTTATTGTTAAGCATCAATGTTATGTATAAAGCGTATAATAATGATCGGTCGGTTCGGGTTGTATCGGTTGGGTCGCATGTAACACACACAAACAGACACACGTACTAGATCTTATGTAGATCCAAGTACTAGACATTGTCGCCATTGCTGATGATATTTGTATAAAAGTTTCATTGTTATTGAAGAAGTATTTGGTAAATAATGGTAGTTATAAATCGGTTGTTGATACTTGTAAAATGTTAAGTTAATTTAATTTGAAATAGTATTTGTAGGCTTGATAGCGTTGACTTTAATCTTTGTCATTAGTAATGGCAACCGTGTCGATGTCACCTTAACATCACACGACATACACACACCACACACAAGAAAAAAAAATCACACACAACAACTTCAGTCACATGACAGGACCAGACGCACGACTCAACACTCCATTCGCACGAAACAACCCCCAATCGTACGAATCAGCTTCATTCATACGATTGAATCTCCATTCGTATGACTGGCATTCAGTCTTACCATACAACACTCAATCGCACGACTCAACCTCCATACACACGAATCAACCTTCATTCGCACGAATCAGCTACATTCGTACGATTGAACCTTCGTTCGTGCGATTGGACTTTAGTCGTGCGATACACGCACAATCTCACACATTCATTCGCTCGCATGACTCAATCGCACACATACACACACGACTCAGTCGCACGAAACTCCCAGTCGCACAACTCAGTCGCACGATTGACTCAGACGCTTGGTTCAGTCGCACGACTCACCCAGTCGCACGGCTCAATCGCATGACAGACCCAGTCGCCTGAACAGCAGAATCGCGATTGCAGGAAGGGCTGAGCAGCCTTCGGCTGCTCCGAGCACTAGTTTTACACAACAAGGACTTCCAGAAACACTCTTCACACATACACAAACAAGAAGCACACGCAAAAAGACCTCACACGCAAAAAGACCTCACACGCAAAAAGACCTCACACGCACCCACACGACCTCATGTGTTCGGGTTGAACCCGAACACCCGAAACCCTAGTTTGGACAGCCGTGAATAAGCAAGAAAAGGGACAACCAAGGTCGTCTACCTGCTGAAATGGAGTAGACTAGGTTGTAGATGAAGTCTAGACGGCGAAAACGAGACCAAATGGGTCGGTTTTGGTGCAAGTATGAAGATGAGAGGTGAAGAAGAAGATGAAGGAGATGAAGAAGAAGATAATGAATTCTAGGGCTGGAAATGGGTTTATATACCCAGCCCAAGTTTGCAAAATGTCAAGTTTAGTCCCTGCACTTAACCCCCGAGTTTCCCCAAATTTGTTTCGGTTGAAAACGACTTTATTAGGTTAATTATATTAATTATAAAAATGTATTTGATGATATTTATAACTTAAAAAATGGTTTTATTAGTGACGTTAATTATATATAAAAATGGTATATTTGGCGGTTACGATGACGAAAGTTTTAAAAGTTTTTGAAAATAGCATACGATCACAATGAAAGCACAAGCACAATGATGATAAAGCAAGCATAATATCCACATAAGGATTTAATAAAGATGAGGAATGAATGATAATGGAAAGTTAACGGAAGGCCACGTTAATTGACGGACCTTAAGGTGACGGATGTCACAGTATCCCCCAGTTGAGAAAATTTCATCCCGAAATTCAGCTGGAGTTAGGTCCAAGAGTGTAATCCTTGAATAGATGTGGATATTTGAGTTTCATCTGATCTTCCCGTTCCCATATAAACTCTGGCCCTCGTTTTGAATTCCACCTTACGCGAACAATAGGTATTCTACTGCGCTTCAACTGCTTGACCTTTCGATCCATGACCTCAATGGGTTCCTCAACAAAATAAAGCTTCTCGTCAATCTTGATTTCCTCAATTGATACGTGAAGGGATTCGTTGGCCAAACACTTCTTGAGGTTTGACACGTGGAAAGTATCATGCACACCGCTGAGTTCTTGTGGCAACCTTAATCGGTAAGCCACTTGACCGATTCTTTCTGTAATCTCGAATGGTCCAACGTATCTTGGGGCTAACTTCCCTTTCTTTCAAAATCGAACGACTCCTTTCCAAGGGGAGACTTTAAGTAAGACTCGATCCCCAATGTTGAATTCTAGAGGCTTCCAACGGTTGTCGGCATAGCTCTTTTGGCGATCTCTAACAGCTTTTAGTCGGTCTTTGATTCGAAAGAATGTGTCAGTTGTTTCTTGAACGATCTCTTGGCCTGTTAGCTGACTTTCACCAATCTCGGCCCAACAAACAGGTGATCTACATTTCCTTCCATACAATGCTTCGAACGGAGCACATCCAATGCTTGTATGGTAGCTGTTGTTGTAGGAGAACTCGATCAACGGTAGATGAGCATCCCAACTACCACCAAAGTCGATCACACACGCCCTCAACATGTCTTCTAGCGTCTGTATAGTTCGTTCACTTTGGCCATCTATCTGAGGGTGATAGGCGGTACTCATATCTAATCGAGTGCCCATCGCTTTCTGTAGTGGCTGCCAAAATCATGAAGTAAATCGGCTGTCACGATCGGATATGATTGACACCGGCACTCCGTGTCTTGTCACGACCTCTTTTATGTACAGTCTCGCCAACTTATCCATCTTGTAGTCTTCTCGGATCGGCAAGAAGTGTGCTGATTTCGTCATCTGATCCACTACGACCCATATCGAGTCATGCCCGCTGCTTGTTTTAGGGAGTTTGGTAATGAAATCCATGGCTATATTCTCCCATTTTCACTCGGGAATTTCAGGTTGCTGTAATAATCCCGGTGGTTTCTGATGTTCAGCTTTAACTTTCGAGCATGTCAAGCATCTGCTGACGTACATAGCAATGTCTTTTTTCATGCCTGGCCACCAGCACAGATCTTTAAGATCGTGATACATCTTGTCTGCACCAGGATGAATAGAATATCGCGTCTTGTGGGCTTCATCCATGACTAAGGTACGTACACCTCCCCATCTGGGTACCCATATACGATCTATGAAGTACTGTATACTATCATCCTTGCAAATCATCTGTTTATCCAACCTTCGGAATTCTTCTCCCGCAAGGTTTTCTTCTTTCAATGCCTCACTTTATGCAATTTGGATCTGGGCTTTCAAATTCGTTTGAATGGTCAATCCTAAAGCTCGAGCACGTAGTGGTTTCACGCATTCCTTACGGCTTAAAGCATCAGCCACCATGTTAGCTTTCCCCGGATGATACCGGATTTCACAATCGTAGTCACTAAGTAGCTCTACCCAACGTCGCTGACGCATATTAAGTTCCTTCTGATCCAGGATATGTTTGAGGCTCTTATGATCTATGTAGATGATGCATTTGGTTCCATACAGGTAATGCCTCCAAATCTTGAGTGCAAATACTACAGCGCCTAACTCAAGATCATGAGTAGTATAGTTCTTTTCGTGCACCTTAAGTTGCCGCGAAGCGTAGGCAATCACCTTATCCTTCTGCATTAGTACACATCCCAATCCTTGATGTGAAGCATCGCAGTACACAACAAAATCATCAGTTCCGTCTGGGAGGGAAAATATAGGCGCGTTGCACAACTTCTCTTTCAAGGTTTGGAATGCTTGTTCTTGTGCATGTCCCCAATCAAACTTCTTGTCTTTCTCTGAGTAAGCAGGGTTAATGGCTGCGCGATCATTGAAAAATCGCGATGAACTGACGATAGTAACCGGCCAATCCTAAAAATTGTAGTATCTCTGATGGTGTCTAGGGTGCATTCCATTTCTTCACCGCTTCGATCTTGCCGGGATCTACATGAATCCCGTCCTCATTAACCACATGACCCAAAAACTTCACTTCCCGCAACCAAAATTAATACTTCGAGAACTTGGCGAAAAGTGTTTCTTCCCGTAACAGTTCCAGAATTGCCCAAAGGTGTTCTTCATGATCCTCTTTCGATCGGGAGTAGATAAGTATATCGTCTATGAACACGATCACGAACTTATCCAGGTAAGGTTTGCACACCCGATTCATTAGGTCCATAAACACAGCTGGTGTGTTAGTCAGCCCGAACGGCATGACCAAGAACTCATAGTGCCCATAACGAGTTCTAAATGTTGTTTTCGGTATGTCCTCCTCGAAAACCCTTAGTTGATGATATCCAGAACGAAGGTCGATCTTGGAGAAATATGAAGCTCCTTGCAGTTGGTCAAACAGATCATCGATCCTGGGGAGAGGATATCGATTCTTCACGGTTAACTTGTTCAACTCACGGTAATCGATACACATGCGGAACGACCCATCCTTTTTTTGACAAATAATACCGGTGCTCCCCACGGTGAATGACTCGGTCGAATAAAACTCTTCTCCAGTAGTTCCTGTAACTGACTAGATAACTCTTGCATCTGAGATGGTGCTAACCGATATGGCGTCTTTGCTACCGGTGTAGCTCAAGGAACCAACTCTATACGAAATTCCACCTGTCGTGGAGGAGGCAAACCAGACAAGTCATCAGGAAATACATCTGGGTAGTCTCGTACCACTGGAATATCCACTAGTTTCCTCTCTTCGTCCTTCTTTTCTACCACATGAGCCAGAAAAGCGTAGCACTGCTTTCGTAAACTTCGGCGTGCTTTCATGCAGGAAATAAGCTTTAAGTTCCTTCCCGGTCATTCTACCTGAACCTTGAGTACCTCCCCGTTTGGCATGGGGATTCGTACTACTTTGTCCCGACAGACAATCTCTGCTCTGTTTTGCAACAACCAATCCATACCCACAATAACGTCGAAACTTCCTAGCTCAAAGGGTATCAAGTCTATATCGAAGGCATGGTCCTCCAATATTATCAAGCACTTCCTAATAATCTCATCGGCCTGAACAACCCTACCATTGGCCATTTCTATAGAGTAGCTAGTTTCTAGCCTACTAGGACTCAAATCAAGCAATTGCACAAACTCAGAGGATATAAAGCTATTGTCTGCTCCAGTATCAAATAATATAGATGCGAAGTGATGATTGAGTAAGTGCGTACCCGTGACAACATTCGGGTCCTGACGAGCATCGTTGGCTCCAATGACGAATGCACGTCCCGGAGCTGCATTCCCTTGATTTGTCGGGCCTTGATTTCCAGCTATGGCCATCACTTGCTGCTGGTTGTTTCCTAGTTGACCCGGTGCTCGATTCAGTCTGGGGCACATGTTTCTGTAGTGATCTGGGCTTCCACACTCATAACAGGCCCTGGCATTCCCGGCGGGGTTAACCGCGTTGACTGGTGCCACAAGATTCGGTGCTGTTCTGCAGTCTCTCGCCAAATGCCCTGGGCGTCTACAGTTCGCGCACACCCGGCACTGCATTCCTGGGGGATGATGATAGTTGCACCTGTCACATTTGGGGTGCGGCCCCACATACTCTCTCTTGCCCTGAGTCACGGCCACAAAATTTCTGGTCGTCTTGGCCCTTTTATCAAATTTCCTCGGCACTCGACCGGCTCGTTTCCCCAACGTCCTTTCTCTTCTCTGTCCCTCTTCCTAACACCCCTGTTCTCACCATCTCATCAGTCAAAGCGTCAGCCTTTAGAATTGTGCTCTGGATAGTAGGAGGGGCAGCTGCTGTTACCATTGCTCGGATTTGAGGCGCAAGTCCCCAAATGTACCTCTCGATTCTCTTTGATTCCGGCGTGACCAGATGCGGAACCAATCTTGCCAACTCGTGGAATCGACAGTATAAGCTGCGTGCCCGGCCCCCACCATAACATGATTCTAGAATTCATGCTCCAGTTTCTGCATCTCATTGAGGGGCAGTATTTCTCGGTGATCAAAGCTTTAAAGTCATCCCACGACATCTGTATCGTTGATTCTCTTCCTCTAGCTTGAACCTGGGTGTTCCACCAGGTTAGGGCCTTGCCCTGTAGTGAACACGTGGCATACTTGATTTTCTGGCTGTCGAGGCACTCACTGATGTCAATCACTACCTCCATCTTTTCTAGCCACCTGGTTAGGGCTATCGCCCCACCTTTCCCATCAAATTCTCTCTGTTTGCAGGCCACAAACTCTTTGTTTGAACACCCCCGTCTAGTATTAACAACCCCAGTCTCAATACCGGCTGTTCCACCATTCCCGGTCTCCTGATTGCTTTCGTTCCCAGTTGGGTTTCCATTTCCCACTTCAGTTTCAATCCCACCTTGACCTCTTTCTCCATTATATCCATTATCATTGCCACCATCCCCGTGGGGGTGGTGTTGCTGGAGTGCATCGCTCACTTGGGCCACGATAGTAGGAATCAGTGCGGCCAACTGTTGAGCGATCAGAGCTGCCATATCAGAGTCTCCTGTTCCCTGATTATTACTGGCAGGACCATCATTTGTCCTTGGTGCTCTACCTCTGCCTCTGCCTCTGCCCCTTGGGGCTTCACTCCCGCCACTATTGTTGTGGGTAACTCTTCGAGGCGGCATTTTCTAAGCATAAAAGTAGTAAACACATAAGCTTAAATCATTTCAAAGTGCATTATCCATAACACTCATCAAGTCCAGTATTCTAAGTTAATATCACACTTATTGTCACCACACATCGTATGCAAGTCGTGTAGTTCTCACACCATGAATTGGTAATGTCTCAATAATAGTCCGTCATATCAATTGTAAATCCATGTATATAATCAGGTTTAGTCTAGCGAAGGTTGTCTATCTCTTCCTCTTTCGAGGTTTCAGACATAACCTCCTCAGGGTCAATCTCTATGTCCAAGGTCAAGCGCAACAACATGATATGTGAAGATCTCTTCGGGTTTAATACCCGGATTTGATAAACCAACTCGGCGCGCAGAGGGAACGAAAGATCCAATAGAAGCATCCCATAAGGAGTGAGCACAAGGGCTCTCTCACAGGGTGAAAAGATCACATAACAGATAGATAAATGAACAAGTAACAAGGAACACATACACGAGATATAATATGCATACAGATCCTAGCATGTAAATCTACATGAAGGTTCCTAGGTTATAGTCTAGGTCAAGCGTATTGCCTAATTCTCTATAACCAATGGCTCTGATACCAATCTGTCACACCCCCGCTAAAGCGGAGACACGGGGATGTAACGAGATCGGGATCGTCATAACACATGGTAAGCGATAGAGATGCAATATAATGAATGATGACAAGCGTGTCATGACGACACCCGACAACAAGGGGACTTGTGTCGTGTTTAGTCATATATTCACGACAACATAGCCATAAGCATAAACATGATAAATGATTCACATAGTCAAAGATGATAACATTGTAATGTAAATTCCCACAACCCGGGAACAAGTATCAAAAGAATAATATTGTTTGATCAGACTACAACATTGTATCAAAATGATTGTTTGTCAAATAAATTTAGTCTCAAAAATGCATCCTAGGGTCTCCACTAAGGCAGCACACCTAGATCCTCAATTTGCATGATCACCTGAAAAGATATGCTCAAAATGGTCAATAAAATTGTTGGTGAGCTCGCAGGTTTAAATAGTAAATAAGTAAGTGATGCTGTATATAGTAAGCGATGAGGAATACCGTGAATACAGTTATATAAGCAAGCAAAATCACATGACAACGAGCTTTGCAACAAAACCTAACGACGTACACAAAGATTTCGATATATATTCACCCAATGGCCCGCTCCTGGCCACTTATGGTACTAACTAGTATACCAACAAACAAGGGTGGGGGTGTCAACCCAGTAGTACTACCAATACCTATCCGTCGGTTCCCACAGTGGAATTAAATAGTTGTAAAGATAGAACCACACAGCAGACCCAAGCATGTATCAGATAAGTACTTGCAAAACAGTATCACGTTGATTCCATGTATGTAAATTGTATGTAAATTGTACACCATTGAAAATGGGTGAGCATACTTTTCCCCCAAGTTGTAAATGATTGAAATATTGTAAGCGTAAAAAGGGGCCACGAAACTCACTTGTTAGGTGGTAAGTATGTATGATCAAAGTATCCAAATGTTGTATGCAAATGAACGGTCAAACACCTATTGACAGTTATTGTTAAGCATCAATGTTATGTATAAAGCATATAATAATGATCGGTCGGTTCGGGTTGTATCGGTTGGGTCGCGTGTAACACACACAAACAGACACACGTACTACATCTTATGTAGATCCAAGTACTAGACATTGTCGCCATTGCTGATGATATTTGTATAAAAGTTTCATTGTTATTGAAGAAGTATTTGGTAAATATTGGTAGTTATAAATCGGTTGTTGATACTTGTAAAATGTTAAGTTAATTTAATTTGAAATAGTATTTGTAGGCTTGATAGCGTTGACTTTAATCTTTGTCATTAGTAATGGCAACCGTGTCGATGTCACCTTAACATCACACGACATACACACACCACACACAAGAAAGAAAAATCACACACAACAACTTCAGTCGCATGTCAGGACCAAACGCACGACTCAACACTCCATTCGCACGAATCAACCCCCAATCGTACGAATCAGCTTCATTCGTACGATTGAACCTCCATTCGTATGACTGGCATTCAGTCGTACCACACAACACTCAATCGCACGACTCAACTGTGACAACCGACCTCCAGGTTGTTATCCTAACCCTAAATTACTTGCATCATTATCCATCTTATGAGTGCTAATAATTGAAACTATTCAACCCTACCATGAAATTGGAAACAATTCTTACTACTTGATTCAAATTATGGTTTCATGTGATTTTTATTATTGATTTTTAGCTAATTTAGGTTTCTACCTTTTAAAAATTTGTGTTCCGGGAATGTTGACTAGTCACCCTTACAAAATTAATTTCAAGAGAAGGCAATTAAAATGTTTGCATACACACTCACACTTATATAATTTTCGGCCTTGCATGCATGGACATGCACTAGATACCACAAATATACCATCCACTAAATAATACATTATACCCAATACTACAAAACTACACTACATAATAACAATTTACAATTAAAATTTAAATCAATTATCCTCCCACTACCCTCCAAAATCGGCCGCCCTCCCCTCTCCACTCCTCTCCTCTCTACACCACCACCACACTACCCACTTACCTTTCATGCAAACTCTCTCCCTCTCTCCCTCTCTCCCTCTTATTCGAAACATCCAGCTGAAACAAACACACACACCTCACAATTCTCTCAAGGAAATTCTCTCTAAGTCTAGCACAAGAAATTCGAAGAACAACACCAAGCAACAATCGGCCAAGTGCAAACCGCAAGGAAGTGGCCTAGTTCGCGAGTTTTGGACACACAACCACACTTGTTCGACTTTTCCAGCCTTAGTTCGAGCTTCTACAGCCAAGTCCAAGGAGTTTCTAGCCATCCACGACCATCAACACCTTCTAAACCGTGAGTTACATCAAGTGTAAGCTCATGTTGTCGGTTTTGGGACATTTCACTTGTTTTCTTCATTTTTCACCTAAAAACCTTGCTTTTTCCTTGTTGTAGCAGAAACCTCTAACCATCATTTTGTTCTTAAGGAGTTCCCAACATTCTTGAAGGTAAATCTCATGTTATGTTAGTCATTCTTGAGGTGGAAACCGATTTCCACCATGAAAACCCTCTTTTTGGGTGTTTTGGTATCATCTAACTTGTAAAAGTTGCAACTCTTGTAAACCAAACTTGTGACCTGCATTTTTATGACTTAATGGACTCCCAAGAACCTGTTTTAAAAAGTTAAATGAAGTGTTGGTAACGTTTAGACTCAAGTTAAGATGATTTACACAAGTGTTATGGTCGGTTATGACATTTTCTACATATTTGAAGCATAGGGATGTATAGAACAACTAGGCAACTCTTTCGGACTGAAATTTCAGTAGGTTTTGATGAATATTAAAAGTTTTAGTAATGTTTAATCTCTGGAATAAAGGACATGTTGAGATTTGCCCTCTTTTAGTCACTTTCGGGACCCGAAAACATGGTAAAATGACTTTAAAAATAGTAAGAATATGAATTTAACACTCTTGAAAAGTATTCCAGGCTTAAAAATGATAAATAAAGTGTTCTGGAGTCAATGGATAATTTAAATGGTCAAAGAAACAAATAAATGACGTTTTAACTAAAAACGGGTACAAACCGAGCATCGTTTTTGAGAAAAATCCATAAAAATAGAGTTCGAAGCTAAGATTTATAAAAATCATATGATTTCAGTAAAAGTAATAAAAGACTTAAAGGATTTGAAAAATTGGTCAAACAAGCTTTAAATGGTCAAACCCGGTCAAAACCGCGTTTTAACGGGTCAAACGTAAAAACGAGATTTTCAACTATAAAAGGCCAATTTTCACAATTTAAGGACTTAAAAATTTATAAAGATATCTTTTAGAAAATACCTACTGGTACAATATTCAAATATATGAAAACCCCAATCTACGGTTAAAACTCTCCGGCTTTTACCGTAACCGGGAGCGTTAAACGCGCAGTTTTTAAATCGGACCCGTACACTAAAATTTTGAAACTCTTACACTATAATAAGTATAATATTACTCTAAGAATCTGATTTTTGGTCTTAAATGTCTTAAAGGGCAAGAAACCAAACTTGAGGGTAGAAACTGTCAATTTTGAAACTTGAGGGACCAAACTGTAAAATTTTTCCAAACCTTATAACCGACTTCCAGTAAGCTAATAATCACTTGAACAACAAAATTACTTAATATACTCAACCTAATGAAGTAAAAATCCCAATTTTCATGAAGACGCCTTGACCTGCCATAAAAGGAAACTTTTTATACAAACCTTCACGAAACCAAAGCCTTAACCAATAGCTAAACTCTTGACACCATTGTTACACCTTAAATGAGTTTAGGGCAGTAGCTTATTACTTTATATGTACATGTTAGAGTGCTAGACTTGAGACACTTCCCGGTACACCAAGAGACTTTTGACTGGGAACCTAAGGTGAGTTCTAGTGATCCCCCTTTTTACTATTGTTTTGGGATGAAACATGCTCTACTTTTTATGAACTATGATTGTGCTTTACTTGATGATTGTATGTGGGATTTGTGGTTACCTGCTGATTCTTATATCATGATCATTAATTCTTTCGTGAACCGCTTGTTTTATATGGATAGATCTATTTGGGGAATCCCCCACACACAGTGGCTTCCGTTCCAGGAAGGTTACCCCACTGAGATCCTAAGGGGTCGTTTGTGGCATGTAACAGGTTTTGTTAAGATACTATGGTGAACCATCCAGGCAGGTAGGGTTCACTGGTTTGGGGCTCAGTTCTTCCTTCGGGAATATCCGGTTAAACACAACTTTAGAAGAGGCCAACTGGGACTGAGTGCAGGGTTGATTATGATTTTTCCCACGATGATAAACAATGATTATTTTCTTTTAATCAAAGAAGGATTTGTTAAGTCCTTTTGTTTTTAAACTTTAAGCACTTGAATTCACCAACTTTTTAGTTGACACAACTTTCTTTTGAGCATGTTTCAGGTAATGTATGAAGAGATCCTAGCTGTTGTGAAGACCTAGACTTATCCTCGTGACATGGCATTGGCATATTTTCCTTAATGAATCATTTGAACAATATTATATATGTGTTGAACAAGTACAATTTATTTTTATGGATGATTGTAAAACTCATTTGGGGGCTTGATTTGTTTCTAGCCCCGCTACCTCTTTAAAAACATTAATGCCATGTGATATTCTCTCCTTTGAGCTCTTGTAATGGTTTGTTTCCGCTGCCATATGTTGTTGCTAGTCTGTGACGTCCCACCCTACCTGGGCCCGGGGTGTGACAGATTGGTATCAGAGCCAAAGGTTGTAGAGAAGTCGGGAATACCATAGTAGACCCTAGGCTACAACCCTGATACCCTAGGACTGTCCTTGTGGGAAGTGTTGGGATGATCGGGTTGGGTAAATTGATGATTACACTTGATCAACGTAATCATGAATTTACCGGACGCGTAATTTCCATCACTGATCTTTAGGTTATGGTTGGACTTTTTCTGGTTTATATTGATGATTTTGAAACTAATTTTAAAAAGGGGATTTAAATGATTTTTATGATGAACTATGTTATCCGATACTACTTGAAGAGACTATTGATTTGGGCAAAACAGACAGCTATATGTTGGAATAACAGATACTATTGCCATCACTACTATTACTAGTACTATTATTATAATCATGAGCTATGAGAAACCAAATTACTCATGATGTATTTCTTACAGGACAACGTCTATGGCTGATAAAGGAAAGGCGCCTGCTCACCCCGACACTAAGACCACTCCTACCAGAAACCTGAGGAGAGAGAAGCCCCAGACAGAGTATGAGGCGTACCTCCGGAGATGCGATATCCGTCACGTCCGAAGACACTGAGGCTTCCGAGGACTCTTCCTCCACATCACCTTCCCGAAGCCGAACGCGTTCCCACTCTCCTCAAGTAGCTGCTCCGACCCTCTCACCCATCCCACCTATTGGGAATAGGGGTGCGCGTACTGTCACCCGACCTCGCAAAAGCGTTAGGCCAGGATCCTCCGTATCCTTTAGGATGCCTCCTCCTCCTCCCCCGCCTATTAGGATTCCGACATTGGTACCTCCACTGTTTGACCCACGTGACGAACGCCTGATGCCGCCGAGACATAGTATGTATGACGGCCCTAGCGTACTGGCTGGTGATAGGTACTCCCAGTCGAGTCGCCGGGCAAGTGACGTAGGACCCTCTGATGCGACATTGGATGAGATCTTGAGGACTGTTCGCCGTCATGAGCTGACTGTTCAGCACGCCACTCGAACCTCCCAGTCTGCTCAATTCCAGGCTATGATGGCTACGCAAGGAGTGAAGCGTTTGGAGCAGGAGCAGAGGAAGAAGGGTACAGGATGGTTTGGATGGCTGAAGAGAAAGTGGATGTGAGAGTTGGAGTGCTCAGTGGGATTATCTGTCTCTGGACAGTAGAAGGAAACTATTTGAATTGTTATTCGATACTATTATTTTATTATCATGGGGGTGATGGCACCTTCCAAATTGTAAGAGCTTGACTCTGATTCTATTTTGTTGGATGATACTATCTTGAACTGCTGTTGGGATGCTAGATTTATTAAACTGTCTATATTAAATTGTTATATGTTATGTTGTGCCTTGAAATTGGTCTGTGCCTTTTCTAAATGGTTGCCCAACTGTTATGTTATGTTTTGATTTGGACTTTGTAAGGTTTCCTTAGTGGGTTGTAAATACATTTGGGCATGCCATGATCCCTCTTACGAGGCATGGTGTAATAGGATAATGATGCATAGGCTATTCGAAACAAAATTATGAGATGCTAAACGAATCTATTTGTGATACTATCAGAATGCCGACTCGCAGAGGAACACGTTTTGGACGGCGTGGAGCCACCAGGGGGCCGCTGTGAGGAAACAAGGCCGACTGGAAACCAACCTACTCCACCAGGGACTCCCCACAGGGAAAATGCTAATCAAGAGAGTGACGAAAGGATTGCTAACCTCGTAGCTCAGCAACTGGCTAACGCCATTCTGACTATTATTGCACAGATAAATGCAGACCAGGATAACACTACTGGTAATGAACGGCCGGTGAACGATGAGAGCCACGACGAAGAAGCCGAGGCGTTAAGGAATGGATGCTCTTATAAGACCTTCATCGCATGTAAGCCTAAGGACTTCTATGGCACCGAGGATGCTATAGAGACTTACAGGTGGATTGACGAAATGGAAGCTGTCTTGGACATTAGCGAGTGCAAGATGGAGCATATAGTGAGGTTTGCATCACAATCTCTCAAGGGATCAGCTCTTGAATGGTGAATGTCAATTACTCAAAGCCGTGGGAGAAATGTGGCTAATCGAATGGGCTGGACTGAATTCCGAGAGCTGATGACCAACAAATATTACCCCATCAATCAACTCGAGAAGCTGGAGACAGAATTTTTAAGCTTGGAGATGAAAGGACCCAACTACACAGAATATATCAATCGTTTCTTAGCCTTGTCCCGACTTGTGCCACATCTGGTGACGCCAAAAGCCAAAGGTGTAGCACGGTTCATCTGGGGACTACACCCAAGAGTTAGGGGTATGGTCCGTTCCTCCCAGCCTGTAACCCTACAAGCTGCTGTCGACCTTACCAGCAGTTTGACTGATGACCTAATTAGGGCTAGATGGACCGATCAAGCAGGGGCTGATGAGAAGAGGAAGTTTGTTAGTGAGAAGAGGAAGTGGTTTAAAGCGAAAAGAGCGGTTGGAAGTAGTAGTGGGTCAAGTAGAAGGAATTCTGAAGGTGTGAGACGTGATGACCAGGGAAACAAAAACCGGAGATTGTATTCGGGGACAAGCCCATTCTGCAGCAAGTGCAAGTTACATCATCAAGGGGAATGTAACCCGATGCCCTGTTTTAGGTGCAAGAGAACAGACCATTTAATTAAAGACTGTACTTACGCACCAGGAAAACAATGCTATGAGTGTGGAGATCCAGGGCATATGAGGAACAAGTGTCCTAAGCTGGGTAGAGACAAGGATGCCAAGCACAACAAGCCTAAGGGAAGAGCTTTCGTAATGGACCCAGCAGGAGCTCGTAGGGAACCCGACGTGGTCAACGGTACGTTCCTTGTAAACAATCATCCCGCTACTGTATTGTTTGATACTGGAGCGACTGCTAGTTTTATCTCTAGTACCTTTAGGCCATTGATTGACTTAGACGTGTGTACCTTGACTGATACGTTTACCGTAGAATTAGCTGACGGTAATATTTTAGAAGCTAACGAAATCATTAGGGATTGCCCGCTGAATCTAAAAGGGAATACGTTTAAGATTAACTTGATGCCCATTAAGTTAGGAGGATTTGATGTGGTTGTGGGTATGGACTGGCTAGCGAAGCATAGAGTCGAAATCGTATGTGATGAGCGACTACTCAAGATACCGTTGAGCGACGAAGAAGTGTTAGTGGTAGAGGGTGAAAGGAGTAACACCCTATGCCCTATGATATCCCACTTAAAAGCTACCAAGAGCTTAATGAAGGGATGTCCAGCTTTTATAGTATATGTGATGAAAACCCAAAAGGAGAAGAAGATCGAAGATATTCCCGTGGTTTCTGAATACCCAGAGGTGTTTCCGGAAGAACTACCTGGACTCCCCCCGAATCGGCAAGTTGAATTCCAGATAGACTTGTTGCCTGGTGCTGCACTGGTAGCCAAGGCACCGTACCGACTCGCCCCACCTGAGATGAAGGAGCTAATGGTACAAATTCAAGAACCACTGGACAAGGGATTTATACGTCCGAGTGTCTCTCCATGGGGTGCCCCGGTACTATTTGTGAAAAAGAAAGACGGAACCCTGCGAATGTGTATTGATTACAGGGAATTGAATAAGCTGACCATAAAGAATCGTTACCCTCTTCCGAGAATAGACGACCTATTTGATCAACTGCAAGGAGTAAGTTATTTCTCCAAAATAGACTTGAGGTCAGGATACCACCAACTGAAGATAAGAGAAGAAGACATGCCCAAAACAGCCTTCCGAACTAGGTATGGACACTACGAGTACTTGGTCATGCCCTTTGGACTGACTAATGCTCCAGCAGCATTCATGGACCTCATGAACCGCGTTTGCCTCCCTTACCTCGACAAGTTTGTGATCGTGTTTATTGACGACATACTGATCTATTCCCGAAGTAAAGATGAGCACGAGAAGCATCTCAGGCTAATTCTTGAATTGCTCAAGAATGAGCAACTATATGCCAAGTTCTCTAAATGTGAATTTTGGATGCGCCAGATCCAATTCTTAGGTCATGTGGTGAATGAGGATGGGATTCAAGTTGACCCTTCCAAGATTGAGGCCATAAAGAATTGGAAGATTCCTGAAACTCCTACGGAGATAAGGCAATTCTTAGGACTGGCTGGCTACTACCGACGATTTATAAAGGACTTCTCGCGTATAGTGCAACCTTTGACCGCACTAACCAAGAAGAACACAACCTTTGTGTGGGAGCGAGAGCAGAACGAGGCGTTTGAAACGCTTAAGGAGAAGTTATGCAGTGCACCTATCCTTGCTCTTCCAGAAGGAGTAGAAGACTTCGTGGTCTATTGTGACGCTTCGCGTCAAGGGCTAGGATGTGTATTGATGCAACGCAACAAGGTGATTGCTTACGCATCTAGACTGCTGAATGATCATGAGAAGAACTACACGACTCACGATCTGGAGTTGGGTGTCGTGGTGTTTGCTCTCAAAATGTGGAGGCACTACCTTTATGACACAAAGTGTATCATCTACACTGACCATAGAAGTTTGCAACATATCCTTGACCAAAAGATGCTCAACATGCGTCAGAGAAGATGGGTCGAGCTATTGAACGATTACGAGTGCGAAATCCGCTACCATCCCGGTAAGGCCAATGTTGTGGCGGATGCGTTGAGCCGAAAGGAAAGAGAAAAACCTCTTCGTGTACGAGCCTTAAGGATGAGTGTGTATACCAACCTTATCGCAAAACTGAAAGAAGTTCAAAACGAAGCATTAAAAGAAGAAAGGTTAAAAGAAGAAGGGTTAACTGGAATGGAAAAGCGATTTGAGATAGGGGACGATGGTACATACAGATATGAAGGAAGGACTTGGGTGCCAAAACACGGAGGAATTTGAGAAGTAATCCTCGACGAAGCACACAAGTCTAGGTATTCAATTCACCCTGGAAGTGATAAGATGTACCAGGATTTAAAGACACTTTTCTGGTGTCCGGGAATCAAGAAATCAATCGCTGTTTATGTGGGGAAATGTTTAACTTGTGCCATGGTAAAAGCTGAGAACCAAAAACCAACAGGAACGTTACAGCAACCTGAAATCCCATAATGGAAATGGGATAATGTCACGATGGATTTTGTTACCAAGTTGCCAAGAACGTTTAAAGGTCACGATGCTATTTGGGTGATAGTAGATAGGCTAACGAAATCAGCTCACTTCTTGCCAATTAGAGAAGACTACGACATGACGAAATTGGCCCAACTATATGTCTATGAGGTGGTAACAAGGCATGGAGTGCCTTTGTCGATCATCTCCGACCGTGATAGCCGTTTCACCTCTCGTTTCTGGAAATCGTTCCAGCAAGCTTTAGGAACCCGTTTAGATCTAAGCACGGCTTACCACCCTCAGACCGACGGACAGAGCGAAAGAACTATTCAAACGATGGAAGACATGTTAAGAGCTTGCGTGATGGACTTTGGCGGAAACTGGGATAACCATCTTCCTTTGGTGGAATTCGCCTATAACAATAGTTACCACGCGAGTATCAAAGCCGCTCCGTATGAGGCCCTATATGGCAGGAAATGCCGATCACCCTTGAGTTGGAATGAGATTGGTGATAGCCAAGTGATGGGACCCGACATAGTGTTGGAGACCACCGACAAGATCTATAGATAAAGGAGCGACTGAAAGCAGCCAGAGATCGACAGAAGAAGTACGCTGACAGGAGGCGGAAACCTCTAGAGTTCCAAGTGGGCGACAGGGTAATGCTAAAGGTAGCACCATGGAAAGGAACTGTGAGGTTTGGAAAAAGAGGAAAGTTAAGCCCAAGATACATTGGACCATTCGAAATACTGACAAGAATTGGCCCAGTGGCGTATAAGTTGAAACTACCCCCGGGGTTGAGTCACATACACGACACCTTTCATGTGTCAAACTTGAAGATGAGCATGGTAGACAAAACCCTGGAACTACCATTAAAAGAAGCAAGAATAAACGACAAACTGAATTTTGTGGAAGAACCCGTGGAGATCACGGATCGTTTGGTCAAACAATTCCGGCGGAGCCGCATACCCAAGGTCAAGGTTAGATGGAACTCCAAGCGAGGACCTGAATTTACTTGGGAGCGTGAAGATGAAATGAGGAAGAATTATCCACACCTCTTCAAACCCACCCGTTCAGTCTCTAAACAGAGCTAAAATTTCGGGACGAAATTTCCTAAACGGTGGGAGAATGTGACAACCGACCTCCAGGTTGTTATCCTAACCCTAAATTACTTGCATCATTATCCATCTTATGAGTGCTAATAATTGAAACTATTCAACCCTACCATGAAATTGGAAACAATTCTTACTACTTGCTTCAAATTATGGTTTCATGTGATTTTTATTATTGATTTTTAGCTAATTTAGGTTTCTACCTTTTAAAAATTTGTGTTCCGGGAACGTTGACTAGTCACCCTTACAAAATTAATTTCAAGAGAAGGCAATTAAAATGTGAGCATACACACTCACACATATATAATTTTCGGCCATGCATGCATGGACATGCACTAGATACCACAAATATACCATCCACTAAATAATACATTATACCCAATACTACAAAACTACACTACATAATAACAATTTACAATTAAAATTTAAATCAATTATCCTCCCACTACCCTCCAAAATCGGCCGCCCTCCCCTCTCCACTCCTCTCCTCTCTACACCACCACCACACTACCCACTTACCTTTCATGCAAACTCTCTCCCTCTCTCCCTCTCTCCCTCTTATTCGAAACATCCAGCTGAAACAAACACACACACCTCACAATTCTCTCAAGGAAATTCTCTCTAAGTCTAGCACAAGAAATTCGAAGAACAACACCAAGCAACAATCGGCCAAGTGCAAACCGCAAGGAGGTGGCCTAGTTCGCGAGTTTTGGACACACAACCACACTTGTTCGACTTTTCCAGCCTTAGTTCGAGCTTCTACAGCCAAGTCCAAGGAGTTTCTAGCCATCCAAGACCATCAACACCTTCTAAACCGTGAGTTACATCAAGTGTAAGCTCATGTTGTCGGTTTTGGGACATTTCACTTGTTTTCTTCATTTTCACCTAAAAACCTTGCTTTTTCCTTGTTGTAGCAGAAACCTCTCACCATCATTTTGTTCTTAAGGAGTTCCCAACATTCTTGAAGGTAAATCTCATGTTATGTTAGTCATTCTTGAGGTGGAAACCGATTTCCACCATGAAAACCCTCTTTTTGGGTGTTTTGGTATCATCTAACTTGTGAAAGTTGCAACTCTTGTAAACCAAACTTGTGACCTGCATTTTTATGACTTAATGGACTCCCAAGAACCTGTTTTAAAAAGTTAAATGAAGTGTTGGTAACGTTTAGACTCAAGTTAAGATGATTTACACAAGTGTTATGGTCGGTTATGACATTTTCTACATATTTGAAGCATATGGATGTATAGAACAACTAGGCAACTCTTTCGGACTGAAATTTCAGTAGGTTTTGATGAATATTAAAAGTGTTAGTAATGTTTAATCTCTAGAATAAAGGACATGTTGAGATTTGCCCTCTTTTAGTCACTTTCGGGACCCGAAAACATGGTAAAATGACTTTAAAAATAGTAAGAATATGAATTTAACACTCTTGAAAAGTATTCCAGGCTTAAAAATGATAAATAAAGTGTTCTGGAGTCAATGGATAATTTAAATGGTCAAAGAAACAAATAAATGACGTTTTAACTAAAAACGGGTACAAACCGAGCATCGTTTTTGAGAAAAATCTATAAAAATAGAGTTCGAAGCTAAGATTTATAAAAATCATATGATTTCAGTAAGTTAAGTAATAAAAGACTTAAAGGATTTGAAAAATTGGTCAAACAAGATTTAAATGGTCAAACCCGGTCAAAACCGCGTTTTAACGGGTCAAACGTAAAAACGAGATTTTCAACTATAAAAGGCCAATTTTCACAATTTAAGGACTTAAAAATTTATAAAGATATCTTTTAGAAATACCTACTGGTCCAAGATTCAAATATATGAAAACCCCAATTTACGGTTAAAACTCTCCGGCTTTTACCGTAACCGGGAGCGTTAAACGCGCAGTTTTTAAATCGGACCCGTAAACTAAAATTTTGAAACTCTTACTCTATAATAAGAATAATATTACTCTGAGAATCTGATTTTTGGTCTTAAATGTCTTAAAGGGCAAGAAACCAAACTTGAGGATAGAAACTGTCAATTTTGAAACTTGAGGGACCAAACTGTAAAATTTTTCCAAACCTTATAACCGACTTCCAGGAAGCTAATAATCACTTGAACAACAAAATTACTTAATATACTCAACCTAATGAAGTAAAAATCCCAATTTTCATGAAGACGCCTTGACCTGCCATAAAAGGAAACTTTTTATACAAACCTTCACGAAACCAAAGCCTTAACCAATAGCTAAACTCTTGACACCATTGTTACACCTTAAATGAGTTTAGGGCAGTAGCTTATTACTTAATTGTACATATTAGGGTGCTAGACTTGAGACACTTCCCGGTACACCAAGAGACTTTTGACTGGGAACCTAAGGTGAGTTCTAGTGATCCCCCTTTTTACTATTGTTTTGGGATGAAACATGCTCTACTTTTTATGAACTATGATTGTGCTTTACTTGATGATTGTATGTGGGATTTGTGGTTACCTGCTGATTCTTATATCATGATCATTAATTCTTTCGTGAACCGCTTGTTTTATATGGATAGATCTATTTGGGGAATCCCCCACACACAGTGGCTTCCGTTCCAGGAAGGTTACCCCACTGAGATCCTAAGGGGTCGTTTGTGGCATGTAACAGATTTTGTTAAGATACTATGGTGAACCATCCGGGCAGGTAGGGTTCACTGGTTTGGGGCTCAGTTCTTCCTTCGGGAATATCCGGTTAAACACAACTTTAGAAGAGGCCAACCGGGACTAAGTGCAGGGTTGATTATGATTTTTCCCACGATGATAAACAATGATTATTTTCTTTTAATCAAAGAAGGATTTGTTAAGTCCTTTTATTTTTAAACTTTAAGCACTTGAATTCACCAACTTTTTAGTTGACACAACTTTCTTTTGAGCATGTTTCAGGTAATGTATGAAGAGATCCTAGCTGTTGTGAAGACCTAGACTTATCCTCGTGACATGGCATTGACATATTTTCCTTGATGAATCATTTGAACAATATTATATTTGTGTTGAACAAGTACAATTTATTTTTATGGATGATTGTAAAACTCATTTGGGGGCTTGATTTGTTTCTAGCCCCGCTACCTCTTTAAAAACATTAATGCCATGTGATATTCTCTCCTTTGAGCTCTTGTAATGGTTTGTTTCCGCTGCCATATGTTGTTGCTAGTCTGTGACGTCCCACCCTACCTGGGCCCGGGGTGTGACATCAACCTCCATACGCACGAATCAACCTTCATTCACACGAATCAGCTACATTCATACGATTGAACCTTCATTCGTGCGATTGGACTTCAGTCGTGCGATACACGCACAATCGCACACATTCATTCGCTCGCATGACTCAATCGCACACATACACACAGTCGCACGACTCAGTCGCACGGCACTCCCAGTCGCACGATTGACTCAGACGCATGGTTCAGTCGCACGACTCACCCAGTCGCACGACTCAATCGCATGACAGACCCAGTCGCCTGAACAGCAGAATCGCGACTGCAGGAAGGGCTGAGCAGCCTTCGGCTGCTCCGAGCACGAGTTTTACACAACAAGGACTTCCAGAAACACTCTACACACATACACAAACAAGAAGCACATGCAGAAAGACCTCACACGCACCCACACGACCTCATGTGTTCGGGTTGAACCCGAACACCCGAAACCCTAGTTTGGACAGTCGTGAATAAGCAAGAAAAGGGACAACCTGAAGGGTTTGTTTGAACACAAGACATAGTTTAACCTCTTAAACATTCTGAAAACGCAGCGGAAAGACAACATTATAAACTTGTTTATAAGCTGAAAAATATGTTCATTAGGTGACCATATTAATGTATAAAACAAACCCATAAGTCAAAGGATCATTGTATGTGAATGAGCATGCTATGAGAACATAAAACAACAAAATATGACAGCCACAAAGGGCTGCCATATCTACCTTTTAGCAGCTCAAAAACGTGGATGAAAGGGGATGAGATGAAGGTGATGATGATGTCGAATATGCAGCCTAGACTCCAAGAAGATTAGCCCTCAAGCTTGTATACCCCAAGCCTGCTTGCAAGCACCTCTTGTTAGGGAGATTCAACACCAAAGAACACCACAAATTGCTCTCCAAAACCCTTAATTGCTGCTGCCTTTGGCCGAAACCTTTAGAGAAAAAGAGAGAGATTTTCCTTTTGATGCTCTTGCATGTATGGAGAGGAGAGAATTAGGAGTGCAAGACTAGTTTAAGTTATGTGTGTTTTCAAGGCAAGAATGGTCCAATAACCTTAACGGGGGGGGGGGGGGGCAAAATTATTTTAAAACACAAAGTTTCCCCCTTAAAACTTGAACACACACAATATTAAAACTAGTCTTTTTGTCACACATTAATAAGTCATCTACTAGACTTATTTAAAATGTGACATATGTCTTCTTTAATTAAACAATTTAATTAAAGTACACTCATATGTTATTAATGTTATTTAAACCCTTTTAAATGACAAAAAATAACAATAAACTCATTAACAAATTATCCTTATAATTTGTTCCATCTCATATGCAACTTATTTAGAAAACCCATTTTCTAAATTTGGTGTAAATATTTAATTGCATGATCATATCATCAATTAAATATTAATTGGTGTTTGCTAAGCTTGTCATTGGGTATAACCCGACTTGGATCATAACGTACTAACCACATCAATATTCTAAGTGTCTTGGGCACATAGAATCCTACAATCTCCCACTTGCCCAAGATTCATAGAAGATTGATGCAAGTAGTAAATACCGCCTAACATCGGTTTACTACCCTTAATACGCATGACTTATAGCCATTCAATAACATCATCCCTTTCAAGTACCCTACTTGAAATGTTTAGGTGAATCAATCATTTATCCTTTTGTTACAGATATCATGTTAAATCCAAGAACACAGAATGATCATTCCTTGTTGATTTAACTTATCAGGCCTTAGACATCTAACTCTCAACGAATAAGAGGAACAAATTCCATCTTGACTACATACGTTTCTCACAAACACCTCGTGTCATACCTGAACATACCCTTATGTGCTGTCCACTATTTCAGGACAGTGAAGAATAAGCTCAAGGTATAATACTTGGTGAATATCAAAACCCAATATGTATCTCAGGTCGGAGGATACCAAATGATATTCGCCTTTACTCAAATTTACTTATGATCAATCAATAAGATTCCATGTAGTAAAATTTGAGATGCGGGTTAGTCCAATATTTGTATCCCACAAATATCTATGAACCTTGGTAGCAACCCATTGCTCTATATTCATCCTTATGAATGTCAACCAATCCAAGTTCATAATAATCTTACCCTCACACTTGTTCCCACAAGTATGAACGACTACGGACATTTAGAGTAAACAATTTACTCATGGATTAAACATGCTAAATTGGAACATTAATTAAAACATTATAACCAAATAATTTATTCAAATAATAAAGAGTTCCACATATCCAAATACATAATTTACAGATCAAATCCAATCACTAGAATATCGAAGTCCCATGGCACAAGTATGACCTTCATGCTTTGCCTTTTCAAGGAGCTTCGTGAGAGGATCCGCAATGTTCTGATCCGTGTGAACTTTGCGAATACATATCTTTCCTTTTTCAACTTCATCTCGTATGTAGTTGAATCTCCGCTCAAAGTGCCTAGTCTTTTGATGAGCACGAGGTTCCTTGATTTGAGCAATCGCACCCTCGTTATCACAAAAGATCTCCAGGGGGTCCTGAATGGAAGGGACAACCCCCAGATCGGCAATGAATTTCTTCAACCATGCAGCTTCTTGAGCTGCCAATGAGGCGGCGACATATTCTGATTCTGTAGTTGATAGTGCCACCACATCCTGTTTGGAGCTCTTCCATGAGACCGCTCCTCCATTCAGAATGAAAATATATCCCGATTGTGACCGAGAATCATCACGATCAGTTTGGAAACTCGCATCCGTGTAACCTTTTACAACGAGTTCCTCATCACCAGATCCATAGATTAGGAACATATCTCTTGTCCTCCTTAGGTACTTAAGTATGTTCTTAACAGCCATCCAATGACTGTTTCAAGGATTTTGCTGGTAACGACTTGTCATGCTTAAGGCACATGACACGTCCGGTCGAGTGCATATCATTGCATACATTATGGATCCAATAGCAGATGCGTATGGGACTGCCTTCATTTTATCTTGCTCATCCTTTGAGCTAGGACATTGAGTCGTACTCAATATCGTTCCTCTTTGAATAGGTACGGTACCTTTCTTAGAGTTCTCCATCTTGAACCTTTTCAAGATCTTATCAATGTATGCACTTTGATTTAAACCAATGAACCGCCTTGATCTATCCCTATAGATCTTTATTCCCAGAATATAGGCGGCTTCTCCAAGATCCTTAATGGAAAAACAACTTCCAAGCCAGGTTTTTACACCTTCCAAGGTTGGAATGTCATTTCCAAATAGTAGTATGTCATCAACATACAATACTAGGAAAGTTATTGTACTCCCACTAGCCTTCTTATACACACAAGCCTCATCAGCGTTTTTGATGAAGCCAAATTTCTTTACCTCCTCATCAAAACGATGATTCCAGCTTCGAGATGCTTGTTTCAATCCATAGATTGATTTCTTTAACTTGCATACTTTATTAGGATGTTTTGGATCGACAAAACCTTCAGGCTGAACCATATAGACATCTTCCTCAAGATATCCATTTAGGAAAGCTGTTTTGACATCCATTTGCCAAATCTCATAATCATAATGAGCAGCTATGGCAAACAATATCCTTATAGACTTTAGCATCGCAACAGGTGAGAAGGTTTCATCATAATCAACCCCTTGAGTTTGAGTGAAACCCTTTGCTACAAGTCTAGCTTTATAAGCATCCAAGTTTCCATGCATATCGGTTTTCTTCTTGAAAACCCACTTACTTCCAACTAATTTGGAGTTAAGAGGTGGTACAACCAAGTCCCATACTTGATTGTCATGCATGGATTGCATCTCAACGCTCATGGCCTCGAGCCATTTGTCACAATCCGAATTGGACACTGCATCATGGTATGTGGTTGGTTCATCTGAATCTACCACATAGCATCCATCCATGAAAAATCCATATCTTTCAAGTGGATTACTAGTTCTACCACTTCTGCGAACGTTTTGTGTGTATTGATCAACCATTTGATCATCTTCAACATCCTCATGTTGAGTGCTAGTTTTAACCAAACGTGCATCGGGTTGTGGTTCTTGATCCTCCTCAAGATCCACTGTTCTACTGCTAGTTCCTTCCATAAGGAACTTTGCTTCTAAGAACTCACCCTTTCTGGCAACAAACACCTTTTGTTCCAGTGGATCATAGAAATAATATCCCATTGAATCTCTAGGATATCCAATAAAGATACACTTGGTGGATCGGACTTCCAATTTTTTTGGGGTGGGAGTCTTAACATAAGCCTCACAACCCCAGACCCTTAAGTATGATAGGGATGGAACTCTTCCATGCCATATCTAAAAAGGTGTCCTTTCCACCTTTTTGGTTGGGGCCATATTTAAAATACGGGCCGCGGAGAGCAAAGCGAAACCCCAAAATGATAGAGGTAATGTGCTTCTAGCCATCATAGATCGGACCATATCCAATAAGGTTCGATTCCTCCTCTCAGACACACCATTGTGTTGTGGTGTTCCAGGTGGAGTGAGTTGTGAGACAATCCCACAACTCCTAAGATGATCTTGAAAAGCATCACTTAGGTATTCACCTCCTCTATCGGTACGGAGAACTTTAATTGACTTGTTGAGTTGATTTTCCACTTCATTCTTGAAGATTTTGAACATTTCAAAAGCTTCATCTTTGTGCCTTAATAAGTACACATACCCATAGCGACTATAATCGTCGGTAAAGGTAATGAAGTATCTTTCACCATTCCTAGTCATTGGCTTAAAAGGACCACATACATCCGAATGTATGATTCCTAATAAATCTTTTGCCCTTTCGTTAGTTCCACTAAAGGGTGCCTTAGTCATTTTACCTTGTAAACAAGATTCACATACATCAAATGAATCACATTCATTCGTTTTTAAAAGACTATTCTTTTGAAGTGTTTATATACGTTTCTTGTTTATATGACCCAGACGACAATGCCAAAGATAGGTATCATTCAAGTCCAACTTGAGTTTCTTGGTGTTAGTTTGGTACAATAAACTATTTAAAGCGTTTTCATGAACCAATTCATAAATACCATTAATGGGAATTGCTTTAAAATAGAACATATCATTTAAAGAAACATGAATATCATTTTCAACAAAAGATAATACATAATCATAATGTCTTAATTGGGATACAGAAATAATGTTCCTAGTCAAACTAGGAGCATACAAAACATTCTTCAAAATAACATCCAAGCCACTTGGAAGTTTTAGGATGTAGTCCCCACGATCTTCAACTTGGACTTTGGTTCCATTGCCCATGAAGAGACTAACATCCCCTTGATTGAAGTCCTTACTTCTTGTGAACCCCTGCAACAAATTGCAAATATGAGTTCCACATCCGGTATCCAATACCCATGTGTTAGAAGATGTAACATTAAGATCAATATGAATCATGTATATTGTACCTGAGGTCTGCCCGGCATCCCTCTTGATTTTCAACTCTTGGAGATGGACAGGACAATTCCTTGCCCAATGTCCAATCTCCCCACACTTAAAGCATAGGTCATTAGTAGCAACCTTTTGCTTCTTCTCCTGTGGTTTGGGTGGTACCCTTACCACCCCTTTCCCTTTTCCCCATACGGGTCCCTTGCCCTTGGCAACCTTTGCCTTGGGTGTGGGATGAGGCCTTTTCTTGTTCCCACCTTCATTGATGGTGAGAACGGGTAAAACCCTTTTACCCATGGCCGCCTCGGTCGTTTTGAGCATTGAGTGAAGTTCACCAATGCTTTTGTCCCAAGCATTCATGTTGTAGTTCAACACGAATGTCTCGAACTTTTTGGTAAGGCCATTAAGGATCAAATCCGTGGCCAATTCCTTCGAGACGGGACAATTAAGCCTCTCGAGGCGGTCAATATGACTTTTCATCTTAAGTACATAAGATGAAACAGATTGGTTGTCGTCCATACGACATGCATGGAGTGCTCGAACCGTTTCGAAGCGCTCAACCCTTGCTTGTTGTTGGAACGTTTCCTTCAGCTGGGTTATCATGTCATAAGCTCCGTGATGTTCATACTCCTTTTGGAGATCCGGAGTCATGCTCGCTAGCATGAGACATGACACTTGGACGGAGTCCTCAGTGTACTTCAGCCAATCGTTGTAGGCCTCCTCATCATCCTCAGTAGGCTGATCGGGGATAGGGTCGTCTAAAACATATGATCTTCTCTCTTGCTTGAGAACGATTCTCAAGTTTCGATACCAATCAATGAAATTATTATGATTTAGACGTTCCTTTTGGAGGATCGCTCGTAATGATTGGGTGGACGCGGATGAGTTATCATGATTGTCATTATTGGTGGCCATCTACAAAATTTAACAAAGATCTATTTAGTATTTTCGATATTGCTATTTTTAATAATTAATGCCTTTTAAGGTCATTTTTATATTAAAATCTAGAACCCAACATTACATTTAAATTGTGGTTACGTGACCTTTATCCCACGATTTAAATTAATAAGGTGGTCAACGATTGACAGTTGCAACCATTTGCAACTTCTAGAGGTATGGTATCGACTTTTAAACATCATATGTAAAGTCGGCACGTTAATCCCATCAACACCATTTGGAAACCATATTTAGGTGATCCATTTAACATGGTTTGCAAATCAAGTTACCCTACTTGCACACACGTGTGAGTTTACCCACATAAGTGGTTAGGTGACCTTTATCCCACCAATGTGGTATCCCCACCTTAAATCACAAGTTCCCTCTAAATGGTTAGGTGACCTTTATCCCATTAAGAGTTTCCAAATGACTCAAGTGTTGTGCAAAAGGACGGTGTTAAACTTCTTTGTCAAAAGTTTAGAGATTTCATAATTCTAGTTTAGAAAACCCTATGTACTTGTATTTGCATGCTTTCAAATACAAGATACCCTATGGTCCTTTTAATAAAACCCATTTTATTACGAAATCATTAATCCTTTTAATAACCATTTATTAACACTTAGTGATTAAGAACCATTTTGTATTAGCTTGTTAAGATCATTTATATTAAGATTGTCCATCGTATCCAAATATCATACAATCATTCATAAAATCACAATCAAACAAGCATAATATAAACAACCATAATGTGCATAACCATAGCTACTATTGTGACCACACTTGTTTGCCATCACAAGTGTGGTCATTAGGTCTTTCCTAAGGGTTGAATACAACACAAAATTGAGGTCTTCATAGACCCCCACTTGAACTTGCATCCATATGCTTTAAGTCCTTCTTTTGTGTCTTCCTCTTGTGCTTCCTTCCCGAGCATCTTCTTTTACAAAATATATATCCTAATACATATTTTCTAGTAAAAAAATACTCCTAATCTATTATTACATCCCAATAAATAAATAGACAAATTACATTTTTAAAGAAAGCACAAATTAATATACAACCCTATTGAATAAACCAAAACCAAACTTCCAAACAACACAAGGCCAAAAGCTAGGTTATGCACCAATATGAACATCCATCATATCATCCAAATATAACTAAGAATCCCCATTAAAACCCACGATTTTCAGCCAACATAAACTGAAAATTCGGGTTTCAAACATTGTCCAAACAATATACATATCATCATACATATCTTTCAAGGTTTAATCACAAGCATGTGTGATATAACCTTGAAAGCTTGGGGATTCAACATACAAGAACATTTCAGCCCTTACAAGGGTTATAAAATCCCATAAAACAAATTTTTAAAGGATACAAACAAGCATGCTATCCACATAACCGGCTCTAGATGCCATTGAAGGGTTTGTTTGAACACAAGACATAGTTTAACCTCTTAAACATTCTGAAAACGCAGCGGAAAGACAACATTATAAACTTGTTTATAAGCTGAAAAATATGTTCATTAGGTGACCATATTAATGTATAAAACAAACCCATAAGTCAAAGGATCATTGTATGTGAATGAGCATGCTATGAGAACATAAAACAACATAATATGACAGCCACAAAGGGCTGCCATATCTACCTTTTAGCAGCTCAAAAACGTGGATGAAAGGGGATGAGATGAAGGTGATGATGATGTCGAATATGCAGCCTAGACTCCAAGAAGATTAGCCCTCAAGCTTGTATACCCCAAGCCTGCTTGCAAGCACCTCTTGTTAGGGAGATTCAACACCAAAGAACACCACAAATTGCTCTCCAAAACCCTTAATTGCTGCTGCCTTTGGCCGAAACCTTTAGAGAAAAAGAGAGAGATTTTCCTTTTGATGCTCTTGCATGTATGGAGAGGAGAGAATTAGGAGTGCAAGACTAGTTTAAGTTATGTGTGTTTTCAAGGCAAGAATGGTCCAATAACCTTAAGGGGGGGGGGGGGCGGCCAAAATTATTTTAAAACACAAAGTTTCCCCCTTAAAACTTGAACACACACAATATTAAAACTAGTCTTTTTGTCACACATTAATAAGTCATCTACTAGACTTATTTAAAATGTGACATATGTCTTCTTTAATTAAACAATTTAATTAAAGTACACTCATATGTTATTAATGTTATTTAAACCCTTTTAAATGACAAAAAATAACAATAAACTCATTAACAAATTATCCTTATAATTTGTTCCATCTCATATGCAACTTATTTAGAAAACCCATTTTCTAAATTTGGTGTAAATATTTAATTGCATGATCATATCATTAATTAAATATTAATTGGTGTTTGCTAAGTTTGTCATTGGGTATAACCCGACTTGGATCATAACGTACTAACCACATCAATATTCTAAGTGTCTTGGGCACATAGAATCTTACACAACCAAGGTCGTCTACCTGCTGAAATGGAGTAGACTAGGTTGTAGATGAAGTCTAGACGGCGAAAACGAGACCAAATGGGTCGGTTTTGGTGCAAGTATGAAGATGAGAGGTGAAGAAGAATGAAGGAGATGAAGAAGAAGATAATGAATTCTAGGGCTGGAAATGGGTTTATATATCCAGCCCAAGTTTGCAAAATGTCAAGTTTAGTCCCTGCACTTAACCCCCGAGTTTCCCTAAATTTGTTTCGGTTGAAAACACTTTATTAGGTTAATTATATTAATTATAAAAATGTATTTGATGATATTTATAACTTAAAAAATGGTTTTATTAGTGACGTTAATTATATATAAAAATGGTATATTTGGCGGTTACGATGACGAAAGTTTTAAAAGTTTTTGAAAATAGCACACGATCCCAATGAAAGCACAAGCACAACGATGATAAAGCAAGCATAATATCCACATAAGGAGTTAATAAAGATGAGGAATGAATGATCAAGGAAAGTTAACGGAAGGCCACGTTAATTGACGGACCTTAAGGTGACGGATGTCACAAAAAATGTAAAAAGGGGACAAAAGTACAAAAAGTTAGTGTAAAGGTGGGCATGGCCGCCCACCCTCTCTTCACATCAACTTTTTCATTCGGTTCTAGAGAGAGATAGAGCAGAGAACTCTCGGGTTGAAGAAGAAGAAGAAGAAGAGGCTGAATTCAAGGTAAGAATTCATGGGTTTTAAGTGATTATGATGGGTTTTGTCTTGGTTATATGCTTATGTGTTTGTGTGTGTGTTTGTGTGTGTGTTTGGTGGGTTTCTAGGTGTTTGAACTCATTTGCATACGGGTTAGAAGGAAGATACACCCAAAGTTGCACCAGGTGAGTTTTTAGACCCCGGTTTTTACTTGTTTTAATCTCTTTGGGGCTGAAAATGTATTTAAACGGTTTTTATTATGATTATGTATGTATACCCGTATGTATCATGCATGTTTGATGATAATTCTTAGATGCTTATAGGTAGTTCATGTTTAGAATAGCCTTAGTAAGCTTGGAAATATTAGTATGATGTTTGAGATTGAAAGTACCTTAGAAACATGTTGACCAGAAGGTTCATGCGCCTAAATAAGGCTCATGCGCCTGGAAATGCCTTAGAAACGTTTAAGTGTAACTCATGCGCCCAAACAGTACCCTCATGCGCCTAGAATATTAGTCGGATGACTAAGTGTAGGGCCATGCGCCCCAATAGTGTCCATGCGTCCGAATGGCTCATGCGTCTAAGTGTCCATGCGTCCGAATGGACCATACGCCCGAATAGTTCATGCGCCTGAATGGTTCATGCGCCTAAGTGTTAAAGCGGTTAAGTGTTGGCTGATGCGCCTGCATAGTGATGAAGCGCCCAAACAGGGCTCATGCGCCCAAATAGTGTTGGTGCGCCTAACACTTAGAATTTATTATAGGAATTTATGGGAGTTTGTGCAGTTAGGGTTTTGACCGTTGTTTGTCTAGGGTTTATTGAATGCCTTCTTCCATTATAATGATTGTTTCGTATTATTATTATTATTATTATTATTATTATTATTATTATTGTTATTATTATTATTATTATCATTATTATTGTATGACTTTACGTGGTGTGTTATTATCGTAACGTAAAGTATTATTAATAATAATAAAGCGAAAGAGTAATGAAAAGAGAAATGGAACTTAAATAAAATGTTAAGAAGTCTTGCAAGCTTATAGGAGGTGCACGACCATGTTGTCGTTAGCTCAACTGTGATGAGGGTTAGCTACCCTATTATGCACACGGGGCCTGTCAATTGAGATTGGCGGACCTTTGCAGCGTACCCTAGGTGACTGGGCCGGCCTTGTATACAGTAATCAGAGCCCATTGAGGGACCAGAGGGCCCAACACCAGTTTCCCCCGCGCACATAGTTTAGGGTATTGCTCATTGGTCCACATAGACAGTGAAAGATAAAGATAAAAGAGTACAGAATAAACAAGGCATACAGTAAAGAGAAAAAGCATTATCTGGTTGTATAGTTAATGCGTGCTCACGTATAAAGAGATAAATTTTCACAGAAAGAGTATTTTCATATGTATACCTTACAGAAAATATTTTATTACTTTTAAAACTAGAACTCACTCAGCAACGCTGACTTTTATACATTTTCAGTTGGCAGGTAAACATTGCTGAGGATGGCATGAGGGTGAAGCTACTCGACAGGGAAAGACTGACATCCATTCATACTCGTTATTGCTGTTGTTTTGTAATGCAATTAAAAAATTCTTTTGTATTCGATTAAACAATCGTGTATTGCTCAACAACAGTGTTTTTAATGAAATGAATGGCTTTTGTTAAAATAGTTCCGCTGCTTAAGCTTGTAAATTTATAATGTTTAATGTATTTAATGTTGTGAATGACCAACTGTGAGGTCTCCGGGAACGGGGCCTTACATCACGGTTTTGACAGCTCTTGAACGGTAGTTTCATGGGTTTGTTTTGGTTGTTTTTTCATGTTTGATAGCTAGTTCTTTCACATATATTTGATTCTTTGTTCTTGGGTTTGTTGTTGCTAAATAATATGCCTTAATTTTCAGTTTACAAAACATATTATTAAGCTATGATTCCGCTGCGTTTTTCATGTTTAAGAGGTTAAACAACTTTGATAAAGTGTCCAACAAACCCAACAAAATCGCCTTTAAAATCGATCCACTACTACATAAAATGCATACGCAACACTACACGACCATCTTCGAACTCTCTTGCTCACAAATCCTCGAAATTCAATCCAAATGACAACTCTCCACCCACTAAATCCATTATTAAGCACTTGACCATGGATACGAGTTTTAATTGATCAAAAACCACTCGTGTTCATTCAATAAGAACCGAGAATCAAATTATAGTTACGAAATGAAAGTAATCACATGTCAAACATTAAACACAATATGTGATTGATGAAAGGAAGTTAAATCCAGGTAACGCAACCAAGTTGATAACATATATTCTTATTTCTATTGAAATTGGGTGCTTATAGATTTGTGCATTAAAGTATTCTCGAAAGCTTCATTAAATACATCAAAAAGGAACTAGTTATACAATGACATTAAACAACAATAGTTCTCGCATGGATAGTTTTTGCTATCCATAACAACCATTCATAATATGCCAATTCCATTCTCAAGCCTTCTTATCATCCTTATAAACTAATCTAATTAAATCTGATTATAATAATCACTAAATTCAAACTAAACAACCACAAAGGGAAGATAGTATCTACTTTCAAATAGAAACCAACACTTAACATGAAAATAAAAAAATCACCTTTAAAATCAATCCACTACTATACAAAATGTATACACAACACTCCACGACCATCTTCGAACACTCTTGCTCAAAAATCCTCAGAATTCAATCCACATGACAACTCTCCACCCACTGAATCCATTACTAAGCACTAGACCATGGATACGAGTTTTAACTTTTCGAAAACCACTCGTATTCATTTAGTGAGAACCCAGAATCAAATTATAGTTACGAAATGAAAGTAATCATATGTCAAACATGAAACGCAATATGTCATTGATGAAAGAAAGTTAAATCAAGGTAACACGACCAAGTGGATAACATTTATTCTTATTTCAATCAAAATTGGGTGCTTATAGAATTTTTCATTAAAGTATTCTTGAAAGCTTGATAAAATACATAAAAAAGGAACTAGTTATACAATAACGTTAAACAACAAGAGTTCTCACATGGATAGTTTTCGTGTAATGCCCGAAATAAAGTCAAAACAAGCCAATTAATAATAATGGGCTTAGAGGGGATTATTTAATATAAATAAGATGGAAATGGGTTATAGACCGAGTTAACCTTTCGGCTTATGTGTTGGACGAGTTTAAGGTGACGGGAACGCCTGGTATATATAAACGGATCAGCTTGAGTCACTCTTATTTGCAACTCAACACCTGAATTTTAGAGAAAGAGTGTAGTGAGAGAAAGTGGAGAGAAAATGGTGATCCAAGGCTAGGTTGATCAAAATATTGAAGATCGGTGTTTGTGGGCATCCTAACAACAAGAAAAGACCAAGAATCCAGGTGAGAAACATCGTTTAATCGTTTATTTAATAGTAAATTCGGATTCTAGGGTTTGGGGTTTTTGAAAGTGGCAAAGAATCACCCAAAACTCATTCATGTTTTTGTGTAAGAAAACATGTAAAAAGCTTAGATATAACTTCATGGATGATAAAGCAAGGTTTTGGGTGTAAAAGATTGAAGTTTGAAGTTTTGGTTTTAAAATGGGCTGATTCGTAATTTCAGCCCGTTCTACAAAATTGCATGTTCAACCAGCGAAATTATGCAGTCGTCCAGCGAAACTATAGATCTTCAAGCAAAAACTATGGATCTTGTAGCGAAACTATAGTTTCGCAGGTAGATTCGCAGACTTGAAATTTCCAACGAAAGTTGGGCGAAATTGGCAGCAAAACTGCTAGCGAAACTAACAACGAATCTGCTGATCTTGCAGCGAAATTAGGCAGAAATTAACCCCTTTGAGTGTTAACTTATCTGCAGGCTGCGTAGTGTGACCCATGCTTAAAAAGCTTGATTGAGAAGCTACTCACTGAGTCCAGGTGTGCTCAAGATCCCCTATTTTAAAGGTTTTAACTTGTTTAGGGCTAGAAATGCATACCAAATATACGTTTTTGAATGTCCAAGATTTTAAGAGGTTTAATAGGAAGATTGATTTTTCTATAGCAAAATGTGCTATATAAATGTTTAAAAATAAAATTTTTCGCGCTGACCTGGCAGCACGACCCCAGCCAGGGGCGTTGCCCCTTGGACCCCACTAGGGGCTGCTGCCCTTAGGACCCCGGGAGCTGCCGCCCCCGAACCCCCACTGTCCCTTGGAGGGTCGGTTTTGTTCTATGATTAATTTTACTTGTTATGTGTGTGTATGAGTATGTGAATGGATGATGTGTGATGATTATACGGTGATGTGTGATGATGTTATGTATGTATACGTATGTATTCTTCATGTTCCTTGCGTATGATTATGTAGATTTACGTGGTGTGATTATGTTAATGAACGTAAAATATTATCTTAACGAAGCGAAAGATTTAAGATAATAAAAGTGGAACACAACGAAAGAATGTATGAAAGTCTTGTAAGCAAATGTAAAGGGGTTCATAACTCAATGAGAGTTGTTAGCCCGACTGTGTGTTACAGCGTGCGATCCTGGCTGACCCATGAGGGTTCACACAGAGGAGTCAGTCTTAGTGACTGCTCCATATGTGCGATATGGGATCCTTGTCGCTTAACCCTAGATGATATGGCTTTGTGCCCAAGAGGGGAGGGGTTAAGCATAAGACAGGATCTAGATAGAAGTGAAAGATAATAGAAAGTGCGAAAAGTGCGAAATGTAAGAAACTTGCGATATGTACAAAATGAACGATGATGGAAGATAATAAATATTACCTTAATGTATGTACAATGTATGATCACGTGCGATAGTAAAGGAAATGTTTTAACAAAAGAAAGGTAATATATTTTTATAAAAGTAGAACTCACTCAGCAATGCTGACTTTTATGTATTTTCTAGTTGGCAGGTGAATGTTGCTGAGGATGGCACAGGGCAACTACTTGCCATTTTGGATGGCATCCATTTGTATAACTATGACGTTTTTATGATGTAATGCAAACAATAATATTTTGTAACTATTAACAATGATGTATTTTTTTGCAAAAGCAGTCATTAATATATGAAATGGTTTTAAGTTATTCTGTTGCGATGTTTTTCATAGATGTAAATTTATATTTTATGTTTTATGTGCGATGATCATCCAACTATGAGTGTCCTGGGAACGGGGCCTTACAAGTTGGTATCAGAGCCAAAGTTTAAGAGAAATGGGTAAATATTTTTGAAAACCTAACTGAGAATGGGACAAAATGGAAGGATGCCAGTCCGAGTAGCTACGTGCCATCAGGTATTTTCTGTACATTAACCAGTATTATGTACGCATGATATGTGGTTTATGTGCCTTTAGTAGATTTAGATACCGATGTAGTCAAGATAGGAAATGCTTGGGGTATGAAGAGTAAAGTAAGTGGCTAATCACAACTTGCCACTGTAATTAGGGACTTACTATACTTGACATAAACTGAGCTATTACCTTGAATGACCGTGTTGGTGTTTGGATCTTATAGTGTGTTAGAGGATGGCTGGAGGTAGATCTTCTAAGGCTTCTCAAGGCGGAGGCCGCGGTGGACGTGATGCTGGACCACGGGTCACAAGAGGAAGGGCTAGGGCTGAAGATATGGCCCATGAAGAGCCTGAGACCCCTCATCTGGAGGGTGGTGATGAAAGTGCTAATCTAAGGGCCTCAGTGAAGGAGGCTGTGGTGGAAGAGGTTCACCAGGTCATGCAGACGATCTTGTTGTCTGTGGTGACTGTAGTGATTAAAGCTGTTAGGGAAGGAGAGAGGAAGGAAAAGTGGAGGCCCGCGGGGGAAAGAGAGCAACCAGAGACTGAGATGGTGGTCTCCGATGAGGAGGAAGAGGAGGAGGAGCCTGTGCAAGAAACTGCACGAGGCTGTAATTATGGGGCGTTCCAAAGATGCAAGCCCCCTACTTTTAATGGTAATGGCACTGCTGCTGCTCCTTACCAATGGGTGAGAGAGATGGAGGCGGTACTTGATATCAGCGAGTGCCGGGAAGACCAAAAGGTGAAGTTTGGTACCTACTCATTTGTGGACTCGGCTTTGTGCTGGTGGAACAATATTGTCCAGGCTAAGGGCAGTAGGGCAATCAGGAGGATGAGGTGGAACGAGCTGAAGAAGTTGGTGATTGAGGAGTTCTATCCTCATAGAGAACTTGATAAAGTTGAGAGGGAGTTCCTGCAGCTAGAGGCGGGGACCATGACGCACCAACAGTACACCACCAAATTCAACGAGATGGCACGGTTGGTGCCGGATCAGGTGACGCCTCTGTCATGAAAGATTAAGAGGTACATCCAGGGCTTGCCAGCGGACATCCGCAGGCACATGATCGCCACCCGGCCAGGTAAATTCAGGTCAGTGGTTGATCTGGCTGGGAGATTATATGACGAGCGAGAAGTGGTGGTGACTGAGGTGAGCAAGAAGGGTGGTGGTGAAAGAAACTGGAATGGGAAAAGGTTTGGACGTGGTAGGGCCGCTCCAAAGAATAAGGTTGTGAAGGTGGATGACCGGCGTGTGGTCACACCCGGTGCGGGGTCAAAGAGGTGTGGTAAATGCGGGAAGGAGCATTCGAGAGAATGGAAATGGGGATCAAACATCTGCTTCAAATGTGGGAAGTCTGGTCATATGGCTAGAGAGTGTGGGGTTATAAGGTGTTATAATTATGGTGAAAGCGGCCATCTGAGCGGGGATTGCAAGAAGCCGAGGGCTAAGGGATCTGGGGAAATGAAGAAGGCGGGGAATGTAGGGCAGAGGGCGAGCACCAGGGCTTTCACTATGACCCGGGAGGAGGCAAGGGCGGACCCCAATGTTGTATCAGGTATGTTTCTTAGGAACCAAACTCTTGCCTTAGTGTTATTTGATTCTTGCGCTAGTAGGAGTTTCATTTCTGTTGCCTTTTATGCTAAGTTGCCCATTAGGAGTAGAAGTATCGATGAGCTATTTGATGTAGAAACGGCCATAGGTAAGTCTACCAGGATTTCTGATCTGATAGAAGGTTGTGCCATAGAGCTAGATGGTCATAAGTTTCCTGCTAGACTGTTTGTGATGACCTTAGACGGGTTCGATGTAGTCCTAGGAATGGATTGGTTGCCGGACTACGAGGCGAACATTGTGTGTCGCAAGAAGATGATCCGATTGACAGCGCCCGATGGGAGTTCGGTGATGATCTTCGGTGACCGAGTCACTACGATTTCGAAGGTGATTTCGATGGCGGGGGCAGGGAAGTGAATGAGACGTGGATGTGCTCGGCTACTTGGCCTATGTGAAGGATGTGGATACGTCAACACCACAACTGTTCGATGCACCGGTTGTGTGTGACTTCCCGGACGTGTTTCTAGAAGATTTACCAGGTGTGCCACCAGACCGCGAGATCGAGTTTCAGATCGACTTGATACCCAGTGCCCAGCCAGTAGCTAAGGCACCCTATCGATTGGCTCCGACTGAGATGAAGGAATTAATGGAGCAACTGCAGGATTTACTCGATAAGGGGTTCATTAGACCGAGTATCTCTCCTTGGGGTGCTCCGGTCTTATTCGTGAAGAAGAAGGACGACAGTATGAGGATGTGCGTTGACTATCGTGAATTGAACAAGTTGATGGTGAAGAATCGGTATCCATTGCTGAGGATTGATGACTTGTTTGATCAGCTCCAAGGTGCCAGTTGGTTCTCGAGGATAGATCTTCGATCTGGTTACCATCAATTGAAGGTGAAAGAGCAAGATATTCCTAAAACAGCTTTTCATATGCGTTATGGACACTACGAGTTTCTCGTTATGTCTTTTGGTTTAACCAACGCGCCAGCTACTTTTATGAACTTGATGAATTGAGTGTGTCAGCCAATGTTAGATAAATCAGTGATTGTGTTTATTGATGATATCCTGATTTACTCGAGGAGCGAAGAAGAGCATGCCCGTCACATTCGGGAAGTGTTGGAGTCGTTGAGAAAGGAGAAGCTATATGCTAAGTTCTCCAAGTGCATGTTCTGGTTGCACGAAGTTTAGTTCTTGGGTCACGTGGTAAATCCCGAGGGGATTATGGTGGAACCGGCAAAGGTGGAGGTGGTGATGCAATGGAAGTCTCCAAAGACGCCATCCGAGATCCGTAGTTTCTTGGGGTTGGCGGGCTATTATAGAAGATTCATCCAAGACTTCTCCAAGATAGCTTCTCCGTTGACTAAGTTGACCCGCAAAGATGTGAAATTTGTATGGGGTCAAGATCAAGAGAAGGCTTTTGAGGAGCTAAAGGCAAGGCTGACGCAAGCTCTAGTCTTATCATTACCCGATGGAAGCGAGAACTTGGCGGTCTATTCAGATGCTTTATACTTGGGGTTGGGTTGCGTGTTGATGCAGCGAGGACAGGTTATAGCATATGCATCCCGACAACTGAAGGTTCATGAGGTTAACTACCCTACTCCTGATTTGGAGCTAGCGGGTGTGGTTTTTGCGTTAAAGATTTGGAGGCACTACTTGTACGGGACGAAGTGCACCATCTTCACCCACCACAAAAGCTTGAAGTACTTCTTTGAACCGAAAGATTTGAATATGAGGCAAAGGCGATGGTTGGAGCTCATAAAGGATTATGATTGCGAGATCCATTACCATCCAGGCAAGGCCAACGTAGTGGCAGATGCCCTTAGCTGAAAGGAGAGACCCAAGCTGATTTGGGTGAAGGCTTATCAGTTTATTATGACCTTCGATGTGATGACGCAGGTCAATGAGTTTCAAGATGAGGCGTTGAAAGAAGATCGTCTTAACTCTGAAAGAATGAGAGGTCTAGTCGCGGAATTGGGTGAAAACACTCTCGGTGTTAGAACCCGATTCGGACGGATGTGGATCCCTTGTTATGGGGATTTACATGGAAAGATCATGGATGAGGCTCATAAGACCCGATACTTCATTCATACCGGAGCCACAAAGATGTATCAGGATATGAAGAAAGATTATTGGTGGCTGGGTATGAAGCGTGATGTAGTGGAGTATGTGAGTAAATGCCTTACTTGCTTGCAAGTGAAGGCGGAACATCAGAAGCCATACGGGAAAATCCAACCTTTAGATATACCCGAGTGAAAGTGAGAGCATATCACCATGGACTTTATCACGAAGTTACTGTTGATACATATGTACCTAGATCATGAGATGAATGTAATAGATCTTGTTTGTCTTACACTGATGTAATGTTTGGAATATTAATGAAATGAAAATGGTTGTTTGTGATTTATAATGTTTAATATTTCATTAATGAGTTGATGTTGAATTGGTTAAATAGGTTTGTGATTGTTTGAATTGATACACATAATGTTATATTAATGAATACATTCAAACTTAACATAATGAAGTTCTCATGCTAATGGCCCATGCGAATGGACCATACGCATGAATAACTTCAGGCGAATGAATCAGTCGCACGACTGAACCAGGAGACTGGATCAGTCGTATGATTGTAACATAAGATTGGCTCAGTCGCACGACTAAACACTCAGTCGTGCGGATGGATCAACCGCATGGTTCAATCGCACGACTGAACCATACTAATGGTTCAGTCGCCCGAATGAACAACACTAACCTATAAATACCACCCAATTCGTGGAAAAACGTAAGCATTCATTCTATTTCGATTCCAGACGTACCCTAGCCATCCAGAAGCCTCCAAGTTCATACTCCAAGTTCATAGAACGCTGTAGATCGATTCCTAATCGATTCTTAACGTTTGATTCCATACTTTATTGATTCTACGTGCGTTCTCACTGATTGGATCGCCAATCAAATAGGAGTCCGCACTATTTGGTTTGGTTTACATGTTAATCAGTTGGTATTTCGTTCAAATACAAGATCCTAACAAGTGGTATCAGAGCTTTGGCTCTTGATTACGTGTGATTCAATCAAGTTTGATACAAAGTTTGTGTTTTTACACTAAAAACACAATCTTTTTGTGTCAAAAGTTGTCTTGGACGTCCCTGCTCATCAAGTTTTTGTTTCTACGGCATTAGGCGATTAGGGTTGGTGAAAATTCGGATTTTTACGGCCAAAACACGTTTAACCTAGAAATTTTCGCAAAACAGCAGCTTCAGTCGCACGAGTGAGCCAATCGCATGACTGGACTTCATTCGCATCATCCAGACGCACGATTGGACTGAGTCGCATCTTCATTCGTATGACTAAGCCTACCGTTCGCAGTGTTCATTCGCATCAGTTTCATTCGCACGACTGGACCAATCGCTCAGTTCAGACGCACGATTGAACCAGTCGCATAGTTCATTCGCACGGATAGCCCATTCGCACCACTTCAGTCGCACCAGTTGACAGATTGGTTAAGAAACTTAAAGTTAATCGAGATAGAAGATCAGATGTCAGCGTTTACAACCGGGAAGGACTCAAGGATCCAGAACTTACTGTTACTTGAGAGTGAGGTGGGGAATCATAATAAACCCCCAAAGCTCTTAACGTTAGATGAGTTTCCCTACTGGAAACAACGTTTTGAGATCTACCTCAATGGAGTGGATCCAAATTTGTGGGAAGCTATTGAGATATGTTACAATATGCCGGTGGGAGCTGATGGGGTGAAGCTTACTTTAGGAGGAATGACTGATGCTCAGAAAGTTAAGTATAATGCAGAAAAGAGAGTCTATGCATTGATAACACAGTCTATTCCTAAGGATATTTTCCACCAGTACTCGGAGAATAAGCAAGCCAAGAAATTGTGGGATGAGCTGGAAAAGAGATATGACGGGAATGCTTCGCTGAAGGCAATTAAAGCTAAGGAGTTAAAGAAAGAATTTGACAACTTCTCATCGATGGGAAATGAGAGTTTAGACGATGTTATTGATAGATTTTACCATCTGATGAGCAAACTGCATACACATGGTGTTGCTACTACCATGGAAGAAAAAGTGTCAAATTTTGCAGACGGATTGCCAGAAAAATGGGCTTCATTTGTGTCAAATCTGAGACAGAATGAAATGTTGGCAAAGTTGGATATCAATGACTTCATTCTAAAGCTGCAAGAAGAAGCACTTAGGATGAAGTACCGAGCTCAGAAGTTCTCATACACTCAGAATCCAGCTTTGTACAATGCCACTCCTCAAGTTAAGACGTCTGGAGCACCTCTTCAGACTGCATTTGTGTCTAGCTCATCTGGTCCCTCACAAGCTTCTCCTTCAGGATCAGAAACGTCAGGGTCTTCTAGTACCCATTACATTGGATCTGAAGCAAATGCTACTAGACTGAAGACCGAGAACCTCGGAAACGTGACAGTAGAAGTAGCTCGAGAGCATATGGATCTCTTGGCAGCAGTGGTTCATTCTTATGATGGACTTGTTGTTGGGAAAATAGGAAACTGCCATCTGGCAGATGAGGACTACGAGCAGGTAGACGAGGATGAGATATTATGTGGGCTTTAGCAAGTGCTGTCCGGAGGGCGAAGAAGTTTGTGAAAAAGACCGGACAAAACTTGGTTGCTACTAAGGACACTACATTTGGCTTTGACAAGAGCAAGGTGACCTGCTTCAACTGTGGAGAGAAGGGACACTTCAAAAGAGAATGTGTGAAGCCAAAGAAGACTGGGAACGGGAACCCATTCTCGTCCTTCACTCGTCAAGACAAGCAAGCTAGCAGTTCTACTTCATCAAGCAAGGATCCAAAAGCCTTGACTGCCCATGATGATGAAGGACAGGACTGGAGCTTTCGGTTTGTCTCTCCAGGGGAATCCAATATTGCAAGCGTAGAAGACTTAGATGATGATTCCGCGAGTGAAGGAGATATTGCAGTTGAGATAGCGATGTCAAATAGTGAAGAGAAAACTGCAACTGAGGTCAGCTACAAGCCTGAAGAAGAGACATCCACAGCAAAGACAGAATCACCAGAACCAGAGACATCTGATGCTGTGTTGATGGCTAATTCTTCAGAATCTTCTCAGGTAAGTACCATTGACCAACTGTTTAAAAAACATGCTTGTTCTGATTGTAATACATTTAGAGAAAGCATAGATCAGAAATTTGCTAGGTTATTAGATCATAATGATAACTTAGTAAAGGATTTGCAACTGTGCACCGAGGCTAATAGAGTTTTAAAACAAAATGAGCATAGTTACAAAGAAAAGATAGACCTTTTGACTAAACAGCTTAGGGAAACTGAAGTAGTAGAATTTAACCAAGCTAATGACATTAGGTACTATCTTAACTCCCTAGAAGACACTAAGAAGCAAAAGGCAGTTTTAGAAGTAGAAGTTAACTCTTTAAAGCAAAAACTGCACAGTTGGACAAGTTCATCACATATTGTCCAACACTTAGTGAGAGAACGTAACAACGGGGAGGGTTTGGGTTATAAACTGGTTCCACCACCACCTGAGACCTTGATGAACACTAAGAGTAGACCAATAAATAACAATCCCATCAAGGATCATGTGGTGTCTACACCTCTTGTTAGTGATCCAGATTCCTCATGTTCTTCAATTGAATCTGGAACAAAACAAAAGGAGACCACTTCAAAGGCAAAGGGTAAAATGCCTTGTGTTAATCTGGAAAAAGAATTTGAAAAGGTTAATATAAAGTCAGGGTCAAACAAAGTCAAATCTGAACCTAAAAAGACTGTTAATGTTAATCTTTCACAAGTTTCATGTCAAAATCTAGTTAACCAAAAAGAAAAAGATGTTAAAAGTGTTAAAACAATTAATTTTGTTAAACAAGAGAAAACATCAAAAGAAACAGAGTCAAAACCCAAACTAAGTGATGTCACTAGGGTGTCACACACATCTCCACAACGAAAGTTTAATCATAAAGTTGATAGCAGGTCCTGCTACAACTGTGGAGAGTGTGGACACATTGCTTCCTTTTGTCCTTATTATCAGACACCTAGGAAGAAGATTGAACTTCAGGATTCAAAGCCTAGGTCTTCTAAGAGGAGTTCTTTAACTCCACCTAGAAGAACTAGTGAACCCAAAGTTCAACCCATTAGCCAGTCGACTGTTTATCACAAACAGGCCTTGCACAAATCTGGCTTATGGAAAGAAAAGTCATCCTCTGTGTCTGATAATGATGACAAGAAGGCACCTGAGCTACCCTCACCTTCTAAAGGTCAATGGGTTGAATTCATGATGTGTGATGCCTCTGGGAAACCCAAGCCAGTAAAGGCTTGGGTTCCTAACCTAAACTAATGTTTTACATTGTATGTGCAGGGTGTTCGCTACAGTGCTGAAACCAACACGTGGATTGTAGACAGCGGAGCATCCAGGCACATGACAGGAAACAGGGCTCTTTTATCAAACGTCAAACAAATAAAAGGAGGGCATGTTTCGTTTGCTGGTAACAAAGGAGGCTATATCACAGCTCAGGGAGAGGTTGGAAATCAGAAAGTTAAGTTTGATAAAGTGAACTACGTTCAACAACTTCAAAACAACTTACTTTCTGTTTCCCAAATATGTGACAAAGGATTTAAAGTCATATTCGACAACAAGAAGTGTTACGTCCTAAAGAAAGACTACGTGATTCCGGAGGACCAAGTTCTGATGACAGCTTCAAGATATAAAGACCTTTATGTTTTGGATCTCTCAACAGGCTTCTACAACGGATCATGAAGTTCAGTGCTTTCTATCAAAAGCTACTGAGAAGGACTCCATCTCCTGGCATAGGAGAATGGGACACATTAATCAACGGAAGATGAATCACTTGATCCAGAAGGATCTCGTGAGAGGAGTTAACGTCAAAAATTTCCAACTTCCGGATTTCTGTGTAGCTTGCAAGAAAGGCAAACAGACGAAGAAGTCTCATAAGGAAAAGAAAGTTCATTCTATCGAGCTTCCTCTTGAACTTCTTCACATGGATCTGTTTGGTCCAGTCAGTACAAAGAGCATTGCAGGTGACTTGTACTGTTTTGTGGTTACTGATGACTACTCAAGATTCTCTTGGGTAATGTTTCTGAAGTCCAAATCAGAAACATTTGAGTCATTCAAGGAGTTAGTAACCACACTGGAATCTCTCTACAAGCTGAAGGTGAGACAGGTACGCTCAGACAACGGGACTGAATTCAAGAATCAGTGGATGGAGGCTTACTGCAAGGAAAAGGGAATTGTGCACCAATTCACTTCTGCCTACACGCCTCAGATGAATGGTGTTGCTGAGAGAAAGAATAGAAGCTTGATAGAGACAGCACAGACAATGCTGGCAGACTCGAAACTGCCTATCCAATTCTGGAATGAGGCAGTGGCAAATGCATGTTATACATTGAATCGAGTTCTGATAGTCAAGCGCCACGGAAAGACATGTTACGAGCTACTACAACGACGTAAACCTAATCAGGAGTATCTCGAACCATTTGGCGCCGTGCACACTTCTGAAGAAGACTCAAGAAGGTAAATTTAGCGAGAAGGCTAATGAAGGGATCTTCCTAGGATACAACATACCGAACAAGAGAGTTTACAACAACTCAACGGGTTTAGTAGAAGTGTGGTGTAATGTTGATGTTCAGAGATATACCACACCACCTACTGGCAAAGGACCCGCTTACTTTTTCGACTATGATGGATTCTTCAAGTCCTTCAACATCCCTATCTCTCCTTCTGATGACGAGTTAGCTACACGGATGATGTATGACATCTTGAATACCCCATCTCTTGATTCAACATCATCGAGCTCACAGGGAGAATCATCTAATCACTCAGGGGGAGTAGTCGATGACAGTGACTCCTCCTCAGAAGATGAAGCTGAAGAAGATGACCAGAACAGTCAGGAGGAACAGGTTCCAATTCCTGCAAGTCCACAAGCATCTAACAGTGATGCTCCTTCGACTTCGGAACCTCAAACTCCATCTACCTCAGATGCAGAACCAAATGTTCATAATCTTGGCTCTGAGGTAGCTGTTCCTACTACTCCAGGATCACGTCTAAATGTCTATCATCCCCTAGACAATGTCATTGGGGATGTCAGATCAGGAGTACAAACAGAAATCAGCTGTACTCAGCTGATTATGCCTCTGTTATGGAAAAAGGATACATTCATGATGGTGCTTATCGGTGTTTTGTCTCGCAGTTTGAGCCAAAATACGTCAGTGAAGCACTGAATGATGAGGCGTGGGTGAGTGCCATGCAAGAAGAACTTCTTCAGTTCAAGAAGTTAGGTGTATGGACTCTGGTAGATAGACCTAAAGGTGCTAAGGTCATTGGCACCAAATGGGTCTTGAAATGCAAGAAGGATGACCAAGGTGTCATTATCAGGAACAAGGCTCGACTGGTGGTTCAGGGATTTCGCCAAGTCGAGGGGATTGATTACAATGAAGTGTTTGCACCCGTGGCAAGGATGGAAGCCATCCGTATCTTCCTTGCCTATGCATCGTATATGAAGATTAAAGTCTATCAATTAGATGTGAAGAGTGCATTCCTTCATGGGGAAATTCGAGAGACAGTTTATGTCAGTCAACCCGAGGGATTTGAAGATCCTTATCATCGGGACAGAGTTTACAAACTCGACAAGGCCTTATACGGGCTTCATCAAGCTCCAAGGGCCTGGTATGAGAAACTCTCGACTCATCTTGTGAAACACGGCTTTCGCAGGGGAGTCATTGACTGCACACTGTTTATCAAAGAAAAAGATGGAGACCTACTGCTAGTACAGATCTATGTCGATGACATAATCTTCGGTTCAAAGAACGAAGAATTATGCAAAGAATTTGAAGCAGTAATGAAGGCAGAATTTGAGATGAGTGCTATGGGGGAGATGAAATTCTTTCTCGGGTTACAGGTGGATCAGACACCAAAAGGGATTTTCTACATCAGACCAAGTATGTGGGAGACATTCTCAGTCGGTTTGACATGGAGAATGCTTCTGCAGCTGGGACTCCACTTGCTACAAATCATGATATAGCACCTGATGAAAATGGAGATCTGGTAGATGCCACAATGTACCGAGGAATGATTGGATCCCTCATGTACCTCACTGCCTCAAGACCTGATATCATGTATGCTACATGTCTATGTTCTAGATATCAGGCTAAGCCTAAGGTTAACCATCTGATCGGGGTCAAGAGGATATTTCGTTATCTGAAGGGTACACCCACACTTGGGTTGTGGTATCCTCATGATGATGACTTTGAGCTCACGGCGTATAGTGACTCGGATTACGGGGGCTGCAAGATGAACTACAAGTCTACATCAGCAGGGTGTCAATTCTTTGGGAGGAGATTAGTGACCTGGCAGTGTAAGAAGCAGACCTCGGTTGCATTGTCAACCTGTGAAGCCGAATACGTTGCTGCTGCAAGTTGCTGTTCACAAATCATTTGGATTCAACAGCAAATGCGGGATTATGGTTTAAATTTCTCTTCTACTCCTATCTTTGTTGATAACTCTGCTGCAATTGCAGTAACTAAAAATCCAGTACAACATCCAAAGATCAAACACATCGGTATTAAATACCATTTTATAAAGGACTGTTTTGAAAAGAACTTAATCGATGTGGTAAAAATTAATACTGATTTTCAACGCGCTGACCTCTATACAAAAGCTTTTGACAAACCACGTTTTCTATATCTGTTAGAGGTCAACGGTGTTAAAAAGAAAAGTGATGTTATTCCTGATGATGATCATGTGTAGTCCGATGCAGTGTAGTTAATTTATTTCTTTTTCATTTCCTTTTTATTTATTCTATTTTCTGTTTAAATTAAATTCATGTTATTTAGCTGTCTGTTAAAATCCTAAAATAATTAAATCCGTTATGATTTTAGAATTTTAGGGGGAGAATAGGTCAGCTAGTAACATTAAAAAAAACGAGGAAGAGGGCTAGCTGATATAAGGTAAACCGTACCTGTGATACCGATTCAAACTCTTTGGAAAATGATAGTACACAGGAACAAATCAAGAGGGACTTTAAAATTTAATTTAGAAAAGATGCAAAATTCAAAGTATAAGTCTGTGTAGTCTGAGCAATATAAAAGGAAAGATGATAGAAAAACTGGTAACTACTAAGGTAACACAACGAAAGTAGACCTAGAGGTTGCTAGACCACAAATGATATGTCGGTAGATTCAACACAATAGATGATTAGACCTGACTGGTGATCTCAAGATCAAACTAAGTTGTTCAACTGACTGTGGGCTCCCATCTTATCACTGGTTAACACAATCAACAATATTCCAATAAGGGGTAATGAGCATGTAAACGCCACAAATGTGTGCGGATGACCATAAATAGAGCAAAGCACGAAAAAAAATGAAAGGCAAATGCTATCAAGCTAATAACTTATGTTGTTGGTGCATTATGTGCAAAAGAAAATTAAGATGCTCTAACAAGAAGATAGGTTGTGTGCCTCTCTGCTGTGCGATGGCACTGACCTGAGGATAAGCATAACCTAGATATTCTAGAATTCATTGTTGTTTGCCGCCTCTCTGCTGTGCGATGGCACTGACCTGAGGATTGGCTTCTCTTTGAAAGCTCTAAGAATAGTCTCTTCTTGCAAAATACCCGTAGACCGCTCAAAAGCTCCTGAGGAATGTTGATTACCATATAAGTGTGGGATCCACAAATGTTGGTTGAAATAATTAAACCTTAAACTATCACCAATCTGTGTCAAAAGTCTGTGTATGGATTTAAGAGGACAAATATACTGACAATCATTGTGGCTGCAATTCTTGAAAGTTCAAATCAATGTGGGAATCTAATAGTACCAGTATGATTTCCTAAATTTGCTAACGACTCTGGATGAAAACCAAGAATTGAGCATCAAAAGGTTTTGATAACAAGTCCCAAATGATTTGACTTGCCTGTATGATTCCAAAATTGAATTGGTCCAGGTATGGTCAAACTAAATAGAAGCTGCCTATTCCGGAACCGAATCCAGTAGATTTCTATCTTAGGATTTACCTCTCACAAAAAGTCAAAAACAAGTTTAATTTTTGTACTTTAGTTTAATTTTCTAGTTATTTAGTCATTTCAGTTTGTTTGTTTGTCGGACTACATCATGAAATTCAGTATGGGATTAACTCACCAAAAAGGGTCATGTCTGAGATGACCACATGTGTTTTCAAAGGATAAATGGGTCACGTCTGAGGTGACAAATTGTTTAAAATGATCACGTCTGAGGTGATCAAAAGTTTTCAAGTTAAAATGATCATGTCTGAGATGTCAAATGCTCATAATGTTATTTTAACAGTTAAAAAAAGGGGTTTAAATATTGAATGGTCAAAATGGAAGAAAATTTCATAAGTATAACCCATTCGCACGACTGGACCATGAGTATGGACCAATCATGCGAATGGGTCCCATTCGCACGACTGGACATGAGATTGAACCATTCACCCGAATGGCTTATCAGACTGATCCATTCGACCGAATGAAAGGGTGCGAATGAGTCAATCGACCGACTGAGCCTCAGTCGGTCAACTGAAGGTGCGAATGAAAGGGTGTGAATGAGTCAGTCACCGACTGAACCTCAGTCGGCCAACTGAATGCGACTGACTGGGCAATCGCCCGACTGAGCTTCAGTCGCCCGAATGAACTGAGGAATGAAGCCAGTCGGCCGATTGAACTCAACTTCAGTATTTAAAGGGCCATAGTCGATCGCATTCTCCTCATCACTCTCAATCGCTCCTAAATCGCACATAGTACCGTTACTCTGCCGAAATTTCTTTAGACCTTGTTCTTACATTCTTATTGATCTTCTGACTTGCGTTGACATTTATACAGGTATATAACAGTGAAATCACACCGAAATCAGAAGAAAGCAAGCCCTAATTTGTGATATTTGGTTGAAACAAGAACCGGACCTTAAATGACCTAATAACCAACTGAAACTAAGTAATATGTTAAAATTAAGTCTAATAGGTTATTAGTGATGAGATGGCGAGTCTAATGGACCATTAAACCATGTTAAACTACTTGATTTGGTCAAGATTCGAACCTCAGTCGACTGAACAGTGGGTCAAGCGACTGGTCGTCCGGATGAACTCCAATCGCACGATTGAATCTTGCGATTGGGTCAATCGGCCGAATGCACCATGCGAATGAGCTCAGTCGGCCGACTGAACCAATCGCAGACTCAGCCAACAGATTGAACTCAGTCGCATGTCTCATTCACCCGAATGAGCTCAGTCGCATGATAGGACAACCGACTGACCTCAGTCGCATGATTCATTCGCATGAATGAATCAGAATGAATTTAAACAAGATACTTAGAACTGAATTGTGATGTATGACTTTCTAATGGTTCTGTGTCTTGTGTTTCAGGTAAATGGCTGATAGATGGTCCATCAACCCTAAGCACAATATATGTGCTCATCTGGACCATACGACTCGGAATGGTGCCGAGTTTACTGAGATTATTGCCTTTCTTCGGCGTTCTAGGATCCACAAGGCCATCTCTACACCTTGTACTCCCTACAGGTCTTACATCAGGCCTTCTGGGAGAATGCCTCTGTCGATCGTTCACGTGAGCCATACAGCATACGGAGCTCCATTCGTGGTATGGATATTGAGATTACAGCAGCTGACATTCAGAGAGTACTTGATCTTGGGGACGATACTGATCACCCCACCAGACTACATCCGCTTACAGTCAGAGGTTGCTTTCTGAGGATTAAGTACGCTGGGGACATCAACTCAGGTGTGCTCAACAAGAGCAACCTGTGTCCCCAGTATAAGTACTTAGCACACGTGATTCTGAAGTGCATTGCTTCTCGGAGGGGTGGGTTTGATGATTTGTCAGACCAGATTCAGAATGCCTATGTGGCACTGGTGCTGAACCACCCCTTCAGCTTCTCGAGCATGATCTTCTCGTATCTGGTGGAGAATCTGGAGGCCAAGGGGAAGGAGGGTTTTTGTATGTACCCCAGATTTCTGCAGCTGATCTTCAATGAGAAGCTGCCATCACTTCCCAAGGAGAGCCACGATGCTGTGGCCTTAGAGATTATGGATGACACGACTCTGGGTCGTATGAGAGTGTATCAGGGTAAGCAGGTAAAGCCCCAGGTGAAGAGATTGATCGGCCATCTGGCCAATGAGAGGTATGTGGCACCGGGTAGACGCAAGTGGCGTCACGATGACAGCGACTCAGATGATGAGCGGCTTTTGCTCCCAGAGCATGATTCAATGATGATGACAGTGGGGATGCTGGAGATGACATGCCCATTCCACCGAGGGGCACAACTACAGACAGTATACCTCCAGTATCTGCCCCCACAGGAGACATAGCTGAGTCGGCTGGGTTCCACCAGGACTTTATACCTGGTGAGGAGGAAGAAGAGTCAGATGAGGAGCCATTGACCAGACTGTGGGAAGCAAAGTCGTTCCCACAGAACATGGACTCCGGGCGGTTGGTGAACGCCCCAGGGAATCGGGAGAGACTGCTGCGGACCCAAACTATGCTCCAGAGCCATCTAGCCGTGTTCTAGGGGGAGCATCCTCCTCGACAGGATCGAGGAAGAAAAGGATGGCTCAGCCCCACGGCATGAAGAAGAAGAAGCGAAGGCTCACATTCATCACCACCATAGCTACCACCTCTACAGCCACAGCCACCACCTCAGCCACCACCACTACCACCTCTACAGCCACACCATCAACTACCACAGCCACCACAGCTACCACTACCACCACCACACCTCCCACCACTACATATATGCCAACCACCACCATATCATTCACACCTACATCACCTCCACTATCATCTAGACCAAACCCCATCTTCACCACAGCCACCACCACCACCACTAGCCACCAAGCAGGACCATCATCACATCCCTCACATCTATATGGATCACCTCTACCTCCATTGGGGTAGAGGAACAGCTTTCAGCGCGAACCGTATGGTGATGCGTCTGTTAGCTGTTGATGAAGAAAAGACTGCGCAGATCCGTCAGCTGGCAGATCTCACAGCTGCGCAGTCTCAGCAGATCTCGCAGCAGGCTCAGCTGATCGAGGAGCAGGCCCAGCAAATGGCTGCTCAGAGCCACGAGATTGCCCAACTCCAAGAGCATAGAGTCACATCAGCTAAGAAGATTGAGGAGTTGGAGGATGCTAAGAAGACCATCATGCTCAAGCTTAAGGGATCTAAAGATGAGCCTCTGAAGATTAAAGAAGGAGATGGTGATGATGAGTATGAGGATGAGGACGATGATGAAGAGACTGATGATGATGAAGGGATTGAGGAAGAGAGGACAGAGGACAGGCATGATGATGATGATGATGAAGGAGGAGATGCAGCTGCATCTGCCTCAGCTCAAGGTCAAGAAAGGAGGTCAAAGAAAAATCAAGACCAACGAGCTTCATCCTCTGCCTCACCAAGTGATGACCCAGCGATCCAAGACAAAAGTAATGATTAGATGTCTATGTATTTGATAACTTTTGTATTTGAATCATGTATTTAAACTTATGTATTTGATGGTTATATTAAGATTAATGCATTTCTGTCTTGATTATTAACTAATGGTTGATGTGTTACATGTTTAAATCAAACAGATCCAAACTATCAAAGGGATGAATTTGATGTTGCTCCCCTTCAGCAGGTCAAGACTCAATTAACTATGATTCTTGATCTGCAAGAGATCGTCAGTTATACCCCTGAAGAAGGGGAAATAATTCACGATCTTTCAAATGAGCAACTAGCTGAGATGTTCAAGCTAAATCCCGATGAGATCGTTAAGGATGCTCCAACGTGTGACTCTACCAGTGACGAAGAGCTAAACGACGTTGATGAAATAGAGATAGAAGATGTCACAGCAGAGCACTATCCTCAGTATGCTGACAATGAGGGAAATGTGGTCCCCAATCTGGGTGAATCCCTTGTCAGTGATACATTTGAGGTGTTAGATAAGATGGAGCAGGAGTCTGAGAAGACAGAAGGCAAGGCCCAAGCCTCAAACGATGATGTTGATATCAGAAAGGCTGAATGGGCTGCTTGTTTTGAGGAAATCAGAGCCCAACGCGCTGCTCCTAAACAGAACGTCTACACCAAACTCTACAGAGTAAAGAAACATCATAAGGTGTCGGGCAGGATTATAGCGTGGGCACATTTTGAGGATCTAAACGTTTATGCCATTAAGAAGGAGAAGGGCATAGAGTACTTTAGATTTCCACATGAACTCTACCAGGTTTTGAGCTCAACCAGCTGGCCAAACTAAAGCTGTTGTATGCTGACCCAAGAAAAATGTCAGGCTGGTTTGAAGCTGCCCTGAAGAGAGAGTACCACACCAGGTGGGTTAACTTCAGACCCCAACAACCTACAAGGTACATCAGAAGGTCTGAAGTTGATGCCATTACTGGAAAGCCAAAGATAGTGCTGAAGTGGAGTCCTCCGCGCACGATGTCAAGAATCCCTCTAAGGGAAATGCCTCAGGACTTCACTCCACACTTTAAGTGGTGGTACTATGATTGGAGAACAGGAGAAGCGGTCATAGTTCTCAATAAAGAGGGACAAATGGATACCATCAGGGTATTTGACCCAATGTGGCTCACCAACTTGTCAGCTAATGATGTCTACACTCTATACAAGTGGCCACTGTTCTATGACACGCAAGATATAGTACAAGCCCTCCAATTCCGAACGTCATAAGACTCTGTATTGCGTTTGAGATTCACGCAGGAGTCACAAGAGAGGAAAAGTACAAGAAGTATGAGGAGGTGATGCAGAAAACAAGACATTAGATAGATCTAGGTCCAAGGGGGAGTTTGTTGATACATATGTACCTAGATCATGATATGAATGTAATAGATCTTGTTTGTCTTACACTGATGTAATGTTTGGAATATTAATGAAATGAAAATGGTTGTTTGTGATTTATAATGTTTAATATTTCATTAATGAGTTGATGTTGAATTGGTTAAATAGGTTTGTGATTGTTTGAATTGATACACATAATGTTATATTAATGAATACATTCAAACTTAACATAATGAAGTTTCATGCGAATGGCCCATGCGAATGGACCATACGCATGAATAACTTCAGGCGAATGACTCAGTCGCACGACTGAACCAGGAGACTGGATCAGTCGTATGATTGTAACATAAGATTGGCTCAGTCGCACGACTGAACACTCAGTCGTGCGGATGGATCAACCGCATGGTTCAATCGCACGACTGAACCATACTAATGGTTCAGTCGCCCGAATGAACAACACTAACCTATAAATACCACCCAATTCGTGGAAAAATGTAAGCATTCATTCTATTTCGATTCCAGACGTACCCTAGCCGTCCAGAAGCCTCCAAGTTCATACTCCAAGTTCATAGAATGCTGTAGATCGATTCCTAATCGATTCTTAACGTTTGATTCAATACTTTATTGATTCTACGTGCGTTCTCACTGATTGGATCGCCAATCAAATAGGATTCCGCACTATTTGGTTTGGTTTACACGTTAATCAGTTGGTATTTCGTTCAAATACAAGATACATATGTACCTAGATCATGAGATGAATGTAATAGATCTTGTTTGTCTTACACTGATGTAATGTTTGGAATATTAATGAAATGAAAATGGTCGTTTGTGATTTATAATGTTTAATATTTGATTAATAAGTTGATGTTGAATTGGTTAAATAGGTTTCTGATTGTTTGAATTGATACACATAATGTTATATTCAGGAAAGGAGTGCAGTACCAGTAATCCTATCCTACCAAAGGATCAGAAATTAAAGGGAAAGGTTGCTGATGAAGAGAAAAAGAACAAGAAACAGCAATCCTCTCATTCCCAGAAAGTTAACATTGCATGCATAATGTGTGGTCTGCAAAACCACATGGCTAAAGATTGTTACTACAATCCTGCTAGCACACATTATGCAAATAATGTTAAAAGAGAAGGAGTCAGGGAAGGTTTCTCATTTGGACCATATCAAATGGTCAAGTGATGAAAAAGGGAAAGCTTGTTTCCGAAGCAAGGCTTCTCTCGGAAGAAATTCCTTCTTCCGAAAGGAAAAAGGCTTCGGAAGTTAAAGCTGTAAAGACTCAGAGAAGCAAAAGAGTCCCCTTGAAACCATCCCAGAAGAAGACTGCTTCGGAAGAAAAGGTGGTGAAGGTCTCTTCCGAAAAGAAAGAAACTTCGGAAGAATGCCAAGCTACAAAAGCTTCAACAAGCTCATCTTCTATGATCAACCAAAGGATGGAATAGAAGATCAAGGAAGATGATGTAGCCCAAACCTCTTCTTCAAAGACATCCATTGAACCCCCATGCATAAATTTGGTTCAATTATGTCATTATCATTGGAAGAACCCAAGAACAATAAGGGTTAGGTTTCCAATCAAAACTAATTATCTCACCTTATGTGCAGGGACATCCATATGACAAGAATAACAACATTTGGATTGTAGATGTTGGATGCTCCAGGCACATGACAGGGAACAGATCTCTCCTTCAACAATTTCAACATTATGATGGAGGTCCTGTCCAGTTTGGAGGTGAGGCCGGAGGATATATTTCTAGCAGAGGAAGTATATCTAATGGAAAGTTAAAAGTTGACAAGTTAATTTTGTCAAACAGCTTGAACACAATCTGTTAAGTGTTTCTCAAATCTTGTGATCAAAAGCATCAAATGCTTTTCACAGAACATGAGTGCATTATCCTCAAACCCGGGATGACAATTCCTCAGGAATTGGTGCTTCTTAGATCTCCCAGGAAAGGGGATATGTACAAGCTTGATATGAACAATTCTTCCCCAATGGGAGAAGTATCATGCTTTCTTTCCAAAGCTGATGGTGATGAGTCAACACTATGGCATAAACGAATGTGTCACGTCAAATTTAAGACAATGAATAAATTGGCTAAAAATTACTTGGTACATGGTTTGCCTAAAAAGGAATTTTTCTGCAAAGATAACTGTGTTGTTTGCCTGAAAGGGAAACAACACAGGTCTTCTCATAAATCCAAAGTTGTTAACTCTATCACCACTCCATTACACTTATTGCACATGAATCTATTTGGTCACACAAGTATAATGAGCATTGGAAGGAAATCATATTGCCTTGTGATTGTTGATGATTTTACTAGATTTACATGGGTATTCTTTTTAAGAACCAAAGATGGAACTGCTGAAACTTTAAAATCTTTTATTTTTAAAATAGAAAATCAAGTTGATCACAAGGTTAAAATAATTAGAAGTGATCAAGGGACTGAGTTTAAGAACCTAGTTCTTGACTCATTTTGTAACTCAAAAGGAATTGCCAGACAATATAGTGCTCCTAGAACTCGTCAACAAAATGGTGTTGTTGAGAGAAGAAATAGGACACTTATTAAGGCTGCTCGGACTATGTTAGCTGATTCAAAGCTGCCTCTAACATTCTGGGCAGAGGCAGTCAGCACTGCATGCTATGTGCAGAACAGAGTTCTTGTAGTAAAGCCACATGGAAAAACCCCTTATGAGTTATGGAACAAGAGGCCACCGTTCATTGGCTTTCTAAGGTCCTTTGGCAGCAGGTGTACCATACTTAACACAAAAGACAATTTGGCAAAATCTGCTGAAAAGTCAGATGATGCTATCTTTGTTGGATATTCCTCCTACTCCAAAGCCTATAGAGTTTATAATATTAAAAACCAACAATTTGAGGAATCTTCCAACATTGTAGTTAATGAGCACACTCCTTGTGTTAGGGGGAATGGCCCTGATCATATCTTTGATTTAGAATTGTTTCTAAACTATTCTAAACCATCTTGTGAGAATGTTTCAGCTGGAACAGGTGTTCAAAGTAGTTCTGATGAAGATCAACTGTTTGAGCTTCCCAGACCTATTTCAAGTTCTCCAAGAGTTGCAGCAAATCAAGTTCCCACTATTGAAAGATCTGACAGTATAACCATTTCAAGAGATAGTGGTACTTCAACAAGGGATTCACCTGCTGATTTTCAAATCTCTTCAGGTGACCCTGCACAACACCAAGCTGATGGAAGCACCATCTTAAAGGAACAGGCAACTGTTAATGATGCTTCACAACAAAGAAATGATGATGCTTCTCTTTCATTCACTCAGTCCTCATTGAATGAGTTTGAAACAACAGCTGGACCAAGTATTCAAGCTCCTGAGCAAAATATGTCCAACTTGGACTTATCTTTGCAACTGGAGGTGATTCCTAGACTCAGGATTCATAACACTCATCCAGCTGAAAACATCATAGGGGAAGTCTCTGAAGGTGTGAGAACAAGAGGACAAACTAATAATGGGAATGTCTGCTTGTACTCATGCTTCTTATCCCAAATGGAACCCAAGAAGGTGGAAGATGCCTTGAAAGATAGTAGCTGGGTTGAATCAATGCAAGAGGAGCTGCTTCAATTCAAAAGACAAAAGTTTTGGAACCTATGTCCGCTACCATCTGGTCAAGTATCGATAGGCACCAAATGGGTATTCAGAAACAAAAGAGATGATAGAGGCTTGATTATCAAGAACAAGGCAAGACTGGTGGTTCAAGGATACACTAAAGAGGAGGGAATCGATTATACTGATGTCTTTGCACCTGTTGCAAGACTTGAGGCAGTTAGGATCTTCCTTGCTTATGCTGCATCCAAGAATTTCACTGTCTACCAGCTTGATGTCAAGTGTGCCTTTCTATATGGGGATATAGATAGGGAAGTCTATGTATGCCAACCTCCAGGATTTGAAGACCCACATCATCCAAACTATGTGTGCAAGTTGGATAAAGCTCTATATGGGCTGCACCAAGCACCTAGGTTGTGGTATGAGACATTGTCTCAATTTCTCCTGAAGAATGGTTACACTAGAGGTACCATTGATAAGACTCTTTTCATAAGAAAATCTGGGAAAGACATCTTGCTTGTTCAAGTCTATGTTGATGATATCATAGTTGGTTCCTCAAATGACCAAATGTGCAAAGACTTTGAGAGCATTATGAAGAAGAAGTTCGAGATGAGTTCCATGGGAAAAATGGACTTTTTCCTTGGAATTCAGGTAAAGCAACTAAAGGAAGGGTTCTTCATCAATCAATCTAAATATGTCAATGATATCTTAGAGAGATTTGATATGAAGGATTGTAAAGCAGCAAAGACACCTATACCCAGAAACCACAATCTCTGCCCTGATTCTGAGGGGGAGGATACTGATCAACATCAGTACAGAGCAATTATTGGTTCTCTAATGTATCTCACAGCAAGTAGACCTGATATCATGTTTGCAACTTGCATTTGTGCAAGATATCAGGCTGCTCCAAAGGTGTCTCACCTAATTGCTGCAAAGAGAATTCTCAGATACCTCAAAGGAGCACCTAAACTAGGTCTCTGGTATCCAAGAAATAGTGATTTTAATCTCTATGGTTACTCTGACAACGATTATGGTGGCTGCAATATCAACAAGAAATCAACATCAGGTGGATGTCAATTTCTTGGTGGAAGGATCATCTCATGGCAATGCAAGAAGCAATCCTGTGTCTCTACATCAACTGCTGAAGCTGAATACATTGCTGCTGCTAGTTGCTGTGCTCAGCTGCTGTGGATTCAAAACCAGATGATAGACAATGGATTCAACTTCATGAGCACTCCTATCCATATTGACAACAACAGTGCTATATCCCTTACTGAAAATCCAGTGAAGCACTCCAAGACAAAGCACATTGATATCAGGTATCATTTCATTAGAGATATTCATGAGAAAAATCTTATCAAACTAATCAAAGTTGATTCAAATGAACAATATGCTGATTTGTTCACCAAAGCTTTTGATGAACAAAGATTCAAATATCTCATTACAGCTATTGGGATGATAAACATTGATTAGTTAATCTCATTTGAAAACCTTTTAATGTGTAAAGTCTTATGTCAAAACAATCTAAGCCCTGTTACAAAAGATCTTTTTCTAAATTTTATCTAAGTATGAATTCTTCCGAAGAGAAATTAACCCTCGGAAGATATCTTGCATATCTTCCGAAGCAAATTTCTCCCAGGATAATTTTTCTTCTCGGAAGAGTGTTAATTCTCGGAAGAAGCGATTGATTTCATATCAGATCTACTTCTGAAGCATTTAACACACTCCACCTGAAAAGCAACATATACTCTCGGAAGTAATCAATTTACCTTCGGAAGTAAATTTGCCTTCGGAAGAACATTACCTTCGGAAATGCTTTATACTTGGAAGAAAGATTTTACTGTGTAACGGAAATTTTACTGTGTAACGGAAATCTTTTGGGCCCCACATTGTAAAAAGTAAAGATTTTGTTAATGATGTCGGATTATTTAAATGGTCTAACCTAAGCCCATGTCACATCATCCTTGAACCCTCACATCATCTTATCCAAAAAACCCCTTTTAAACCGCCATTTCACCATTTAAATACTTCGGTTAATCACTTACATACTTTTTACCCAAATTACTGCCCTAAAAGCTTTCTTTTCTCCAATTTACGTTATTCCGAACTATCTTTCTGTCATCTTCTTCAATGGCACTAAACCCTCAGCACAACCAGGTCGCACTCCTTGATTCTTCAAGGGATGTTGACTTCTCAGATATCATTTCTTTCCTGACCCAATCCTCATACTACACTACTTGACTGTAACCCTACAATTTATTCAAACCAAATGTCTGAATTTTGGGCAATGGTCGATTGAAACCCTAAATGGGGTTCGTGTTATAAGGTCGAGCATTTGTGGCCAAGAGTTGGTCATATCTGAACAGATCATCAGGGAGCATCTCGAGCTCCATGATGAGGGGCTCCAACGGAATTCCCCAAAACAGATTTGGACAATTTCTTATCTCTAAATGGGATACGGTGGAGATGTTAGCAGGTCAACGGTTTACAAACAACTTCTCCTACAGTGGAAGTTCATGCTGCATGTGGTTCTTCACTACCTGTCTAATAAATCTGGGGGAGGGGATCAAATCCCATATAAACTTGGGGCTTACGTTCATGGGTTGGGTACAAAGCCTCCTTTCAACTATTCAAGGTTGTGCTGACTAACCTTATGGGAAATCTTCAAAGGGACACATTCTTCATGTATCCCAGGTTGCACATAATCAACTGTGAGCTGGATCAGGGGAGCAAGCTTGTCTGTGCAGCTGCTCTGACTGCTCCTCAAATGAGGCCGACCATCTTCAAGACCTTGAAGAGAGTGTCTTACCAAACTCACTGGTAGAGATACCGTCACTACTTCCCGGTATGATTGAGCCAATGGCTCCTGGTGACATCCCTGTTAACCCCACAGGTGATGAACCCACATCAGCAACTACGCTCACCCTGCCAATCTACCTTCTCCACCCATTACGTTACATAACAGAGTTCAATCTACTCTGATTGAACAAGCTCCTCTGTTCAATCCAAAAAGGCTAGAGTGGAACAAAGGGCTCCCACTCAGCCTGAGGTCCAACCATCCTTCACAATTGACCTCAATATGGTCTTGAGTCTCCTTAGTCTCAGACCCATGAGCCTGAACCCAAGCTGATAGCCCTCAGGAGAGTCTCTATACTCCCCTGAGCAGCCACAAAGGGACAACTCAATGCCTCTTGACATTGATCAAAGTCCGGGTCATTAGGTTTTAACTCCTTATCTTTTACTGACCTTTTGACCGGAGCTGGTGAAGAGATTATGTCTCTTAAAGGCAATGAAGTTGATCCACAACACCCTCTCAAGGATCAACAGAGCCTAGAGAGACCCCTTATCTCTAGCCCCCATCAGCAAAGCCTTACTGAGGTGAGTCCCACTGATGTGGAGGGGACTCATGTAGATTCAGCTGCCACTACTGAAGGAGCCTCAATGGATCCTCAGGATAGTGGTAACGAAACTGAGACTGAATCTACGGCAACCGTGCCCTTTGATGACTCTGAAAGAGACATCATTGTGCAAGGGAAACCAGGGCGCCAAGAAACCACATCTGGTGGTGAGGATGAACATACCAGGTATGTTACCTCATCTCCTCATGATTCTTCAAAAGAAGATGAGGGAAGTATGCAACTCACCATTCAAGACCTACTTTCTAAAGTCTCAAACCTTGAATCAAAGGTTAGGACTATAGAGGATAGGTCTGCCACTCAGCAACTTGAGATTGAAACTCTCAAGGCCAAACTAGCTGAGAAACAGATTGAGAAGTCTGTTAGGCACGTACCAATTCAGGTCTCCTTAACCTCTTCCTCTAGCTCATCAAGCTCTTAGGATGATGCTACCAAAAAGGGGGAGAATGTTGAGAGACAAAGTCAAAGACAGGAAACCCAAAGTCAATCTCTCACTTCTTTGAGCTCAAAGTATCCTGTGCAACAAGCTGCTATCTTCCCTGAGCCTCCTCCAGTTGTTTTTCAAGTGGATCAAAGGATGCTCCAAGATCTCAATAGGTTCTTCAACAAGTTCCTATTGGAATTCCTCACAGAACAGCCCAGCCCTGATATGTTGTGATTTACTTCGGAGCTCAAGAGCTTTAGAGGTTGAATGCACCTTCTACCACTATCGAGGAAGTTGGTCAACCTAAGGTCCAAGTGGATCCTGAGATTAACTTCGAAGGGGAAACAAGGACTGATGGCCCAGCAACCGAAACAGTCGGGACAGAAAGTGTATTTTCACAGACTTCCGAAGCACAATTCAAAGCCTCGGAAGAACAAACTCAAACTTCCGAAGCTGAGATTGCTGCTGCGGAAGGACTATTCTCACTATCCGATGATCTAATAGTCACAGATGCAATTCTGGAACTTGCATCTGAGGTTAATAGGGAGGATTTTCTCACCCAACCATTAGCTCTGACATCTGCATTGACTCTAGCTCCCACCTCTACTACCCAACCCAATCTTCCATCCAAGAACCCCCAAAATCTAGTACTTCCGAAGACATCAAAGGAAAGAGGAAGATGACTTCAGAAGAGCTTCAGGAGGAAGAAAGGTTGGAGAAGTTTAAAAGGAAAGGTAGGCTTCCAACTGGGAAACTATTAGCTGCAAGTACCAAAGCAGCTGCAGCCAACCAGGAGGCAGTCAACAACCGAAGAAGAGTAGATAGAGCTGGAAAAGGCAACCTTGCTGCTAAAACAGCAAAAAGAAGAAGCTGCAAGGTTGGCCTTAGAAGAGGAAAGAGAAGCTGATCTGCAGCTCAGGAGAGAAAGGATTACCTTCCTACTCTCCAGAGGATTCTCTCAAGAAGAGTTGTCTCCACATAACAATGATACGATCTTGTGGCTCTTCAACAAAGAGCAAGATCAAATGGAGAAAGAGAGAAAAAGAGCTGCAAGGGAGAAGCTTGTGCAGAAGAAGAAGAAGGAAGAGGAAGCTGGACTGACCGCTGCCAAGAAGATAGGTAAGAAAGCCTGGATGAAGAGTTATCTCAAAGCTCATGGCTTCTCTGGTAGGCAGGTGGGTCCCATGTCGGAAAAGACTCTCCAGCGACATGTCAGTGACATCAAAGCTGACATTCGCGCGGGGAAAAGGAAGGAGATGTATAGAAAGGGACAGGGGATGACCTTCAAAGCAACATCTCAACCCAAACTCCAAACCCAAACTCAACCTGAACCTATACCCTTTCCCTTCCAAATCAAAACCGAACCAACTTCTAAAACATCACACCCTGAACCCACACCATCACACCTACCAACCCGCCACCTCACCACAACCACCTAAACTACCTATCACCAACCTAAAACCTTAGCCAGAACCCAAACACCTCACCTACCGCCCCTCAACAATCAAACAATCCCCTCAGCCTTCTAAACATCTTCCATAGAAGAATTCAAAGCAGTCAAGACGAAGCTCATAAACTACACTACACTGAGCGACATCTCCTATGAGGAGGATTCAGTCAACTTGACTTATGTTGATGGATCATCAAGTTCCCTCACAAGAGATCAATTTCTTGATCTGCCTAGAGGAACTTTGGACCAAGCTGCAAACCTCCTTGGCCTCAATTCAGACACGTTGAATGAGGAAGAAAAGAAGCTAAGGAGAAAGCTGGTGACTCTACTGGATACAAAGAAAGGAGACAGGGTACCAAGACAACCTCTTGTACCCAGAAAGAAGATCATCCAGTGGAGGTTCGAAAACTCTTCTCACAACTTTGTTATTGAAAGAGAGAATGGAGAGCTCAACAGGCTGAGTGCCTCATCTCTGCTACACTTGAGCAGGTTTGATATTGCTGAGTTAGCAGAGAAGCCATTCTCCAACCCTTCAAACTCCGATATAGCTGCCCACATCAGAAATCATCTAGGCAGCCTTCATATGGCTAAGCTTACTGCTAGAAGCAAGGTTGAAGAGAAGTTGAAACTAAGAGAGGAGGAGGAAAGGAAAGGACCAGCAACCAAAGGCAAAGTCTTTCTACAAATGGTTGAAGGTCCTGAACTTGAGTCCATAGTTAGATGGGAGTATGACTATAATTCCCGTCAACTAACTCTCTTCAGGGGGACACAACAGAGGGTTCATGTCATTCAAAGCGATAGACTGGATCTCCTATCCACCAATGACTTGTACAAGCTTCTCAGCACTACTTCAGGGAAGAACAAAGAGACAGACAAATACCTTTTGTCCCTAGTGCTGAAAGCTTTGAGAAGCAAAAATAAGTGAAGTTTTGGTAGCATCAGCCTAGGGGGAGTTTGTTGGATCTAGAAAGGCTGTTGCAACCAAAACCAAGTCACTTAGAAGATTTTGGTACAACAAATAAAGGACTTCCGAAGCTAAGTATGGAACTTCCGAAGGAAGAAGGAGCTCTTCCGAAGACTAAGTGTAAAACACACTTCCGAAGGAAAACTCCAACTTCCGAAGACAAAGAACCTACTTCCGAAGATCAATAGAGAGAAAGATCTGAAGTCAACTTCCAGAAGTCCTCAAAGCCTCGGAAGCATAGAAGCCTCTTCCGAAGTATAAGTGGCTTCGGAAGAACAAGTTCTTCCGAAGCCAGTTAACCTTCGGAAGACACTCCTATTATCCAGTGGACATAAGTATGGCCTCTCTGACACTCCGCTGCAAATCTCTGAGATACTGCATGGCGTTTTCTCAAAAGCCATGTAGTTGACAATACTTTAATCCACTGTTTACCTTTTTATGTTAGTACAGTTACCATCTTTAGTTGGTGACAAAAGGTAAGTCATGGACATGTCATGACTACCATATCTTAGATAATACTTTATCTAAGATACCTTAACTTTAGCATTGTAGTATATGCTTTAGTCTTAGGTTTCCAGCTGGTATCAAAGTATATCCGGTTGTAGGATCTAGTATATATAGTTTCTCATTGTAACTCTTGTTTCATGCTTGTAAGTGTCTTGTAATCTTGAGTTGAGAAGTAATATATACAAGTGCCTTGAAAATATATCTCAGCTTGTTCCTTTGTTACTTATTATATTATTATCAACTCTTGTAAAAGACATTGCTTCATCTGATTTGAGTGTTTCCATAAGTGAGTTTGAGAGAAATACAAGTGTTTTAGTGACAAAACCCGATCCTGCATATAGTTTCATTCTTAATTTCGGGACGAAATTGTTATAAGTTGGGGAGACTGTAACATCTCGTATTTTCGTTAAATTAAAAGTTAACGTCGTTTATTCTTGTAAGGGCCATTGTGGTCATTTATGAAACTTGTGGGCAGCTTATGTTTGTTTTCTTTATTTTACATTTTTTTTCTTTCTTTAAAAAAATTTAATTAATAATAATAATAACTATAATACTAATAATAATAATAATAATAATAATAATAATAATAATAGTAATAAAAATAACTTATGAAAGTTAAATAATTAATAAAATAGTTAAAACTTAAAGTTTAATTAAGTGCAAGGGGCTTAATTGCTAATTTAGAAACTTTAATTATAATGTTTATGCATAAAATGTTAATTAACTGTAACACCCCAGAAATTCAGCGCAATAAGAAACCTTAAATCATAATAGGTCCCAATAAAGGCCCGGACTGATTTGGGCTTATCAAAGAAAACTCAGATAAGACACTAATATTTCGGGCCCATTTAAGGCCCAATACACATTTACCAATTAAATAAATAAGTAATCATAAAATAATGAGTTGACTTGTGACTTGAAGTAACTATGGTAAGATCCAACTAAACTGATTCAAAATCCATACCGGGTAAAGTTCGGTAATCTAACGCGTTCTAACGTCTAAGTTCCATCAGAATTTCCTTATAATGGCTTGTTATTCTACCAAAATCATTGATAATCATGATTCATATTGTAATAATGCCTGCTAAAAGATTCTACATCAAACGCGCATAATCAACTGAGATACGTGGGAGAAACGCAAATACTGGTTACACCGGCATTTACCTGACATCTGATACATCAACCGAGCCTTATAACATTGTAAATATTTATCTAAATACTATATTTATTATAATATTCTAAATTAGAGAGTGAGACGTTTATCCAGAACAAATGCGTTTCGAGACGCGACCGAGGCGAGTACCGGCCCGAAATCTAGTCAAACCCGAGAAACCAAAATAAATATATCGAACTGTTTTATTTCAAGCCTTAGTAATTAAATGTATCTATTATAGGTCTTCTAGACGAGATTTGACTGAAAGTCTCTGGTTGACACGCGTTAACGGAATGGATAGAGCGTATACGCGATATCTGAAGAAAACCCACCTAAAAACCCTAGGTATTTAAACAACATTTCCACCATTTCCTCATTTGCAAACCCTAAAAACCAAAGAAAATACTCCCAAGGAGCTGCACCAGCCGATTTCGCCGGAGCAGGAGGCTCCAAGGCGGAGTACGGTGGCGGAGCGTCGGTTTCCGGCAAGTTCTCAACCTACCCCCACTAATTTCGATCTTCTGAATCCAATGGTGGTGTTAGTTTCTTCTGATTCGCAATGATGGTGGAGATATGAAGGGGAGAAAAAGGCAGCGGCTAGGGTTCCGGCCACTGGACCCAGCGAGTGGCGGCGAGTGCCGCACATGGTCTTCTTCCTCTCGACAAGCTTTTTGCAATGATGGTAGCGGTGTTCTCTAATTCGTGGCGGTTTGCAAGTTATTGACAGATGAAGGTGGCGACGGCTAGGGTTTTGGCGACTTAGTGGCTGCCGGTCGCGGCGGTGCTGGCAGAAGGTGGGGACCGATGGTTGTTTGTGGTGGTTGCTGCTGCATGAGGTGAATTAGAGCCGTTTGATGTTGTTTTAGTGGTTGCATGTTGGGTTCGAGACGAGATCCACAAGATTCGATTATGTCGGGCTATTTCCAGCAAGAATTTCGACCAACCAAGAGGCTGCCATGGCGGCCGGTGGCTATCCATGGTAGACCGTGGCTGCAAGTGATGGGCTAATGGTGGTAAGGGCTGTGACGGGGCTGTTTGGTAACGTGTTTTGCTATTTTGGTTGCGTTTAGGTAAAAGTCTATGTTTGTTGAAGTGTTTACAAATGATTTTGGTACGTTTTGGTTAGGTTAAACGTCGGTCAAAGCTGGTCAAACATGGTCAATGGACAGCCAACACGATGCGGGTCAGATCATGCGGATTTTAGGACGCGAAATGGAAACGTTAGGCATAATCGCGCGCTAGAAATTCATATATGCATAAACATATTGATAATACATTAACTCGTGTGTGTTGAGCTACAAATATGTGTAAAAATGTAATCTAGTCTATAAGTTGTCAACAATGGATACGTAAATTGGAAATAACGTGAGCAATCGCATAATGAAAAACAACTTTGGAAGTTTTATCATATGAACAAAGATATTAGAAACATATAAGAAGTATATGATCTCATGACATACGAAATCCTTACAAGACGTTGAGATGATTAAAAACATACAAAAATGCAATTGTACATATATATACAATGGATACTTTGGGTTAACCGACATCTACACGTATTTGTTTAAGACAAAAGACTTATAAATACTAATAGCCATCGTCTTATTATGAATGATAGTCGATAAGATCTCTAGTGCGAACCAATTGTAATAATTATTAGTGTCAACCCCAACCCCCTTCGTAATGTAAAGACAACTATTATCGATATTCAAATCATTCTGGCATCAATATTAACTACATTATTGGTAGGAATATGTCTATACAATTATGGAATATGAATGATCCTTTGAAGATGTGTACTTACACTTATTGTTTAAACCATATTTTTGGTTTGCATTAAACACGTTAAGCGGAATTTAAACATATCTATCTGTGAACCATCTACTTGAAGTACAACTAATAAGCTATGCATTTTGATGGCCTAAGTTAGGCAATCTTAAAAAGTATATATATGCTATGCACGTGAAGATAACATAATATCCTGACATAAGAGTTTAATTCATAATATTTGATGCATTGTAGATTTCTAATGCTACATAACATTTAGAGGTTTGACTACATACTTACCTATGCAAGTATCACACATTTGAAGAATCAACATAACGTTAGGATAAAAGCATAAACAATATAAATATTATTGGAACATCTAATACAATATTTGGAACATTAAAGATTGCTAATATCATCAATAATAAATATCGATAAAGATTGGAATCCTTATTATCAACCGATTATTGCTACAATCATTTTACAAAGATTCATTACTCAAATAAAGGCATTTATTAACCTAATATGCACGAATTAGTACTTAACGACTAATACTTGCACAAGAAGCTAAGATACAACAATGATACTAAGCGCCAACTTTAAGTTAACTAAAGAGCTCAACCGCACGCATGTAATGACATCGTGCTAGTTCTAAACATAACTCTCATATGTACAACATAGGATTGCATGGTTGAATCCCTTTTTCTCTATACCAAGCTCAGAATTTATAAGGATACCAGGTGAGTTTAAGTGTTCCTCTTTTTACTACTGTTTTTAGGATGAAGCATGCTCTGTTTAAACTGAACTATTTTTGTGCTATATTATGATGCTATATGTTATGGTTATGTTGAGACCTGCTGATACTTGTATCACAATCATTAATTATTTCGTGAAATGCTTGTTTTATATGGGTATATCTACTTGGGGAATCCCCCACACAGTGTCTTTCCGTGATGAACGGGAAGGGTACCATACTGAGATCCTGCGGGGTCGATTGTGGCATGTAACAGGTTTTGTATAAGATGTTGTGGTGAACCATCCAGCAGGTATGGTACACTGTTTTGAGGCTCAGTTCTCCTAAATGGGATTTAACCGGTAACACAACTTTTGAAGAGGCTAGCCGGGCTGAGTGTAGGGTTGATTGTGATCCCCACAACAATGATACTATGATTTCTGAATCTAATATGGATTCCAATGAATCCCTTTTGTTTTTAAACTTTAAGCTCTTGAAATCACCAACCTTATGTTGACCCAAAAACCTTTTTGAGCATGTCTTCAAGTACAGCTAGGGAGATTAGATGAGCTATAGAAGATATCTAAAGCCGAAGCAAGAATTGAGGGTAGATGTTGAAGGTAAAAGTTTAGCCTAGAAGCCTTAGTTACAGAAGCCTCTAGAAATGTTCACCAAAAGACTTATCATGATACCTCTAGATTGTAGATTGGGGTACTTCGTGCATTGAAACCAAACAAATGTGCTAAAGTAAATATTATGAGATGCTTTGTAATAACCATTTACGTCTCGCCTCTCTGGGCCCGGGGTGTGACAGATTGGTATCAGAGCCTTAGGTTGTAGAGAAGTAAATCTGCTTCGCGAGGCCTAAACTACAACCATATGAACCCCATAGGACCACCTTAGGAAGATGACTCTTCTGAGTTTTGTTGAGCCAAGGTTGTAGAAAGGTGGGTTTGCTGGTGTTACCCGAGCTACAACCATAAATAGGACAAGCCTGGTAGGTTGTTTCCATGATCTAGTGATCTGAAGTTGTAGCAAAATAGGTCCCCTTAAGGACAACCATCCTTAATCTGTATACCTTAAGGGATATATATATATATATATATATATATATATATATATATATATATATATATATATATATATATATATATATATATATATATATATATATATATATATATATCATTAAGAATTCCGTACCCTATAAGAAGCCTTGTTGCATTAGGGTATTACCTATGATAGGTGCACCCGAGTAAACCAAGAAAGTATGAAACCTTCTGGAGTTGACTATTAGGACCACTGAACACCAATTACTAGGAATATTAGAAGTCAATAGTGTGCATATATATATTAGGACTTAAATTCTAGAGAGATACTTATCTGATTGCACAGCTGACTTTTGTCACTATATGAAACAACTACTGTTAGTTGTACACTTGATACGACTTATGTGGTTACATGAGACCATTGCTATAATGATACTTGTTGGAATGATGATGCTTGTTTATATGCTTCATTTATATGATGAAACTTGCTGGAATGCAGTGATAAGATAGTAACTTTGATGCCTTTTGTTTGATCTAGTCCCTAATATAGCTTGTACCTGATTGCTCATTACCTAGGTTGTTGAACTGTACTTTGACCAATGGTTGGGTTAGCAAGATTGTTAGCATATATTAGATTCTAAGTGTGCTTAATTGCAGATGAAGACCAAATGAGAATTTTAACTCTATAAACTAATTACACAAAACTTGGAACTTATGATGGGAATAACTAAAATGATAGTGTAAGGTAAATTGATGATTACAGGTGCACACGTAATGGTGAATTTACAGGTACACTTGAATTTTGGTGGGCCCTGTCATGTAAACCAATATCAAGGTATAACACTCAAAGAACTAATAAATACAAGATTCAACACAAATATCCAATATATACTCAATGATTATATATTCAGAACTTTCGTGCTGGGCGAAACCATTTGACACTTGAAGAGCTACGAAGGACGATATTATTGTAACTATCCCTTTTATTCCTCTTTCTTTCTTTGTCCTGCCCTCCTATTGGAATTATAATGATACAACTATCCAACCTAGTGGATCATCAAATGTTGTTCTCAAACTCAACTAGTCTCGTGCTGAAAATATGGCACTTCACCTAAGTTGTGCGTGTACTTTAGCCATGCTACTTTTCGCGACGTTAAAGAATTTCTTCCTACCTAGCATAGAATTTGTCAAAACTCCCTCGACATAGTAAGAGACTTTCTAACATAATTTTTACAACCAAGGTCAGACCAAAGCAATAGATTTCCGAGAAGCACCTCTTGTGATCAATGGCATAGATGACTTGACACTTCTTTCTTCCCTAGTAGCTCATACTTCATAGGACATTCTGGAGTCTAGAATTCCTCTGATCATTTTCTCAAGTCCTTGATGGATATAGCTTCTCTACACCTATTCATGGTAATAGAACCACTTAACCCAAGTAATATCCTTAATATCAGCTTCGATAGTGATTAACCATCACCCTTCATAGTACTATGCTTGTGAAATCCTTCATCATCCTTAACCGTTAGTCACCTAATAACAAACTTCGCTTGAAAGTAAGTTGAATTATTTTGACCATGCTTTTAACTAGCTGTGTTGTTGGTAACCTTCTAAGTACCAGAATAAATAGGAAATGAAACCTCATTCTATAATCCCGATTCTATAGAGATAAAAGCTCAAGTGCTAGAGCTATTCGTCAAGAAAAACTGATTTTCGAGCTTTCTAAATAGAAATCCAAAGCTACAACTTTGGTGAATTCCCTGTTTTCACTAACACTCTATTCAAGACCTATTCTTTATTGGTCTAACATGTGGTGCTACTCACGCTAAACCCTCTATGATGACCATTATCGTACAAACACATGGTTGTCAGTGTGGACAGCCTTGGATACTCGTAAATCATCTCTACCCCGAGAGCTCTACTATTTGGGTGATGAATTCATGATGCGAGAGCAAAGATCACAAAGTTAGATTACAATCTTGATGTCATACAATATGTTATAGAGCTATAGTTAGTTTCCTTTTTACTAGTGAGCACCTTAATGAAGTTCTAAAACCTGTTCAAGTCAATGTGCTGACGATAATGAATAACTCACGTGGGAAGACTCTCAGTTGGGCTTAAAGGATTGTATTGCTCCAAAAGATGTATTAAGAGGCATCTAAAATCAGCTACAAGAAATCTCATGTGTTCAATCACTTGAGGTCCAACTACAATGAAGTAATGAACATGCAGAAGATAGTATGTGAGGAAGACCGGCAGCAATCTCCGGTCGTAAGCCTTAATTATTTTCCCCTCAAAATTTTTAAACCTTTTCTAGAGTAATTCACCAATTCCATACCCTAGAAAACTCGTACGTTAAAATTCGAGCTAAAAGAATTACTTTCATATTTCATTGGAACAATTGATATGCTTATAAGGAAACTAGGGTCGAGATGGAGTTACTTGCTTCATGAATGGACCCTCTACAGAGCACGGTTACTTTGGAAAAAAAGGGGGAGGGAGAAAGAGGTCATCTAGGAGGTTGACCTTGGTTGGGAAGCACTATAAAGGAAATTAGTGGAAACATTTGAAGCAATTCTGTAGTTTAATATAACAGTTGAGGTTGCTCTTAAGGAATTTGGATCAGAGAAAAGACGTAATGCATGGAGGTACTGAATTTAAAGCTTATGTTAAGGAGCTTGTGAAAGCATATTCGAGAACTGTTAGATAAATGGTTCATAAGACCTGGTATGTCACCTTGGGGAAAACCTGATACTCCTTGAGGAAGGAGAATAGAATGCTCCAAATATGGATAAACTATCGAGAATTAAATAAAGTCACCAAGGAGAAGTGATACCCTCTTCCTAGAGTTGTTAACCTGCTTAATCAATTATAAGATACTACTTACATCTTAAATGTTATTAGCCATGAATATACGGAGAGCAACGTTACAAAGGTAGCACTTAAAACAAAATATGGCGAGTATGAAGGTTATAGTCAAGCTTGCGTGAGACAACCTACACAATTCATGGTATTCATGAGCCTCATGGATAGGATTTGTAAGCCGTACTTAGGCATGTATGATGTCCTATCATTGCTAATGAGCATGAAATGGAAGACAATTCACTAAAAGTTGGGGCCATCTAAGTCTGAGCAATACTAAAAACCCCGTTGAGATGCGTCCATGATTAGGATTAAACGAGAATGATAATAGGAGTAATAAAAACTTCACTCGTGTAGCTATACGACTGGCATCGTTATTCCAGAAAAGTGACAAAATTCGTCTGGGTATGGATTTTGGGATGCCACGGGACAAGACAATCATTTAGACGCCTGATCACTTAACAAACGTGTGGAAAGATACGTTATGCAGGAAAATATTTGGATGCATTACCTGTACGGTTAACGTATGAATAAGTTACGCAAATCATAAGAAGCTATAACGCACCCTAAATTGGAAAACCCTCAACGCGCGTCAGATAATATGGATAGACCTACTCAAAGAATGAGATTGTGATATACAGTATCGTTCCGGGGAAGGAAGCATACTAGAAAAAGCACTTAGTAGAAGAAAAAGACTTAACCCCCTCAGGATGGGAATCCTAGAAGGAAGAAGGTTAAGGCTTAAAAAGGAAGCTTTGAAAGGTAGAGACTTTTGTGTAGGACCTAATCTCTTCATTCTTATCAATCGTGAAAACTTCCTAGTTTTGGCTTGACAGGAACAATCATTCGGGTTTCCGATATTAATCTATACTCCTGGGGAAACCCAAATCCTTCTTAATCTGAAATCTTTAATCTATTATGTCCTGAATCTCCATCTAATTAAAGGCTGTCACACTAACATCTTTTTCTTTTCAACCTTGCATAAGACTCTTTGTGTGAACTGTGATGTCATTGGGATTGTGGTAATCGTCTCCTTGCTAGAGCTGCCTAGTAGGATTGCACGTCGAATCACAGTGGGAATCTCTTCTTGTCAAATCTATACAAATATTAAATAATCGGATTGTGAAACCAAATATCTAATCATGAAACGACCCTCTAATTTGATCATGTACGTTCTATTATCGGGATAGTTACTTGAATCTAAATCAGACCCAGTTATTTGATGCATAATTTGTAGTTTTCGCCCTGATATTCTCAGCTAAAAGTTTTAAATCCTTAAGACTCATGCTATGAGTGTATCACACTTGGAAACAATATTAGCGATACTAAAATTTCGAGGACGAAATTTCTTTAAGGAGAGGAGAATGTAACACCCCAGAAATTCAGCCCAATAAGAAACCTTAAATCATAATAGGGCCCAATAAAGGCCCGGACTGATTTGGGCTTATCAAAGAAAACTCAGATAAGACACTAATATTTCGGGCCCATTTCACGCCCAATACACATTTACCAACTAAATAAATAAGTAATCATAAAATAATAAGTTGACTTGTGACTTGAAGTAACTATGGTAAGATCCAACTAAACTGATTCAAAATCCATACCGGGTAAAGTCTGGTAATCTAACGGGTTCTAACTTCTAAGTTCCATCAGAATTTCCTTATAATGGCTTGTTATCCTACCAAAATCATTGATAATCATGATTCATATTGTAATAATGCTTGCTAAAAGATTCTACATCAAACGCGCATAATCAACTGAGATACGTGGGAGAAACGCGAATACCGGTTACACCGGCATTTAACTGACATATGATACATCAACCGAGCCCTATAACATTGTAAATATTTATCTAAATACTATATTTATTATAATATTCTAAATCAGAGAGTGAGACGTTTATCCAGAACAAATGCGTTTCGAGACGCGACCGAGGCGTGTACTGGCCCAAAATCTAGTCAAACCTGTAAGGATTCCTATAAGTTTGATGCAGCCAAAACATCCAAAGTCTCTCATGGCAAGCATGCACTAAAGAACTAAAGTAAAAATGCTTTGGAAGTTTTACACCATGCACTAGATATATTCTAAGTGTAAAATCTTCCGAAGCCAAGACCAATATCTTCCGAAGCCAAAAGTTAAGTCTTCCAAAGCTTCAAAGACAAAGTCTTCCGAAGCCAAAGAGTGAAGACAGATTTCTTTCGAAGACTTTTAGAGATATGCCTTTATCTGATGTACTTTACCATAAAGCTGGACCACCTTTCCGCTGCAACTCTATAAAGTCACCAATTTACATGAGTTGGTGAAAGGTCCATGGTTTTGGTAACTGTACATTGAGGTCTTGAGTCCATGCTTTCTACTTTATGTACTTTTATCGTTTTTGTAATATATTAGGATGTGAGCTATGGCATGTCATAGTCACAAGTCAAAAGGAAGATATGCCTTTTTGACTCTACATTTGATTTTGTAATTGTCTAGTCAATTGTATCCAGCTGGCCTTCAAAGTATGGCCGGCTGTAGGATGTAGTATATCCAATCAATGGGGCTTCTTTGTTCAATCTCTTTACTTGTAACTTTCTATTGATGCTTTGTAACTTGTAATAGAACTTGAGAAGCAATATACAACATTCTTGAAAACCAAATACTTGTGTTGTTTGCAATCTTGTTCTGTCTCACTTTTACTTGTGTTCTTAGCATCTTTCATTAACAAGTTAATCGGTTCCCTATTTGATCTGTTAAGTGTTCTAAGCAACTCTCCTCATTGTGTTGTGTTGTAAGTGCATACCCTTCACCGATCCTGCATTTGGTATCAGAGCATTTCAGGCTCTTGATATAAGATCTCACCATCTTAAGATCCCTCGCACACACAAAATACTTAACAACTGAAATGGCAGCTATAACCAAAGCTGATATGGAAATTGGAACTATGATAAAGTCTCCACTGATCACTCCTAAAGACTTTGATACTTGGTGTTAAAGAATGGAAGGCTTCATCAAGTCTCAAGACTCCAGGATGTGGGACTCTGTTGTTGAAGGATCTTACATACCAAGCACCACTTCTGCTACTGGTGGTGGTATGATTCCTAAGGCTGTGGGTGATTACTCTGAAGCAGATAGAAAGAGAATAGAGATTGATCAAAAAGCCATGACAGCCCTTTAAACTGCTCTTCCAAACTCCATCTACAGAGGCTTCAAGAAGTACAAAACTGCCAAGCAACTATGAGAGGCACTGAAGCTAATGTATGAGGGGTCTATTGAAGCAAAGGAGAACAAGAAGGATCTCCTGAAGCAGCAGTTTGAAAACTTCACCTTCAAGGAAGGTGAAACCATACTCAACAATACTTCAGGTATGTTGAGATTGTGGATACTCTAATGGATGTTGGAGTAACTCTTGAGAACAGGGACATTGTAAGGAAGTTTATGTCCTCTCTTCCTAGACAATGGACACATTATTGTGTTGTTATCAAGAGGACTGAGAACCTTAAGACTCTTACTCTCATAGAGTTGTATGGTATTCTTAGTGGCTACCAGATGGAAATGAACATGCAAAACTCATCTAGTAACTCCAGCAATCAACTGAGTTCAGCCCTCCATGTGGTTGAAAGGGAAAGCATTGAACCACAGCATCATCTTATCTGCTTCCCTGACAACTCACAAAAGGGCCCTTTCATCACCTTCCCAGAGACTCCAAGGGAAAGCTACACTCAAGGAAGTCCTTTCCAAGAGACAAGTTCTTCTCATGCCTTTGTCTCTGCTGATGAAACTTCAGGAAACTTTCTCTTCACTCTTGAAGATTTGGACTGTATCCATCCAGATGATCTGGAGTACATGGAGATAGTCCAGCAGATGGCTCTTCTCACTCATAGAGCCAAGAAGTTCTATAAGAGGACAGGGAGAAAGTTTCCAAGCAATACAGCCAGTGGAAAGTTTGGGCTGGACAAAAACAAAGTAAAGTGTTACAACTGTAACCAGATGGGACACTTTGCAAGAGAGTGTAAGGCACCAAGGACAAATGGTGGCCAAGCACAAACCAGACCAACCTACACTGAGAAAGCCCCCCAGAATGAGAAGCCAAAGCAGCAAGCTGCAGTTGCTGTTGAAGAAGGAGGCTTTGCTGGAGCTTTCAAGTAGAAGATGCATCTCCAAACCAAGCACTCATGGCAGACCACAATGAAGCCAAGGTATTGGAACATCTTTGCACTCCTGAATGCATTGCTAAAGTAAATAGATACAGGTCCTATAATATAGAAATGAGATCTGACCTTGAGTCCTTAAATTTTTTAAAAGCTGATTTTAAAAGAGCTGAAAATGATTATAAACTAAAGATAGAGGACTTAGCAAAAACCATTTCAACTCTTAAACATAAGCATACAAACTACAGGACTCAGATCAAAGATCTCATTACTAAATTAACTGAATGCCAGGCTGAGCTTGTGATCAGCAAAGCCAAGGCAGAAAAATATGTTCTTGAAGAAGAGACCTTCAAGAACATAATATCCTCATCCTTGCATGCAAAAGTTTGTTATCAAAATAAGCAGGGACTAGGATCTTGTGAGATAGCTCCTCCGCACACAATCTTGTCTGTAAGATCTCCTAGGTGTGGAACTTGTGAAGATGAGCTTCCCCTCATAGATCATGTGACTGAAGAGGATGAAGAGAAGATGGTGGAGAATGACTCTGAGAAGAATGAAGAAGAGCATTCTAAGAAGGGTCACCATCCCTCTGAGGAGAGAAAAGCTGTTGGGATAACCAAGTCAAGAAGAAAGAACTTGATCAGAAAAGCCAAAAGAAAGTCCCAAAAGGCTCAAGAGATCAAGGCTACCTTCAATTCTGCACACAAACAAGTCTTCATCTCTATAGGATTTGAAGTAGTAAAGGCTGAAGACACATATTTGAACTCCATCAACAAGAGTTCTAGTTCATGTCCAAATCATCCCATCATCAAGAAGAAGGCTGATCAGTTATGCATTGCTGCTGTACAACCTAAACCATCCTGCTCCAAAGGTAGTTCTAACCCCACAAGAATTGCCACAACATCTGCAAAGGAGAAGATGGAGAAGGAAAGTGATCAAGTTCAGCTTTGTTCACAAAGAAGAACTCCTAGAAGGAAGAAAATGGATTGTGTTATGTGTGGGAGTACCTCTCATCTTGCTAAAGATTATGTTTACAATCCAAGGAGTACTCTCCACATGACCATGAAAGAAACTTCTAAGAGTTTGGAGAAGAAGAAGCAAGCTTCGGAAGGAAAATCTGTTTCCTTTGAAAGCTCCAAAATGAAGAAGAAGACAAGTGGAAACTTGCCTTCGGAAGAGAATTTGGTCTCGAAAGAAAGGAATACTTCCGAAGCACTAAAGCCTGCTGCAGTGAAAGCAAGATCTTCCGAAGGGCCAGTCATCAAAACTTCCAAAGTCATCAAAACTTCTGAAGCATTGAAGGTCAAGTCTAAGCTTCCAAAGGTGGTATGGAAGTCAAAGAAAGACCAAGCGGCTGAAAGTTCTTCATCAACATCAGCAAATGATCCCTCTAGCATGACTATAGGATCAATTATTGTTGTATTGTCTTCAACTTATTTTGATGAGCCCAAGACCAATGAGGCTTGGGTTTCCAAATGTAACTAATCATCTCTTTTGTGTAGGGACAGCTCAAGACAAACAGAAATGTATGGATCATTGATAGTGGCTATTCCAGGCACATGACAGGCAATAGGTCACTACTCCAAAAGTTTGAAAAAAATAATGGAGGACAAGTTGCTTTTGGAGGAGATGCAGGAGGTTACATTACTGGAAGGGGCAAGGTCATAAATGGTAAGCTCAGCATTGAGAAGGTAAACTTTGTCAAGGAGTTTGGGTACAATCTTCAGAGTGTATCCCAATTTTGTGATCAGAGTCATAAAATGCTCTTTACTGAGCATGAGTGCATTGTTCTCAGGCCCGGGGTGGTCATTCCTCATGTGCACATCTTGCTCAGAGCCCCCAGGAAAAGGAACATGTACAAGATGGACTTGCAAGAAACTTCTCCCTCAGGAGAAATTTCCTGCTTTCTATCTAAAGCAAATAATGATGAATCTTTCCTCTGGCAGAAAATTATGTGCCATGTAAACTTTAAAAACATGAATAAATTAATCAAGAATGATTTGGTAACTTGAATACCAAAGAAAGAGTTTACAAGTGATGACCACTGTGTTGCATGCCTAAAAGGAAAGCAACACAAGGTATCTCACAAGCCAAAGGAAAGAAACTCCATCATTAATCCCCTACACTTATTACATATGGATCTCTTTGGCCCCACCAATGTAATGAGTCTAGGAAGGACCTTTTATTGTTTGGTGATCACAGATGATTTTACAAGATTCACTTGGGTCTTCTTTCTTAGAACTAAGGATGAGACTCTTGAGATTCTGAAGAATTTCATCTTAAAGATTGAGAATCAATGTGATCACAAGGTCAAAACCATAAGATGTGATCAAGAAACTGAATTCAAGAATCAAATCCTTGATACATTTTGTGATGAAAAAGGTATTACAAGACAATATAGTGCTCCAGGACTCCTCAGCAAAATGGGGTTGCTGAGAGGAGAAACAGGAAACTAATTGAAACTACAAGAACTATGTTGTCTGACTCTAAACTGCCCATCACCTTCTGGGCAGAGGCAGTGAACACTGCTTGCTATGTGCAAAACAGAGTTTTAGTGGTTAAGACACATGGTAAGACTCCTTATGAACTTTGGCATAAGAGAAAACCCTTCATTGATTTTCTCAGGTCATTTGGATGTCCTTGCACCATCTTGAATACCAAGGATCAAATTGCCAAGTTTGCTGAGAAATCAGATTATGGACACTTTATTGGATACTCTTCTCAAGCTAAGGCTTATAGAGTATACAATATCAAGCTAGAGTAGTTGAGGAGTCAGCCAATGTGACTTTCAATGAGCACACTCCCAGTGTGAAAGGTTCTGGTCCGGATTGGCTATTTGATCTTGATTTAGTTACTAACTGTTTTAACAAATCTTGTGAGAATGTTTCAGGATCTACAAATATATGACCAACAGGTGATCCTGACCCAAGATTTGAGCTAAGAAGACCCTCAGGTTACACATCTTCAGCTCCAGTGGTAACTATTCCTGCAAATGAAGCTTCTACCAGCACATCAATGACAAATCCTGTTGATGCTTCTGGGATGCCTTTAAATTCCAGCTTAGAGGCACAAAACTCAGAAGAAGGAGCTTCAAATATTGGAGAAAATGGTGGTGGTGAAAGTGATCAAGAATTTCTTGATGTTGATAACCACTGCATTGAAGACAACATCAATAATGTGACACTCATTAGATCAAGTCAATCTTGATAAATGTGGTAATGTGGAGGGTGAATCTTCTTTTCCAGATCAAAATTTTTCAATCTTGATCTGTCTAAGCAACTTGCTGTTATCCCTCAGCTAAGGATCCACAAGTCTCATCCTACCACAAACATCATTGGAGATGTTGATTTAGGGGTGAGAACAAGAGGACAAACCCATGAAGCAAATGTTTGTCTTCACTCTTGTTTCTTGTCCCAGATAGAGCCAAAGAAAATTGATGAGGCTCTAAAGGATGGAAGTCAAAGTTAACATAAATGAACAATATGCTGATCTGTTCACCAAAGCTTTTGATGAACAGAGATTTAAATATCTTGTATCAGCTATTGGGATGATTAACTTTGAATAGCTTTTCTTAAAACTTAATCATATTTATTTCTTAAACCTATGTGTCCTAAGTTGTCTATTATATCACCTTCATAAGCCCTTTGTTTTCTTTGGAAGAAAAATCTTTTCAAAAGACTTTTCTTAGATTTTCTAAAATCTTGATCTCTTCGGAAGACTTTGAAATTACCTTCGGATGTAGTTTATGTCTTAGTAAACAAATAATTGCTTCAGTAATTTTACCTTCGGAAGAAATTTCTGAAATATCTTCCGAAGCTTAAAATCAACTTAAGTACTTTGTATGCTTTCAAAGAACAAGTTTCTTCCGAATGCAATTTACCTTCGGAAGTTTTTATTCTTCTTAGAATAAAAAATCTTTGAGTGTAAAACTCTCAAAGAACAAGTTTTTTCCGAATGCAATTTGCCTTCGGAAGCTTTTTCTACAGAACTTCCGAAGCAAATAACCTTCGAAAGATGTCTCGACTTCTAAGAAAACTACCTTTTGGGCAAAAGTAAACTACTTTTTAGAGTTGGGACTGACATCAAGATTTCAAAGTTTATCCTCTTTCATTAACTTTGTCTAAAATCCTTTTCACATAAATGCCTAACGGTTCCCCCCTCTTTCACTATCTTCCTCAATTACACTATTCCTCAAACCTAAATTCTTCCAAACCGCCTTTTGTTCTTCATTTTTCTTCATCCTTAAGCTTCTAAAATGGCCAACCTAAACATCAGAAACAACCCAGATTTCTCTATGCAACTTCACAGGCAACATAACCAAGTTGCTCTGTTAAGCTCTGAGAAAGATGAAAGTTTCTCAGAGATTTACCGTTTCTTAGCTCTATCAAACTACTCCACCTCCCTAACCATTGATCCTACTCTCTATGAGGATCATCTGCTTGAATTTTGAAAGACCTGCCAAGAGGTCATTATGGATGGGGAGAAGGCACTGTCTGCCACAGTGCAAGGGAGGACAATCTTCATCACTCCGGCCATCATTAACACTCATTTGTAGCTGGATGATGAAGAAGGTGAGTTGTCCTTCCCAAAGGAAGCTGTAAATCATTCCTTTGAGCAGATGGGCTATGAGGGAGATTTCTCTATAAAGACCTTCAGGAAAGGGAAGGTCTCATCCTAGTGGAAATACCTGCTTCATGTGGTTATCCACAGCTTGTCAAACAAGCATGGAGGGTGGGACCAGATTCCTGAGGATCTCTCCTTCATAGTACATGGAATGGTTCAAGGGGTCAAGTTCAGGTACTCTCAATCTGTTTATACAAACTTGCTTGCTAACTTGGACTCTTTAGAGTATTATATGTTTCCTAGATATGTTCAACACATTCTCAACTATGAACTGGGCTCACAGTTGAGGGAAACAGATAATATTTTTAAATTGGGAACATATAAAGCCCGGCATCTTTAAAATTATGAAGAAGCCAACTGTAGGCTTCTCAGGGGTAGAAACAGCCCTAGTCCCAAAAATGTTAGAGCTTATTGCTCAAGGTGACAACCTAGCAACACAAGCTAGTGTTGAACCCACACCTTCTACCTCTCAACCACCAAAAAGGCCCCAAGTCACCCTCACCTACCAAAGAAAATCCAAACGAACCCCTGCTCAAGCTATTGAGAGTGTGCAGGCCCCTATATACTCACCCATATAGGAGGAAGTGGACGCTAGAGCTCCCACTTCCCCTGAGGAGCAAACCACTCCCATCTCTTCAACAATCAGGGCTGAGGTTCCTCATGCTCATCCTTATGAGCTCACAAACCCAACTGCCTTAAGCCTTCACTCTGAGTCTCAACACTCAAGTGAACAACCTTGAGGGGACAGTTACCATCCCCAGCCATTAGACTTAAATCAACCCATTCCCAACCTCTCATTCTATACTGATGAAGACTTAGGTTTCAGTGGGTACCATGAGTCTCTCTACTCCTCTCCTACTCAAAGAGAGATGAGTACTACTGAGTCTCCTTTGTCTAGCCCACATCAGTCACCTATAACTGAGGTGGATACTTTTGAACCTGTTCAGGATATCCATATGGAAGAGGCTCTCACTTCTGTAAGTGATTACATCATTAAGACCTTAACCATGACAACTCAACCCATTAACACCTCAACTGAGAATGTCAATGTGCAGAGGAAATCCAGCAGCCAAGAACCTGAGGCTGGTGGTGAGAGAGAGGACTTTAGTCCAATCATCTCATCCCCCAATGATTCTTCTGATGAAGAAGAGGGGAATCTGAGACTAAAGATGCAAAAACTATTAAAAACATGCTCCTATTTAGTCTCTAAGGTTAGTCACCTTGAATCTCAGGTGACTACCTTGCATAATAGGGTCAATGATCAGCAACTTGAGATATCTTATCTCAGGGAAAAACTAGCTGGGAGACCTTTAAGAAGAGCTCAACCAGGAACACAAGAACCTGTGAATGTGGTTGACCTAACCTCTAGCTCACCTATGCAAGAGGGTGATGCTACCAAAAAGAGGGAGAAAGTCATTACAGTCACAGAACCTGGGAGTTCTTCAGGGAGTATGGACATTGAGGATTCACCATCCTCACTTGCAATGTGCATACTCAACAACTTCCTCAAGTTCACATTAATGTGGACATAATTGACTCTGTTATTAGGAGTCTCTTTGAGGAAGGCATTCCAAGGGCTGTGTCATCTCCGCCTCAAGGAACTTCAAACTACATTATTGGGTGGAGGTATGATGCTGATAGAAGAGCCCTCATTCTTCACAGAGTTTAAGGACAGCAAGAAGTGTTCAATTTTCAGACTTTGGACTACTATGAAGGTCTTGACCTGATCAACATGCCACTTGTTAACCCAAGCAAATCAAGACAAGCTGACAGGATAGCACTAAGGATTCAAGACAAAATTACTGAAGAGTTCAGCCTTAGAAGGAGACAAAGGCAATCAGGTAATGTCATTGGTCAACTGGGTGCTGAGGCAGACCCTGAGATTAGCTTCAAAGGGAAAACCTTGGCTGAAGGCCCAGTGATAGAGCCTGAGAGCCCTGTCACACCAACAACTGCTTCAGAATTTCATTCCTTCTGTGAAACACCTGCTGGTGAAGGTGTCTCACAGCCTCTCTCTGGCCAGAGCTTGGATGCTACACCAAGCAATGAAGGCCAAACCTCTATCCACCCTGAGTCACAAAGGTCTGTGGGTGATAAACGGAAAAGGATTTTGACTCCAGAGGAGATTGAGGAGGATGAGAGAGAGAGGAAGAGGAAGCTAAGGGGAGAAAGTTCCTCTAGGTCTTCAGGATTTATGCAAGCTGCAATCAGGGCTGCCCCCAGACCAAACACTCAAGAAGATGAGTTAAGGGCAGTCAGGATTACTTACCTGCACACCAGGAACTATGACATATATGAGATTATATCTCTCCCCTTAGAGCAATTAAATGAACTGGCTGACATGGAAGTGTCAAGAGAGATGAAGGAAAAAGAGGATGCAAGATTACTTCTCCAATTCAAAGAAGAGAAGAGACAGAAAAGATTATACAAGCATGCTCCAACTCTCTCCCCAGTTCAGGGAAGTCCTGCGCAAGAGGATGTGGCTGCTACACAAGAACCTCAGGTAGACAAGGAAACAGATAGGCAAATCATAATCAACTACATGAGTGCCACAGGCCTCTACTAGGCATTTGCACTCCTTCCCTTGTCCTTTGAGTACGTTGAGTTTGAGTATCTCAAACAGCTTGAACTTCAAGTGCTCAAAGAACAAAAGGCAACAAAGAGAAAGATGAGGGAAGATGCTGCAAAGTCAAGAGCTATCATCTAAAAGAGTATGAAAAATTTTGCTAACAGACAAAGGATGATGAGCTTCTTGAATCTGTATGGATTCTCCAGAAGGAGACTTGGCCTTATGTCTCTATCCATAATGGATGAGCATATTAGGGTAATCAAGCAGAAGATCAAGAGTGGAGAGCTGATTGACTTATACTCTCCTCCAAGTCAAATTTCACCTGAAGTGGAGGTTAAGGTTGAACAACCTGAGACAACACAACCTGGACCTCCTGCTGAGCCTCAGCAAGCTTCATCTTTTGATCCACAGCAGGGTCAAACTCCCTCTCCTTCTGAACCTTTGAGGGAGGAACACCCAACTGAGAAAGACAAGGATGATCAACAAGGTGTTGCAGACTGGTCTTCCCAGTTAAAGTCTTCTAAGAGGAAGAAGAGGATGGCTTCTAAACCAAAGTCTAAGAAGAAGAAGCCTGAATCATCCACCTCTACACCTCAGGCTGATTCAGATCAACCTGAGGAAGTGCATGAAGAGGCAGCCCAATCAACTCCAATTCAAGTGGCTCCTCTTACAGCTGAGACACCCATCTTATCCTGGACCTTCACTACTAATCTAAAGAGATGGCATGTGATCAGAAATCAAGGTGTTGAGAATGTCTATACATGGCAAGACATAATCAACTTACCTTTGCATGATCTCTTTGAGATGAGAAGATATTATGAGAGTCTGAATGATCCTGACCATCTAATGAAGAAAGGTATGGTCATCATTGAGCTGAAGACTACAAACATCTGAAGATCTTCTAAATGTTTTGGTAGCATCAGCCTAGGGGGAGTTTGTAAGGATTCCTATAACTCTGATGCAGCCAAAACATCCAAAGTCTCTCTGCAAGCATGCACTAAAGAACTGAAGTAGAAATGCTTTGGAAGTTTTACACCATGCACTAGAAATATTCTAAGTGTAAAATCTTCCGAAGCCAAGACCAATATCTTCCTAATCCAAAAGTGAAGTCTTCCGAAGCTTCAAAGACAAAGTCTTCCGAAGCCAAAGAGTGAAGACAGATTTCTTTCGAAGACTTTTAGAGATATGCCTTTATCTGATGTACTTTACCATAAAGCTGGACCACCTTTCCGCTATAACTCTGTAAAGTCACCAACTTACATGAGTTGGTGAAAGGTCCATGCTTTTGGTAACTGTACATTGAGGTCTTGAGTCCATGCTTTCTACTTTATGTACTTTTATCCTTTTTGTAGTATATTAGGATGTGAGCTACGGCATGTCATAGTCACAAGTCAAAAGGCAGATATGCATTTTTGACTCTACATTTGATTTTGTAGTTGTCTAGTTAATTGTATCCAACTGGCCTTCAAAGTATGGCCGGCTGTAGGATGTAGTATAAAGTATCTCAAGTACTTGTAACTTTCTATCGATGCTTTGTAACTTGTAATAGAACTTGAGAAGCAATATACAACATTCTTGAAAACCAAATACTTGTGTTGTTTGCAATCTTGTTCTGTCTCACTTTTACTTGTGTTCTTAGCATCTTTCATTAACAAGTTAATCCGTTCCCTATTTGATCTGTTAAGTGTTCTAAGCAACTCTCCTCATTGTGTTGTTGTGTTGTAAGTGCATACCCTTCACCGGTCCTGCGAAACCCGAGAAACAAAAATAAATATACCGAACTGTTTTATTTCAAGCCTTAGTAATTAAATGTATCTATTATGGGTCTTCTAGACGAGATTTGACTGAAAGTCTCTGGTTGACACACGTTAACGAAATGGACAGAGCGTATACGCGATATCTGAAGAAAATCCACCTAAAAACCCTAGGTATTTAAACAATTTTTCCACCATTTCCTCATTTGCAAACCGTAAAAACCAAAGAAAATGCTCTCAAGGAGCTGCAACAGCTGACTTCGCCGGAGCAGGAGGCTCCAAGGCGGAGCACGACGGCGGACGGCGGAGCACGGCGGCGGAGCGGTAGTTTTTGGCAAGTTCTTAACCTACCCCCACTAATTTCGACCTCCTGAATCCAATGGAAGTGTTAGTTTCTTCTGATTCACAACGATGGTGGAGATATGGAGGGGAGAAGAAGGCGGCGGCTAGGGTTCCGGTGAGGGTTTCGGCCACCGGAGCCGGCGAGTGGCGGCGAGTGCCGCACACGGTCTTCTTCCTCTCGACGAACTCTTTGCAATGATGGTAGCGGTGTTCTCTAATTCGTGGCGGTTTGCAAGTTATTGACAGATGAAGGTGGCAGCGGCTAGGGTTTCGGCGACTTAGTGGCTGCCGGCCGTGGCGGTGCTGGCCGGAGGTGGGGACCGATGGTTGTTTGTGGTGGTTGCTGCTGCATGAGGTGAATTAGAGCCGTTTGATGTTGTTCTAGTGGTTGCCTGTTGGGTTCGAGACGAGATCCACAAGATTCGATTATGTCGGGCTATTCCGGCAAGAATTCCGGCCAACCAAGAGGCTGTCGTGGCAGCCAGTGGCTATCCATGGTAGACCGTGGCTGCAAGTGATGGGCTAATGGTGGTAAGGGCTGTGACGGGGTTGTTTGGTAACTTGTTTTGCTATTTTGGTTGCGTTTAAGTAAAAGTCTATGTTTGTTGAAGTGTTTACAAATGATTTTGGTACGTTTTAGTTAGGTTAAACGTCGGTCAAAGCTGGTCAAACATGGTCAATGGACAGTCAACATGATGCTGGTCGGATCATGCGGATTCTAGGACGCGAAACGGAAACGTTAGGTATAACCGCGCGCTAGAAATTCATATATGTTTAAACATATTGATAATACATTAACTCGTGTGTGTTGAGCTACAAATATGTATAAAAAAGTAATCTAGTCTACAAGTTGCCAACAATGGATACGTAAATTGGAAATAACGTGAGCAATCGCATAATGAAAAACAACTTTGGAAGTGTTATCATATGAACAAAGATATTAGAAACATATAAGAAGTATTTGATCTCATGACATACGAAATCCTTACACGACGTTGAGATGATTAAAAACATACAAAAATGCAATTGTACATATATATACAATGGATACTTTGGGTTAACCAACATCTACATGTATTTGTTTAAGACAAAAGACTTATAAATACTAATAGCCATCGTCTTATTATGAATGACAGTCGATAAGATCTCTAGTGCGAACCAATTGGAATAATTATTAGTGTCACCCCCCTTTCGTAATGTAAAGACAACTATTATCGATATTCAAATCATTCTGTCATCAATATGAACTACATTACTGGTAGGAATATGTCTATACAATTCTGGAATATGAATGATCCTTTGAAGGTGTGTACTTACACTTATTGTTTAAACCATATTTTTGGTTTGCATTAAACACATTAAGCGGAATTTAAACATATCTATCTGTGAACCATCTACGTGAAGTACAACTAATAAGCTATGCATTTTGATGGCCTAAGTTAGGCAATCTTAAAAAGTATATATATGCTATGCATGTGAAAATCACATAATATCCTGACATAAGAGTATAATTCATAATATTTGATGCATTGTAGATTTCTAATGCTACACAACATTAAGAGGTTTGACTACATACTTACCTATGCAAGTATCACACATTTGAAGAACCAACATAACGTTAGGATAAAAGCATAAACAAAATAAATATTACTAGAACATCTAATACAATATTTGGAACATTAAAGATTTCTAATATTATCAATAATAAATATCGATAAAGATTGGAATCCCTATTATCAACCGATTATTGCTACAATCATTTTACAAAGAGTCATTACTCGAATAAAGGCATTTATTAACCTAATATGCACGAATTAGTACTTAACGACTAATACTTGCACAAGAAGCTAAGATACAACAATGATACTAAGCACCAACTTTAAGTTAACTAAAGAGCTCAACCGCATGCATGTAATGACATCGTGCTAATTCTAAACATAACTCTCATATGTACAACATAGGATTGCATGGTTGAAGCCCTTTTTCTCTATACCGAGCTCAGAATTTATAAGGATACCAGGTGAGTTTAAGTGTTCCCTGTTTTACTACTGTTTTTGGGATGAAGCATGCTCTGTTTAAACTGAACTATTTTTATGCTATATGTTATGGGTATGTTGAGACCTGCTGATACTTGTATCACAATCATTAATTCTTTAGTGAACTGCTTGTTTTATATGGGTAGATCTACTTGGGGAATCCCCCACACACAATGTCTTTCCGTGATGAACGGGAAGGCTACCACATTGAGATCCTGCAGGGTCGTTTGTGGCATGTAACAGGTTTTGTATAAGATGTTATGGTGAACCATCTAGTAGGTATGGTACACTGTTTTGAGGCTCAGTTCTCCCAAATGGGATTTAACCGGTAACACCACTTTTGAAGAGGCTAGTCGGGGCTGAGTGCAGGGTTGATTGTGATCCCCATAACAATGATACTATGATTTCTGAATCTAATATGGATTCCAATGAATCCCTTTTGTTTTTAAACTTTAAGCTCTTGAACTCACCAACTTTATGTTGACCCAAAAACCTTTTTGAGCATGTCTTCAAGTATAGCTAGGGAGATTAGATGAGCTATAGAAGATATCTAAAGCCGAAGCAAGAATTGAGGGTAGATGTTGAAGGCAAAAGTTTAGCCTAGAAGCCTTAGTTACAAAAGCCTCAAGAAATGTTGACCAAGAGACTTATCATGATACCTCTAGATTGTAGATTGGGGTACTTCGTGCATTGAAACCAAACAAATGTCCTATAGTAAATATCATGAGATGCTTTGTAATAACCATTTAGTATCCGCTGTATTTTGGTTGTTATTTACCAATCATTACGTCCCGCCTCTCTGGGCCTGGGGTGTGACATTAACAAACCACATGGGCCAAAATTGTAAAATTTTAATACTGCAGGATCGGATTTGTCACATTAACAAACCACATGATCCTTTCCTTTCCTCCTCCTCTCTCAGTTTCAACTCCTCTTCAACCTTGCTTCTAGCAGTAAGCTCGGCCATATGAAGGCTGCCTAGATGATTTCTGATGTGGGCAGCTACATCGGAGTTTGAAGGGTTGGAGGATGGTTTCTCTGCTAACTCAGCAATGTCAAATCTGCTTAAGTGTAGTAGAGATGAGGCATTCAGCCTGTTAAGCTCTCCATTCTCTCTCTCAACAACAAAGTTGTGAGAAGAGTCTTCGAACCTCCACTGGATTATCTTCTTTCTGGGTGCAAGAGGTTGTCTTGGTACCCTATCTCCTTTCTTTGTATCCAGTAGAGTCACCAGCTTTCTCCTCAGCTTCTTTTCTTCCTCATTCAATGTATCTGAATTGAGGCCAATGAGTTTTGCAGCTTGGTCCAAAGTTCCTCTGGGCAGATCAAGAAATTGATCTCTTGTGAGGGAACTTGAGGATCCATCAACAGAAGTCAAGTTGACTGAATCCTCCTCACAGGAGATGTCGCTCAGAGTTGTACAGTTGATGAGCTTAGTCTTGACCGCCTTGAATTCCTCCATAGAGAGATGTTTGGAAGGCTGAGGGGATGGTTTGATTGGTTGTTGGGTAGGTTTAGGAGTTTGGGTTCTGGCTAAGGTTTTGGGTTGGATGATGGGTAGTTTAGGTGGTTGAGGTGAAGAGGTTGGTGGGTGTGATGGTGTAGGTTCAGGGGTGAATGGTTTAGAAGTGGGTTCAGTTTTGATTGGGAAGGGAAAGGGTATAGGTTCAGGTTGAGGTTGGGTTTGGATTTTGGGTTGAGAGGTTGCTTTGAAGGTCATCCCCTGTCCCCTTCTATACATCTCTTTCCTTCTCCCCGCGTGAATGTCAGCCTTGATGTCACTGACATGTCGCTGGAGAGTCTTCTCAGACATGGGACCCACCTGCCTGCCAGAGAAGCCGTGAGCTTTGAGATAACTCTTCATCCAGGCTTTCTCACCTATCTTCTTGGCGGCAGACTGTCCAACAATTCCTCTTGAGAGAATCCTCTGGATAGTAGGAAAGTGATCCTTTCTCTCCTGAGCTGCAGATCAGCTTCCCTTTCCTTTCTCTGCCTTTCCTCTTCTAAGGCCAACCTTGCAGCCTCTTCTTTTTGTTGTTTTAGCAGCAAGGTTGCCTTTTCCAGCTCTATCAACTCCTCTAATGGTAGCAGGAGTACATCTTCAGAAGCAGCCCCTAGACTGACAAGTCTGTCTATAACCTCGACCCTTCTTCGATTGTTGACTGCCTCCTAGTTGGCTGCAGCTGCTTTGGTACTTGCAGCTAACAGTTTCCCAATTGGTAGTCTACCTTTCCTTTTGAGCTTCTCCAACCTTTCTTCTTCCTGAAGCTCTTCCGAAGTCATCTTCCTCTTGCCTTTTATGTCTTCGGAAGTGCTAGACTTTGGGGGTTCTTGGATAGAAGATCTAGGTTGGGTAGTAGAGGTGGGAGCTGGAGTCAATGCAAATGTTAGAGCCAATGGTTGGCTGAGAAAGTCCTCCCTATTAACCTCAGATGCAAGTTCCAGAATTGCATCTGTGACTATTAGATCATCGGAAAGAGAAAATAGTCCTTCCGCAGCAGCAATCTCAGCTTCGGAAGTTTGAGCTTGTTCTTCCGAGGCTTTGAATTGTGCTTCGGAAGTCTGTGAAAATGCACTTTCTGTCCCAACTGTTTCAGTTGCTGGGCCATCAGTCCTAGTTTCTCCTTCGAAATTAATCTCAGGTTCCACTTGGACCTTAGGTTGACCAACTTCCTCGACAGTGGTAGGAGGTGCATTTAACCTCTGAAGCTCTTGAGCTCCAAAGTAAATCACAGACATATCTGGGCTAGGCTGTTCTATGAGGGATTCCAAAAGGAACTTGTTAAAGAACCTATTGAGATCCTGGAGCATCCTTTGATCCACTTGAAAGACAACTGGAGGAGGCTCAGGGAAGATAGCAGCTTGTTGCATTGGATATCTTGAGCTCAAAGAAGTAAGAGCTTGACTTTGGGTTTCCTGTCTTTGGCTTTGTCTCTCAACACTCTCCCCTTTTTTGGTAGCATCATCCTGAGAGCTAGATGAGCTAGAGGAAGAGGTCAAGGAGACCTGAACTGGTACATGCCTAACAGATCTCTCAATCTGTTTCTCAGCTAGTTTGGCCTTGAGAGTTTCAATCTCAAGTTGCTGAGTGGCAGACCTATCCTCTAAAGTCTTAACCTTTGATTCAAGGTTTAAGACTTTAGAAAGTAGGTCTTGAATGATGAGTTGCATACTTCCCTCATCTTCTTTTGAAGAATCACGGGGAGATGAGGTAACATACCTGGTATGTTCATCCTCACCACCAGATGTGGTTTCTTGGCACCCTGGTTTCCCTTGCACAATGATGTCTCTTTCAGAGACATCAAAGGGCATGGTTGCCGTAGATTCAGTCTGACTGTCGTTACCACTGTCCTGAGGATCCATTGAGGCTCCTTCAGTAGTGGCAGCTGAATCTACATGAGTCCCCTCCACATCAGTGGGACTCACCTCAGTAGGGCTTTGCTGGTGTGGGCTAGAGATAAGGGGTCTCTCTAGGCTCTATTGATCCTTGAGAGGGTGTTGTGGATCAACTTCATTGCCTTTAAGAGACATAATCTCTTCACCAGCTCCGGTCAAAAGGTCAGTAAAAGAAAAGGAGTGAAGACCTAATGACCCGGGACTTTGATCAATGTCAAAAGGCATTGAGCTGTCCCTTTGTGGCTGCTCAGGGGAGTATAGAGACTCACCCTAAGGGCTATCAGCTGGGGTTTTGGGCTCATGGGTCTGAGACTGAGGAGACTCAAGACCCATATTGAGGTTAATAGTGAAGGATGGGTGGACCTCTGGCTGAGTGGGAGCCCTTTGTTCCACTCTAGCCTTTTTGGATTGAAGAGGAGGGGCTTGTTCAATCAGAGTAGATTGAACAAGGGTTCGTTTGGGACGTCCCTGGTATGTAACAGTAATGGGTGGAGAAGGTAGATTTGGGATGGTGATGGTAGTTGCTGGTGTGGGTTCATCACCTGTGGGGTGAACAGGGATGTCACCAGGAGCCATTGGCTCAATCATACCTGGAAGTAGTGCGGTATCTCTTCCAGTGTAGTTGGTAGACACTCTCTTCAAGATCTTGAAGATGGTCGGCCTCATTTGGGGAGCAGACAGAGCAGCTGCACAGACAAGCTTACCCTGATCCAGCTCACAGTTGATGATGTGCTGGAGAAACCTGGGATCCATAAAGAATGTGTCCCTTTGAAGATTTCCCAGAAGGTTAGTCAGCACAAACCTTGAATAGTTGAAGCGGAGGCTTTGTACCAACCCGTGAACTAAGCACTCAAGTTCATACGGGATTTGATCCCATCCCCCAGATTTGTTAGATAGACAGTGAAGAACCACATGCAGCAGGAACTTCCACTTGTAGGAGAAGTTGAATTTGTAGACCGTTGACCTGCTAACATCTCCACCATATCCCATTTGGAGATAAGAACTATCTAAATCTGATTTGGGGAATTCCGTCGGAGCGCCCTCATCATGGAGCTCAAGATGCTCCCTGATGATCTGTTTAGATATGACCAACTCTTGGCCACAAATGCTTGACCTTATAGCACGAACCCCGTTTAGGGTTTCAATCCGACCATTTGCCCAAAATTCGGACATTTGGTTTGAGTAGATGGTAGGGTTTACGGTCAAAGCAGTGTAGTATGAAGATTGGGCTAGGAAAGAAATGATATGTGAGAAGTCAGCATCCCTTGAAGAGTCAAGGAGTGCGACCTGATTGTGCTGAGGGTTTAAGGCCATTGAAGAAGATGACAGAAGAATAGTTCGGAGTAAGGTAAATTGGAGAAGAAGAAAGCTTTTAGGGCAGTAATTTGGGTAAAAAGAGTGTAAGTGATTAAGCGGAAGTATTTAAATGGGTGAAATGGCGGTTTAAAGGGTGGTTTGGATAAGATGATGTGAGGGTTCAGTGGATGATGTGACATGGGCGGTAAGGTTAACCATTTAAATAATCCGACATCATTAACAAAATCTTTACTTTTTACAGTGTGGGGCCCAAAAGATTTCCGTTACACAGTAAAATCTTTCTTCCGAGTATAAAGCATTTCCGAAGGTAAAGTTCTTCCGAAGGCAAATTTACTTACGAAGGTAAATTGCTTACTTCCGAGAGTATATGTTGCTTTCAGATGAAGTGTGTTAAGTGCTTCGGAAGTAGATCTGAGATAAACTCAATCGCTTCTTCCGAGACTTAACACTCTTCCGAGAAGAAAATTATCCTGTGAGAAATTTGCTTCGGAAGATATGCAAGATATCTTCCGAGGGTTAATTTCTCTTCAGAAGAACTTATACTTAGATAAATTTAAGAAAAGATCTTTTGTAACAGGGCTTAGATTGTTTTGACATAAGACTTTACACATTAAAAAGGTTTTCAATTGAGATTAACTAATCAATGTTTATCATCCCAATAGCTGTAATGAGATATTTGAATCTCTGTTCATCAAAAGCTTTGGTGAACAAATCAGCATATTGTTCATTTGAATCAACTTTGATTAGTTTGATAAGATTTTTCTCATGAATATCTCTAATGAAATGATACCTGATATCAATGTGCTTTGTCTTGGAGTGCTTTACTGGATTTTCAGTAATGGATATAGCACTGTTGTTGTCAATGTGGATAGAGTGCTCATGAAGTTGAACCCATAGTATATCATCTGGTTTTGAATCCACAGCAGATGAGCACAGCAACTAGCAGCAGCAATGTATTCAGCTTCAGCAGTTGATGTAGAGACACAGGATTGCTTTTTGCATTGCCATGAGATGATCCTTCCACCAAGAAATTGACATCCACCTGATGTTGATTTCTTGTTGATGTTGCAGCCACCATAATCGCTGTCAGAGTAACCATAGAGATTAAAATCACTATTTCTTGGATACCAGAGACCTAATTTAGGTGCTCCTTTGAGGTATCTGAGGATTCTCTTGACAGCAATTAGGTGAGACACCTTTGGAGCAGCCTGATATCTTGCACAGATGCAAGTTGCAAACATGATATCAGGTCTACTTGTTGTGAGATACATCAGAGAACCAATGATTGCTCTATACTGATGTTGATCAGTATCCTCCCCCTCAGAATCAGGGCATAGATCAATGTTTCTGGGTATAGGTGTCTTTGCTGCTTTACAATCCTTCATATCAAATCTCTCTAAGATATCATTGACATACTTAGATTGATTGATGAAGAACCCTTCCTTCAATTGCTTTACCTGAATTCCAAGGAAAAAGTCCATTTTTCCCATGGAACTCATCTCGAACTTCTTCTTCATAATGCTCTCAAAGTCTTTGCACATTTGATCATTTGAGGAACCAAATATGATGTCATCAACATAGACTTGAACAAGCAAAATGTCTTTCCCAGACTTTCTAATGAAGAGAGTCTTATCAATGGTACCTCTAGTATAACCATTCTTCAGGAGAAATTGAGACAATGTCTCATACCACAGCCTAGGTGCTTGGTGCAGCCCATATAGAGCTTTATCCAACTTGCACACATAGTTTGGATGTTGTGGGTCTTCAAATCCTGGAGGCTGGCATACATAGACTTCCCTATCTATATCCCCATATAGAAAGGCACACTTGACATCAAGCTGGTAGACAGTGAAATTCTTGGATGCAGCATAAGCAAGGAAGATCCTAACTGCCTCAAGTCTTGCAACAGGTGCAAAGACATCAGTATAATCGATTCCTTCCTCTTGAGTGTATCCTTGAACCACCAGTCTTGCCTTGTTCTTGATAATCAAGCCTCTATCATCCCTTTTGTTCCTGAATACCCATTTTATGCCTATAGGTACTTGACCTGATGGTAGCGGACATAGGTTCCAAACCATTTGTCTTTTGAATTGAAGAAGCTCCTCTTGCATTGATTCAACCCAGCTACTATCTTTCAAGGCATCTTCCACTTTCTTGGGTTCCATTTGGGATAAGAAGCATGAGTACAAGCAGACATTCCCATTATGAGTTTGTCCTCTTGTTCTCACACCCTTAGAGACTTCCCCTATGATGTTTTCAGCTGGATGAGTATTGTGAATTCTGAGTCTTGGAATCACCTCCAGTTGCAAAGATAAGTCCAAGTTGGACATATTTTGCTCAGGAGCTTGAATACTTGGTCCAGCTGTTGTTTCAAGCTCATTCAATGAGGACTGATTGAATGAAAGAGAAACATCATCATTTCTTTGCTGTGAAGCATCATTAACAGTTGCCTGTTCCTTCAAAATGTTGATTCTATCAGCTTGGTGTTGTGCAGGATCACCTGAAGAGATTTGAAAATCAGCAGGTGAATCCTTTGTTGAAGTTCCACTATCTCTTGAAATGGTTATGCTGTCAGATCTTTCAATAGTGGGAGCTTGATTTGTTGCAGCTCTTGGAGAACTTGGAGTAGGTCTGGGAAGCTCAAACAGTTGATCTTCATCAGAATTACTTTAAGCACCTGTTCCAGCTGAAACATTCTCACAAGATGGTTTAGAATAGTTTGGAAACAATTCTAAATCAAAGATATGATCAGGGTCATTCCGCCTAACACAAGGAGTGTGCTCATTAACTACAATGTTGGAAGATTCCTCAAATTGTTGGTTTTTAATATTATAAACTCTGTATGCTTTAGAATAGGAGGAATATCCAACAAAGATAGCATCATCTGACTTTTCAGCAAATTTTGCCAAATTGTCTTTTGTGTTAAGTATGGTACACCTGCTGCCAAAGGACCTTAGAAAGCCAATGAACGGTGGCCTCTTGTTCCATAACTCATAAGGGGTCTTTCCATGTGGCTTTACTACAAGACTCTGTTCTGCACATAGCATGCAGTGCTGACTGCCTCTGCCCAGAATGTTAGAGGCAGCTTTGAATCAGCTAACATAGTCCGAGCAGCCTCAATAAGTGTCCTATTTCTCCTCCAGCAACACCATTTTGTTGAGGAGTTCTAGGAGCACTGTATTGTCTGGCAATCCCTTTTGAGTTACAAAATGAGTCAAGAACAAAGTTCTTAAACTCAGTCCCTTGATCACTTCTAATTATTTTAACCTTGTGATCAACTTGATTTTCTATTTTAAGAATAAAAGATTTTAAAGTTTCAGCAGTTTCATCTTTAGTTCTTAAAAAGAATACCCATGTAAATCTAGTAAAATCATCAACTACCACAAGGCAATATGATTTCCTTCAATGCTCATTATACTTGTGGGACCAAATAGATCCATGTGCAATAAGTGTAATGGAGTGGTGATAGAGTTAACAACTTTGGATTTATGAGAAGACCTGTGTTGTTTCCCTTTCAGGCAAGCAACACAGTTATCTTTGCAGAAAAATTCCTTTTTAGGCAAACCATGTACCAAGTTATTTTTAGCCAATTTATTCATTGTCTTAAAATTGACATGACACATTCGTTTATGCCATAGTGTTGACTCATCACCATCAGCTTTGGAAAGAAAGCATGATACTTCTCCCATTGGGGAAGCATTGTTCATATCAAGCTTGTACATATCCCCTCTCCTGGGAGATCTAAGAAGCACCAATTCCTGAGGAATTGTCATCCCAGGTTTGAGGATGATGCACTCATGTTCTGTGAAAAGCATTTGATGCTTTTGATCACAGAATTGAGAAACACTTAACAGATTGTGTTCAAGCTGTTTGACAAAATTAACTTTGTCAACTTTTAACTTTCCATTGGATATACTCCCTCTGCCAGAAATATATCCTCCGGCCTCACCTCCAAACTGGACAGGACCTCCATCATAATGTTGAAATTGTTGAAGGAGAGATCTGTTCCCTGTCATGTGCCTGGAGCATCCACTATCTACAATCCAAATGTTGTTATTCTTGTCATATGGATGTCCCTGCACATAAGGTGAGATAATTAGTTTTGATTGGAAACCCAAGCCTTATTGGTCTTGGGTTCTTCCAATGATAGTGACATAATTGAACCAAAATTTATGCATGGGGGTTCAATTGATGTCTTTGAAGAAGAGGTTTGGGCTACAGCATCTTCCTTGATCTTCCATTCCATCCCTTGGTTGATCATAGAAGATGAGCTTGTTGAAGCTTTTGTAGCTTGGCATTCTTCCGAAGCTTCTTTCTTTTCGGAAGAGACCTTCACCACCTTTTCTTCCGAAGCAGTCTTCTTCTGGGATGGTTTCAAGGGGACTCTTTTAATTTTCTGAGTCTTTGCAGCTTTAACTTCCGAAGCCTTTTTCCTTTCGGAAGAAGAGTTTTCTTCCGAGAGAAGCCTTGCTTCGGAAACAAGCTTTCCCTTTTTCATCACTTGAACCATTTGATATGGTCCAAATGTGAAACCTTCCCTGACTCCTTCTCTTTTAACATTATTTGCATAATGTGTGCTAGCAGGATTGTAGTAACAATCTTTAGCCATGTGGTTTTGCAGACCACACATTATGCATGCAATGTTAACTTTCTGGGAATGAGAGGGTTGCTGTTTCTTGTTCTTTTTCTCCTCATCAGCAACCTTTCCCTTTAACTTCTGATCCTTTGGTAGGATAGGAGTTGGTACTGTACTCTTTTCCTGAATCAGAAGGTCCAACCACCTGGAATCCAGCTGATATGAATACACCCTTTTGCTTTGGGTCTATCTTTAGCTTGGATTCAGCCACCTTCTTGGCAGTTTTTCTGGCTGCCTTAGCCCTGCTTCTTCTGGCTTTGGTGGTCAGGGTTTGATCATCATTGGCTGGGGAGGGCACAATTACCTGTTCCTTCCCTGTGATGGTTATGGTCTCCATAGTTGCATCACTCTTTGACTCTTGAGAAGGTGGGTCAACAGATGGAACCTCTTGCTCTTCAGTACCACACCTTGGTTGTCTTACAGACTCATAAGAGTGTGGTGGAGCAATTTCATTGGTTCCCAACCCACCTTTGTTTTGATAACAAAGTTTTGAGTGAGAGGATGACGCAAGAATGGCTTGGAAGTTTTGCTCGGAAATAGCATACTTCCTGGCTTGAGCCTCAGCAGTGACAAGCTGGGCTTGAGCCTCAGTCAATTTGGATATTAAATCCTTGATTTGAGTCTTGTAGTTTGTGTGTTCATGTTTTAAGAGGGACACAGTTTTCTCTAACTCCTCAATTTTTCTTTGATAGTCAGATTCAGCCCTTTTAAAGTCAGATTTTAAGACATTTAAAGACTCAATATCAGATTTAATTTCCATATTGTAGTCCTGATGGATGTTCATATACCTTGTTTTCATCTGTTCCTGCCATGAGTGCTTGAGCAGGAGTCACATCTTGAACCATGAAGCTCCAGTCAACTTCTTGAGCCATTGCTGCAGTTTCAGTTGACTTTCCGGTGGGCTTTGGTGTAGAAGGATGTGTGGAGGCCTGTGAGGTTCCCGGGTTGGACTTGGGAGCCTTGCATTCCCTTGCAAAATGACCAAGTTGGTTACAGTTGTAACATTTGGCCTTGCTTTTGTCAAACCCAAACTTGCTGGTGATTGGGTTCTGAGGGAATTGCCTTCCAGTTCTTTTAAAGAACTTCTTCGCTCTGTAGGTTAGAAGAGCCATTTGTTGGACTATGTCCACATACTCTATGTCATCCGGGCTAAAACACTCTAGATCATCAAAGCAGTATTGATAATCATTTGAGTGTCCACTCCCTGAGACAAATGCACAGCCCTCCTGAAAGGAGCTTTGCTGAGCTTGTTGAGACCTTGGAGTCTCAGGAAATGTGATGTAAGGCCCAGATGAACAAGATGGCTGCTGGGTGTAGGTCAGGTACTGCTGAGACTGGGAGATGCCTGAGCCTTCAGCAACCATTAAAGCGTTGCTAGCAGGAAGACTCAAGGGTCTGCTTGTCTGGTGACCCCTCTTGCTTTCCATTTCCAAACGGTATCCATCAAGGATCCCATAGAGTTTGGTCATGGTGAGTGTATTCAAATTCTCTGTTCTCTTGATGGAGACACAGTAGAATGTCCACTCATTGGGTAGAGCACTCATAAACTTTCTAGTAAGGTCTCTGAGTTCATGAGTGATTCCCACAGATTGAAGGGAAGAGATAAGATCCATGTACCTGAAATATTGCTGGCTAAGAGTCTCTCCAGCAACATAGGTGAAGTTCTCAAACTGCTGCTTCAGTGAGTCCTTCTTTGAATCATTCGAGCTTGAGTACATTTGAGCAAGAGCATCAAAGAGTTCTTTGGCAGACTTACAATGCTCAAACCCCACCATGATGGAGTTTGGGATTGCAGTCATAAGAACAGTCATAGCATTGCTGTCTATGTCAAGCTTCTTCCTGTCTTCATCAGAATAATCTTCAACGGCTTTCTCAATCATGGCACCGTTTCCACCAGCTACTTTTGGCTTATACGGGCCATTAACGATGGATTGCCACATCTTGCTATCCTGGTATCTGATGAAGCCTTCCATTCTTCTGCTCCAAGACCTGAAGTTTTCAGGGGCGATGATGGGAGCTTTGGTCATCGTTCCCATCTCAACTTCAGATTTGTTGAGGGCCATTTTGAGTGAGGTATAAGGAGGAGTGAAAAACTGTTTGATTAGGATGGTAAGATCTCACAATCAAGAGCCTAAAAAGCTCTGATACCAATTGCAGGATCGGATTTGTCACTTAAACACTTGTGATTCTCTCAAACTCGCTTATAATAACACTCAAATCAGATGAAGCAATGCCTTTAACAAGAGTTGATAATAATATAATAAGTAATCAAAGGAACAAGCAGAAATATATTTTCAAGGTACTTGTATATATTACTTCTCAACTCAAGATTACAAGACACTTACAAGCATGAAACAAGAGTTACAATGAGAAACTATATATACTAGATCCTACAGCCGGTTATACTTGATACCAGCTGGAAACCTAAGACTAAAGCATATACTACAATGCTATAGTTAAGGTATCTTAGATAAAGTATTATCTAAGATATGGTAGTCATGACATGTCCATGACTTACCTTTTGTCACCAACTAAAGATGGCAACTGTACTTAACATAAAAGGTAAACAGTAGATTAAAGTATGGTCAACTACATGGCTTTTGAGAAAACGCCATGCAGTATCTCAGAGATTTGCAGTGGAGTGTCAGACAGGCCATACTTATGTCCACTGGATAATAGGAGTGTCTTCCGAAGGTTAACTAGCTTCGGAAGAACAAGTTCTTCCGAAGCCACTTATACTTCGGAAGATGCTTCTATGCTTCCGAGGCTTTGAGGACTTCTTGTACTTCGGAAGTTGACTTCAGATCTTTATCTTTAAGTCTTGATCTTCGGAAGTAGCTTCTTTGTCTTCGGAAGTTGGAGTTTTCCTTCGGAAGTGCATTTTACACTTAGACTTCGGAAGAGCTCCTTCTTCCTTCGGAAGTTCCATACTTAGCTTCGGAAGTCCTTTGTATGTTGTACTCAAAATCTTCTAAGTGACTTAGTTTTGGTTGCAACAGCCTTTCTAGATCCAACAAAAACCCAAACCAATTCCCCCTATCCTCGCAAATCCGGCGGACTTTCCGCCCAGACTCCGGCGAAGCCCAAACGTTGGCAAAACGTGTGAAATCGAACCCCAAACGTTTACAATTGATCTGTGAACTTAATCCGACCGTATTGAAGGACTTAAATTGGGTTTTAACATCGTGTATGAAAGGATCGAACTCGGTAACCGATCACCATTAAATCTCCAAGCCGTTCAAGCATTAATACTCAATATTAATCAAATTGCACCTACACGATAGTTTAATCGTAACTAAACTTCTATACAATGTAATTTCATCTGAAAACACTTGTATCTCTCATTTCAATTTCCACCTTCATCGCAACCCGCAACTAGTCGAACAACACTCTCTGGAGTTCAAGAATCAAAATTTATAAAGGGCTTTTAGTCTAAATCATCATTCAAAGCTATCAACAAGTTTGATTTGATTATCATTTTAGATTGCTCATCCATTTTACACCTACGGCCGCAGCGTGTTCTTCGTTCATTCCTATCATCATTTCAAATCCAATCAGGTAATTGAACACCACAATACAATCGATTCTACATGAGAAACAATAGCCCTAAACTTAATTTGGTTAATAACAATGATTTGGGGTTTAATTTGGGACTAAACGATTCTAGGGTTCTTGGGAAAATTGGGGATTATGGAAGTCTTGTTTTTAAGATTAAAAACCCAATCCTTAACGCGGCTGAGAGCCTTAGTTCACTGGTAAAACACGTGACCCCTAAACAAGAGGTCCTCGGTTCGAATCCGGGGAACCTCATGTATTTTTTTGGGGCCTTTTTGGCCTTCAAAATAAATGTTAAAAATTTCAAAAAATTATAAAAATCATTTTATAAACTTTGATTATTTTAAAGTCCCTTAATTATTTTTCTAAAATTTATTTGTTAAAAGTACCTTCACATTTTTATTAAAAATCCTAAAGCTAATGTTATAATTAGCTTATCTTTATAAAATTAGACTTTAAGTGATAGTTTTAATTCACAAAAAAATTATTATTCCAAACGTCGTCTTTAAATTATTGTTTAAACCGTGTTTATTGCACTTAGTTGTAAAACTTTATTTAAGACTTTATTTAAACTTTATATAAATTTTACAAATTATTATAAGCGTTTTCTTTTTCATACCTTTATATAAAATATAATATACTCCTTTTCATTGATTCCAAGAAATATAATTGGTCCCATTTGTTAAACATAATTAATTGACGAAGCCCAAGTACCAAATTAAAACCCTAAATCATGACTAAATGTTAACCCTATCGTTTAACTTAAACTTGTAATATCTATATATTTAGGTTCCTTGTGAGGATTTACGTTGGAACGAAGCCTATTATTATTCTTATTGGTCGTCATACTTATACTTATTTGCCATATGAGTTTTCTTGCCCCTTTTTATATTATTTCACATCGTTTTGGGGTGAAACATGTTAATCTTATCAACATACACTTGTAAACGTTTAAATCTTGTAAAGCACTTGCAATTCATACTTTTATTTGTCATGATTATTTGCGTTATTGTAAGTCTTATATGAGATACATATTTTGTTTACAATCATTAACTATTGCTAGCCTGGCGACGTCTTAGATCTTTGGGCCTGATGTAACATCTTGTATTTTTGGATTAATTAAAAGTTAGCATTGTTAATTCTTGTAAGGACTATTGTTGTCATTTGTGAAACTTGTGGATTATTTATGTTTGATTCTTTGTTCACATTAATTATTATTTTTATTTATTTTGAAAGTTAATAATTTAAAACATTTAAATTGAACATAATAACATTACTAATAGATTATGATAATAATAATAATAATAATAATCCTAATAATAGGACTAATAATTGTAATTATACAAGTAATCACAACATTTGCTTATTATGTTAAAAATAATAATAAAAGTTAACAATTTATAAAGTTAAACAATTAATAAGTTGTAAGAATAAGTAAAACTAAAAGTTTAATTAAGTTAGGGGGTGTTCTTATCATTTTATAAACTTTAAAGAGAATTATTTGCATAAAATAATAAGCATTGAAAACTATAGGGGCTAAATGTGTAATTTTTGAAAGTCAAACACAATTCCCCCCCTCTACCCGTGTTTCCGGCGGCTATGTTCGGCCAAACTCCGGCGGCCTTCCGGCCACTCCAAAACCCCCAAACTTTGTCGTTTCATGAGTTAAAAACGTCTCCAAACCGTTCTAGAACTCAAATCAAACTTAAACGCGTCGTTTAATCAAGGTTAAAGCATCGGTTATCACCTAAACAATCGCATAACCAAAGCCTTAAATCGTATAGCCGTTTGAGCATTTACACCTAATAATAATCTAATTAAACCAACCTGAATGATCATCTATCAATCACTAATCCAATGCAACTCACAATTCTACCTGAAACAAACACAAACATCTCCTTTGATTCTCTCCATTAACCACGACCTGCAACAATTCGAATACTATAATCAGGGCTTCAAAATCTGAAATTGATTGAGGGCTTTGATTCGTGATTGCCAATTGAAGCTTCACACGAGATAAATTGAATTATCATCGGCATTTACCCATCGTTCGCTCACCTTTTCGGTCGCTACTTGTTCTCTGTAGTGTGCATCTTCAATCGTTTATCAAACGGGTAATTATTTACATATAAACATTCGGTTAAACATGGGGAACAAAAGCCCCATGGTTAACAGTGTCCATGGAATCGATTAATGCACCAATTTGGGATAAATTGAACCTAGGGTTCATGTGTTTGGGTGGGGTTTGTAACTGATGTTTTTAACAATTGGGGACCAAGATAAACCGCGGCCAAGGCCTTGGTTCACTGGTTCCCCACTCGTCTGTCAATCTAGAGGTCCCAAGTTCGAACCCGGGCACCCTCTTGTTATTTTTAAAAAGGTGTTTTAGGCTTAATTCATTTATAGAAAAATTTTATTAAATATAAAAAATGATTTTTACAAACTTGTAATTTTTAAATCACTTAAATTATTTTTTGTAAATGTATTTTATTCATATAAAACATTTTTAACATTTTATTATAAGAACTATAACTAGGTATGGTAATAAAAATGATTTACATAATAATTTAAATTGTTAAGTTATTATTGAATCTTATGTTTTCTTTGATTGGAGATTTATCATGATAATTATAGTATTCAAATATATGTTATAATACACAAGTTATTAACAATGGATATAATTCCTTTAAAATTTTATAAAATGTTACTTCTTTATTAAACAAAATATAAATAAGAGTTCACTAAATTTATTTATAAAAACCCCCAAATCCTAATACCCTAGTTCACGTGAAATCGTTAATCTTATTATTGAACTTAAATCTTGTAAATATATATTTAGGTGCCTTGTAAAGATTTGCGTTGGATCGGCGACTATTAAATCTTATTAATCATCAAATATATACTTATTTGATTATGTGAGTATTTCTATACCCCTTTTTCATATTTTCACACTTTGGGGTGAAACATGTTACCTTATAATCATTGGACTTGTAAATTCGTTTGATTCTTGTAATGTAAGGCCCCGTTCCCGGGACGCCTACAATTGGTCATTCATCGCACATAAAACATATAATTACATTTGCATTAAGAAAACATTGCAGCTGAAACATTCAGAAATGACATCACGTTTCATTATAATTACTTTTGCCAAATAATACATCATTATCCGGTTACAAAATACATGTTTGCATTACATCACAAAAGCTTTATAAATGGATGCCATCCCAAAAGAGCCGAGTAGCCTTGCCGTGCCATCCTTAGCAATCATTTACCTACCAACTGGAAAACGTAATAAAAGTCAGTGTTGCTGAGTGAGTTCTAGTTTTATAAAATAAACATACTTTACTTTCATCAAAAACTATTCCATTATCATGCGATCATTCAACATACGTATATACAGATAATGTCATTATTATCTTTCATCTCATTCATTATCTTCCATTCTTTTCATTCATTCTTTCTTCCGAGTCTTTTGCGACATCGTAGTCGCTCACCTCAATGGCAATCTTAATGATTGCACGCTATCCGAGTCTTTTGCAACACAAAGTCGCTCACCTCATTGCCCATCTTATGATAGCAAGCTATCCGAGTCTTTTGCAACACATGGTTGCTCACCCCAAGGCAACATCACGATAGCACTTTACTCGAGTCTTTTGCAACGACAAGGTTGCTCACCCCATAGGCAATCTAAATGATTGCACTTCATCCGAGTCTTTTGCAACACAAAGTCGCTCACCCCATAAATATATGCTTGCAAGCCTTTCTTTCGTTCATTCGCACAAAGTCGCTCACCCCATAAATATATGCTTGCAAGCCTTTCTTTCGTTCATTCGTCATTCATTAATGCATGCATTCTTACTTCATGTTCCTCTTTCATTATCTTTCGCTTTACATTACATAATACTTCATTCATTCATTAACATGACACGTAAAGCCACAAGAAAGATAAGCATACATCATAATAAGGAACATATCATACACATTCATCATCATCATACAGGGCAACATCATACATTCATAATATGCATAAACATGCAACATCATCATCATCATGCCCTACATGCTCTCTAAGGCCATAACCGTCCTCTTACATGCTCTTACGGGTTACTTTACGTCAAACTTACATCTGCACCTTCCCCCGAAGGCCAGAAGTCAAACTACATATTCCTTCGAGTGCAACAGCCCTATTCGGGCGTATGGACACCCTTCAGTCGCATGGCCTCCATGCGACTGAACATCATGCGACTGGACTCATACGGATGATCATCTATGCGAATGAACATTCAATCATGCGTATGGACCTTGTGCGAATGGGATTACTGCGAATGGGCACCTATGCGACTGAACTCATGCGAATGGACTCATGCGACTAAGCATCTATGCGACTGAACCCTCAGTCGTGCAATCCCCATGCGACTGGACTTCCAGTCGTGCGACTGAAGCCTTAGTCGTGCGATTGAACCCTCAATCGTGCGAATGAATCCCAATCGTGCGAATGACCCTCAATCGCCCCTCAATCGGCCGTATGGCGTCCATTCGGTCGCCTAGCCCTAGCTGATGCAGAATGGAGTTCATCCCGAACCCAATCTGCCATTTTCGGCCTCCAAGCTCATCCAAACCCATTCTAAGCCTAAATTAACCCTCCTGGACCTTAGGAATGCATACCATAACACCATTCAAGCACACACAAGCCCGGAATCATACACTAAACGCATCATACACATCACACCCAAATGGGTCAAACACACACACACATACAAAAACGGGTTTTGAACATCTTCCAGCCCCAAAATCAGTTGAAAACTAGTAAAAGGGGGGTCCTAGAACTCACACAATCGAGCACAACGTCAAGGGCTTCGATTTGGCTTGCTACTCGACGAATTTGGACACCCGAATCACCCAAAACACCCCTTTTTCTCCTTCTCCTCTTCTCTTCTTTGTGAGCTGAAAATTTGTGGTGTGTGGGGAGAGTGGGCTGCCCTCTCCCTACAAATATCACCTCATTCCCAATTTCTTTGTTGGCGAGTTGGTCCCTCGATTGGACTTTATTTTCTTTTCTTCTTCGCCGGCTTCAAAATAATAAATTTCCGGGTGTTACAAGTCCACCCCCTTAAATAGGTTCGTCCCCGAAACCTGTATTCCTCGAACAAACGTGGATAATGCTGCCTCATTTCTTCCTCAGTCTCCCACGTTGACTCGGATCCCTTTTTGTGCTTCCACTGTACACGCACAAGAGGAACCACTTTATTCCTTAGCCTCTTCTCCTTTCGGTCGATGATTGCCACTGGTTGCTCCACATAATTGAGCCTTTCGTCTACCTCGATATCCTCCAGTGAAACAATCATATCTTCATCCGCTGGCACTCCTTAGATGAGATAAAGGGAATGTCGGGTGATACTCCACTGACTCATCTGGTACTCCAGTCTATAAGCCAGTCTATAAGCCACCTCTCCTACTCGAGCAATGATTCGGAAAGGACCTATATACCTGGGGCTCAACTTGCCCCGCTTTCTGAATCGGATAATACCCTTCCAAGGTGAGACCTTCAACATAACCCGGTCACCCACCTGGAACTCAATCGGCCTGCGTCGTTTGTCAGCATACGACTTCTATCTATCTTTGGCTGCCTTCATGAAGGCTTTAATCTTCTCAAGCTTCTCAGTCGTAGCTTCGATTACCTCGACGCTTCCCAATTCCTTTTGACCAATATCACCCCAACAAACAGGCGTTCTGCATCTCCTACCGTATAGCATCTCATATGGAGGCATACCAATGCTGGCATGATAACTGTTGTTGTATGAGAATTCGGCTAACGGTAGGTGGTCATCCCAACTTCCACCAAAATCAATCACACATGCCCGGAGCATATCTTCCAGCATCTGAATGGTCCTTTCTGACTGACCATCAGTCTGGGGATGATAAGCCGTGCTAATATGTAACCTCGTCCCCATAGCGTCGTGGAACTTCTTCCAAAATTTAGATGTAAACCGAGTGTCGCGATCCGACACAATAGACACCGGCACACCATGACGAGTTACAATTTCCTTGATGAACAGATCAGCCAACCTCTCAAATGAATATGTCTCGCGGATCGGTAGAAAGTGAGCACTCTTCGTCAACCGGTCAACTATCACCCATATGGCATCGTACCCTTTCGGGGTACGCGGCAGCTTTGTAATGAAATCCATGGTGATGTGCTCCCACTTCCATTCCGGTATATCCAGAGGTTGTATCTTCCCATACGGCTTTTGATGCTCGGCCTTCACCTGTAAGCAAGTAAGGCACTTACTCACATACTCCACCACATCGCGCTTCATACCCGGCCACCAATAATCTTTTTTCATATCATGGTACATCTTCGTGGCACCAAGATGAATGGAGTACCGAGTCTTGTGAGCTTCATCCATTACCTTCACCCGTAGATCCCCAAAACGAGGAATCCATACACGACTGAATCGGGTTCTAACACCGAGTGTGTTTTCACCCAATTCCCCAACCAGACCTCTCATTCTTTCAGAGTTAAGATGATCTTCTTTCAATGCCTCATCCTGAAACTCTTTGACTTGCTTCATTACGTCCGAGGTCATGATCAGTTGATACGCCTTCACCCGAATCGGCTCGGGCCTCTCCTTCCGGCTAAGGGCATCAGCCACCACGTTGGCCTTGCCCGGATGGTAGTGGATCTCACAATCATAATCCTTTATAAGTTCCAACCACCGTCTCTGCCTCATGTTCAGATCCTTCTGCTCGAAGAAATACTTCAGACTCTTGTGGTCGGTGAATATGGTGCACTTCGTCCCGTACAGATAGTGCCTCCAAATCTTTAGCGCAAAGACCACAGCTGCTAGCTCCAAGTCATGAGTAGGATAATTGACCTCATGAACCTTCAACTGTCGGGATGCATAGGCTATAACCTTTCCTCTCTGCATTAACACACACCCCAATCCCGAGTAAGAAGCATCGGAATAAACCACCAGATCTTCACTTCCATCGGGTAATGACAGAACAGGAGCTTGAGTCAATCTCGCCTTCAGTTCTTCAAACGCCTTCTCTTGAGCTTGACCCTATACGAACTTCACATCTTTTCGGGTCAACTTAGTCAGTGGAGAAGCAATCTTAGAGAAGTCTTGGATAAATCTTCTATAGTAACCCGCCAAACCCAAGAAACTACGAATCTCGGATGGCGTCTTTGGTGACTTCCATTGCATAACCGCTTCCACTTTTTCCGGGTCCACCATTATCCCGTCAGGATTCACCATGTGACCCAAGAATTGAACCTCGCGCAACCAGAACGCGCACTTGGAGAATTTAGCATACAACTTCTCCCTCCTCAGCGTCTCTAGAACCTCCCGAATGTGTCCGACATGCTCTGCTTCGCTCCTCGAGTAAATCAGGATATCATCAATAAACACAATCACTGATTTACCCAACATAAGCCGACACACACGGTTCATCAAATCCATAAAAGCAGCTGGCGCATTGGTCAAACCAAAAGACATGACAATAAACTCGTAGTGACCATAGCATGTACGGAAAGCTGTTTTAGGAATATCTTGCTCCTTCACCTTCAACTGATGATAACCAGACCGGAGATCTATTCTCGAAAACCAACTGGCACCCTGAAGCTGATCGAACAAATAATCTATCCTCGGTAAGGGGTATCGGTTCTTCACTGTCAACTTGTTCAGCTCGCGGTAGTCGATGCACATCCTCATACTACCGTCCTTCTTCTTTACAATCAGGGCCGGAGCACCCCAAGGAGAGATACTCGGTCTAATGAACCCCTTATCAAGCAACTCTTACAACTGCTCCATCAAATCTTTCATCTCGGTCGGAGCCAACCGATACAGTGCCTTGGCGACAGGTTCGGCACCCGGTATCAGATCAATCTGAAACTCAATCTCTCTGTCAGGTGGCACTCCTGATAAGTCTTCTGGGAACACATCTGGAAAGTCACACACAACCGGTACATCGGCTAGTTGTGGTGTTGGCGTATCCACATCCTTTACATAGGCCAAGTAGGCACTACATCCACGCCTCATACACTTCCCCGCCACCGCCATCGAGATCACTTTCGGAATCGTAGTAACCCGATCACCATAAACCGTCACTGTACTACCGTCAGGCGCCGACAACTGAATCATCTTCTTGCGACACACAATGTTCGCCTCGAAATCCACTAACCAATCCATCCCAAGGACCAAATCAAAATCACCTAAGGTCATCACAAACGGTCTAAGAGGAAACTTATGACCCTCGAGTTCAACATCACAATTCTCTATCATCTCGGAAATCCTGGTAGACTTACCTATGGCAGTTTCTACATAAAAGGGCGCATCAACACGTCTACTACTAACAGAAGAAGCTAAAGTTTGGTTCACCAAAAACGTACCGGACACGACATCAGGGTCCGTACTAGCTTCCTCATGTGTCATGGTAAATGCCATGGTGCTCGCCCTTGGTCCTTCACCTCCTGTCTTCTTCGCCCCAGAGCTCTCAGCCCTTGGCCTCTTGCAATCTTTGCTCATGTGACCCTCTTCACCACAGTTAAAGCATCGGACCGTACGACAGTACTTTGCCATGTGCCCCGCCTTTCCACACTTGAAGCACAAGTTGACCCCAACCTGCACTCCCCACTATGCTCCCGTCCACATTTACACAACCTTCTCGATCCCGCACCCGACATGACCACACGGCGATCATCCACCCGTGCCTTCATATTACCCGTCGAGGCATTACCCCGACCAAACCTCTTCCCCTGCCAGTTCCGATCACCACCGCTCTTCCTGCCACCATCAGTCACCACCACCGTCCTCTCATCGTACAATCTTCCCGCTAAATCCACCGCCGACCTAAACGTGCTCGGCCAGGCAGCAATCATGTGCCTGCGAATATCCGCCGGCAAACCCTGTATATACCTCTCTGATCTTCGGGACAGAGGTGTCACTTGATCCGGCACCAGACGTGCCATCTCGTTGAACTTCGTGGTGTAGTGTTGGTGTGTCATGGTTCCCGCCTCCAGTGCAGAAACTCCCTTTCAACCTTATCCATTTCCCGATGAGGACAAACCTCCTCGATCACCATCTTCTTCGGTTCGGGCCACCCCATTCTCCCGATTGCCCGATTACCCTCCGCTTGGACAATGTTGTCCCACCAGCATAGTGCCGAGTCCACAAAGAAATGGTGGCAAACTTTACTTTTTGATCTTCCCGGCACTCGCTGATGTCGAGAACAGCCTCCATTCTCTCTCACCCATCGGTGCAGCCAGCGGCAGCATTGCCATTACCGTCACAAAGTAGGGGGCTTGCATCTGATAAATAAACACCCGTAGTTACAGCCTCGCGTCACCTCCGCACAGGCTCCTCTTCCTCTTCCTCCTCGTTATCGGAGAAGATCGTTTCAGGCTCCGGTTGCTCCCCCGAGGCCCTGTTTCTCTCCTTCCTCTCTTCCTCCTTCACAGCTTTGATGACTTCGGTCACCACAAGACAGTAAGATTGTCTGCATGACCTGATGTACTTCCTCAACACAGCCTCCTTTACCGAGGCCCTCAAGTTCGCACTCTCATCCCCAGCTTCTGGATGAGGAGTCTCAGGTTCTGCAGGAACCTCTTTCTCAGCTCTACTAGGCCTTCCTCTTTAGGGCGTGGTTCAGCATCAGGGCCACCACGGCCTCCACCCCTAGAAGCTCTAGAAGATCTACCACCAGCCATCCTCTAACACACTAAAAGATTCAAACACCAACACGGTCATTCAAGGAAACAACTCAGATTATGTCAAGTATAGTAAGTCCCTAATTACAGTGGCCAGTTGTGATTAGCCACTTACTTTACTCTTCATACCCCAAGCATTACCTGTCCTGACTACATCAGTATTCAAATCTACATACAACACATAACCACATACCATGCGCACATAAAACCGGTTAACTTTAAGAAAATACCTGATGGCACGCAGCTACTCAGTTTGGCATCATATTCCCCTTTCGTCCCTTCTCTCAGTTTAAGTTAAGGTTTATTTTGAAAATTTACCCATTTCACTTAAACTTTGGCTCTGATACCAACTTGTAAGGCCCCGTTCCCGGGACGCCTACAGTTGGTCATTCATCGCACATAAAACATATAATTACATTTGCATTAAGAAGACATTGCAGCGGAAACATTCAAAAATGACATCACGTTTCATTATAATTACTTTTGCCAAATAATACATCATTATCCGGTTACAAAATTCATGTTTGCATTATAACACAAAAGCTTCATAAATGGATGCCATCCCAAAAGAGCCGAGTAGCCTTGCCGTGCCATCCTCAGCAATCATTTACCTGCCAACTGGAAGATGCAATAAAAGTCAGCGTTGCTGAGTGAGTTCTAGTTTTAATAATAAAACATACTTTACTTCCATATAAAACCATTCGTTACTTTAACGTGATCACACATCATACGTACGCATAGATAATATCATTATTATCTTCTTCATCCATTCATTCGTTCATTCGTTCCTTTTAACTTACTTGCGCATCGGACATCATCCATACCAATACCATATGCTACACCCCAATTAGTCTCAGCTACCGGGCCGAAGTCAATAAATGAACAGCTAAACGTATGCCACGGTACTGGGGTTAACCGATCAGTCTTAGCTACTGGGCCGAAGTCAATAAATGAACAGCTAAACGTATGCCACAGTACTAATGATAACTGACCAGTCATAGCCACTGGGCCGAAGTCAATAAATGAACAGCTAAACGTATGCCACAGTACTAAGGGTTAGCGGTAGAGGTTTCACATAATGGTCAATCACAAAGAAGGACCCGTTATCCGATGCATGCAAGACATGTCATTTCTTTCCACTTTACGTTACATAATACTTCATTTCGTTCGTCATAATACGTAAAGCCATAGGAAAGGTAATCATACATCATAATAAGGAACATATCATACACATTCATCAACATCATACAGGGCAACATCATACATTCATAATACGCATAAACATGCAACATCATTATCATGCCCTATATGCGCTCTAAAGCCATAACCATTCTCTTACATGCTCTTACGGTTCACCTTACGTCCAAACTTACATCTGCACCTTTCCCTGAAGGCCAAAAGTCAAACTACACATTCATTCGAGTGCAACAGCCCTATTCGGGCGTATGGACACCCTTCAGTCGCATGGCCTTCATGCGACTGAACATCATGCGTCTGGACTCATGCGGATGGTCATCTATGCGAATGAACATTCAATCGTGCGTATGGACCTTGTACGAATGGGATTACTGCGAATGGGCACCTATGCGACTAACCTCATGCGAATGGACTCATGCGACTAAGCATCTATGCGACTGAACCCTCAGTCGCACATCCCTCATGCGACTGGACTCCCAGTCGTGCGACTGAATCCCAATCGTGCGAATGACCTTCAATCGCCCTCATTCGGCCGTATGGCCTTCATTCGGTCGCCTAGCCCTAGCTGATGCAGAATGGAGTTCATCCCGAACCCAATCTGCCATTTTCGGCCACCAAGCTCATCCAAACCCATTCTAAGCCTAAATTAACCCTCCTGGACCTTAGGAATGCATACCCCAACACCATACAAGCACACACAAGCCCGAAATCATACACTAAACACATCATACACATCACACCCAAATGGGTCAAACACACACACACACATAAAAACGGGTTTTGAACATCTTCCAGCCCCAAAATCAGTTGAAAACAAGTAAAAGTGGGGTCCTAGAACTCACACAATCGAGCACAAAGACAAGAGCTTCGATTTGGCTTGCTACTCGACGAATTTGGACACCCGAATCACCCGAAACACCACTTTTCTCCTTTTTCTCCTCTTTTCTCTCTTCTCCTCTTTGTGAGCTGAAATTATGTGAAGTGTGGGGAGAGTGGGCTGCCCTCTCCCTACACATATCACCACATTGTCCGACTTTTCTTCGTTGGCGAGTTTGGTCCCTCGACTTTGGACTTTATTTCTTTTCTTTCTTCATCGGCTTCAAAATAATAAATTTCCGGGTGTTACAAGCCACAAGAAAGATAAGCATACATCATAATAAGGAACATATCATACACATTCATCATCATCATACAGGGCAACATCATACATTCATAATATGCATAAACATGCAACATCATCATCATCATGCCCTATATGCTCTCTAAGGCCATAACCGTCCTCTTACATGCTCTTACGGGTTACTTTACGTCAAACTTACATCTGCACTTTCCCCCGAAGGCCAGAAGTCAAACTACACATTCCTTCGAGTGCAACAGCCCTATTCGGGCGTATGGACACCCTTCAGTCGCATGGCCTCCATGCGACTGAACATCATGCGACTGGACTCATACGGATGATCATCTATGCGAATGAACATTCAATCGTGCGTATGGACCTTGTGCGAATGGGATTACTGCGAATGGGCACCTATGCGACTGAACTCATGCGAATGGACTCATGCGACTAAGCATCTATGCGACTGAACCCTTAGTCGTGCAATCCCCATGCGACTGGACTTCCAGTCGTGCGACTGAAGCCTTAGTCGTGCGATTGAACCCTCAATCGTGCGAATGAATCCCAATCGTGCGAATGACCCTCAATCGCCCCTCAATCGGCCGTATGGCCTCCATTCGGTCGCCTAGCCCTAGCTGATGCAGAATGGAGTTCATCCCGAACCCAATCTGCCATTTTCGGCCTCCAAGCTCATCCAAACTAATTCTAAGCCTAAATTAACCCTCCTGGACCTTAGGAATGCATACCATAACACCATTTAAACACACACAAGCCCGGAATCATACACTAAACGCATCATACATATCACACCCAAATGGGTCAAACACACACACATACAAAAACTGGTTTTGAACATCTTCCAGCCCCAAAATCAGTTGAAAACTAGTAAAAGGGGGGTCCTAGAACTCACACAATCGAGCACAACGTCAAGGGCTTCGATTTGGCTTGCTACTCGACGAATTTGGACACCCGAATCACCCAAAACACCCCTTTTTCTCCTTTTTCTCCTCTTCTCTTCTTTGTGAGCTGAAAATTTGTGGTGTGTGGGGAGAGTGGGCTGCCCTCTCCCTACAAATATCACCACATTTCCCAACTTTTCTTCATTGGCGAGTTTGGTCCCTCGACTTTGGACTTTATTTTCTTTTCTTTCTTCGCCGGCTTCAAAATAATAAATTTCCGGGTGTTACATGTAAACTCTTGGAAATTCACTTATATGTTGTGGTTAGGTTATCTTTGTAATTACCATGTATTGACGATTATATGTGCAATCATTAACTATTGCTAGCCTGGCGACGTCATAGATCTATGGGCCTGACAAGCCTACTTGGTTAATCCAAGTACACTTAGCTAATCGTATAAACTTGTAAACGTGGAAACTTGTAAACTGTCATGGTTTGATTGTGCATCTATCTTACATCCCTAGTTACTTTGATCACTAACTTATAACATGAATTGCCATCTTTTATATACTTATGTATTAAAAACTATGGAAATCTTACCAACTTTATGTTGACCTTTTATTTTTAATATGTTTCAGGAAATGCGCAAGTTTGATTGCTACCCTTGAAGCTTATTCACACCTAGGAATAGACCTAGTTAAATAAATGGATGGACTTGAATTATTTTTTATTATGTATTGTTGAATTCCTTATTTGAGACTTATCTTTGTAATGTTACATTTGAAAGTTGTGATTATTATATTTGAGATTAATAATAGTTTTATGTGGCTGTGAACAATCTTAACCCTCACATCTCGACGATTTCTCCGTCAAGGTTGGGGTGTGACAGATTGGTATCAGAGCCCATAACTATAGGGATTTAGGTTATTATAAATGGTGACCTAGACTATAGTTTATGCATGAACCTTATAGAATCATATTTCTATCTTGTAAAAATATATTGTTTGCATGCTACATAATGTTATGCATCCTTATGTGCAATTTGATGCCTTAGCATACGATTGCCTTGTAAATGCCTAAACATTGTTACTTGTCTCCCCTAGACTTATTCTTGATTCTTTAACTCTCCCCGACGAATGAAACTTCTTAATCTTATTCTCAACGACATGTGGGTTCGTACGCTTTATATCTATGTTTTAAATCTTTAGACTTTATGTCTAATCTATACAAATCTCATCAAGGTTTTGATTCCATGAACCTAAGAAATATTGTGTGACACATAGACACCTGTATCCTGGATTTCCTGGCAAAAGGCTTTCGGGCTAAGGTAAGCATTTTGCATAAATCCTACGGGACTAGTTATGCTTACTTGGGGATTTTTGGGATGAGTGATAAACTATGGTCAACATACACAATTTTCTAAGGCAAATGGGTCAATTTACCTTGACGTGTCAATGTTTCCAAATGGTAATGCGTTACCAAATGGAACCATTCCATGTGCCTTACAACCTTTGACTTATTCTTGTTTAAATTACTATCCTTTATTATTCTCACTCCCGTGTTTAACTCATTTTGTATATCCAGCATGTCTCGTCACCGTGGAAAGCGTGGAAGTTCCAACCGTAAGCTAGTCGCCATGATTGCATGACAAATGGCTATCGTCATCCCAACCATGGTCGCCGAACTCAATAGCACCTTGATGACCAATTCCAGTAACAGTGGAAATGGTCAAGGAGAAAACAGCAACAACCAAGGCAGAAAGAATCGCACCTACACCTTCAAACATTTCAACTCGTGCAAACCCACTAGCTTTAGTGGAAAAGAGGGAGCCATTGAACTTCTCGAGTGGTTCGAGAGTATGGAGAACACGTTCATCGTGAGCGAGTGTCCCGATGAGTTCAAGGTTTGTTAGGCTGCAAGTGTCCTTCAACAACGGGCACTAACATGGTGGAATAGTGAAAAGAGGAACCTAGGGACTGAAGTTGCCTTGGCATTATCTTGGGAAGAATTTAAGGACATAATGATCCAAAAGTTCTGCCCGAGGAGCGAGTTGCAAAAGCTGGAGGAAGAATTCTGGAATCTTAAGCAAGATGGTTTAAATCACTTGGCTTATTCCACTCGGCATCATGAGTTGAGTATGCTTCTACCACACATGGAGGACATCATGCCCCACAACATTGAGAAATTTATCAAGGGGGTACCACCTCAAATTCAAGATGTCGTGGTGGGTAGTAAGCCCACGAATTTGGAAGAGGCAATTACTATCACCGCGCAGCTCACCGAGAATCATATTAGGGCTGGCACTATGTCGGTGAAGGGTGCCAAAACTGCTGCGAAGGTGACACCCGAGGCAACAAGGGAGGTAAGGGCCGAGTCATCCTCTCAAAACAAGAAGCGTAAGTTCACCCCGACACGCAACTACGCTGTGACAGCACCAAATGCTCCTAAAACACAAATGGTGGTTGCGAATCAAGCTCCCGTGGCTAGAGCTTATGCTGGGCCATATCCGATGTGTAATATGTGCAAGTACCACCACGCGAGCAACATTCCATGTCGAGTCTGCTCGCTGTGTGGGAGGTATGGGCATTTGGTGGCTACTTGCCTTCGCGCAACAACACTGCGGTGCTTACCAACCGAACCTGCTATAACTGTGACGAGCCTGGTCATATTCGTCCGCAATGTCCTCAAAATACGGGAACTGTGCCACCGGCTCGTGAAAGGGCTTTCAACATCAACGCAATCAAGCACAAGCCAACAACAACGTGGTGAATGGTACGTCGTTGAATCTCTTTTAAATTGTTCTTTGTCTTGTAAAAGTTTCTACCTGTGTTCATCATACCAATAATAGGTTATTACCAAACAGGTATGTATCTTGTAAATAGTCATTATGCTTCTGTATTGTTTGATTCGGGTGCGGATAGGAGTTTCGTGTCCTTGGAGTTCGAGCCTATACTTTCTATGCCGCGTGTTAATCTGGAAAGATCCTTCACGGTTGAAGTTGCTGATGGAAAATCGATCGTCGTTGACGTCGTAGTATGTGATTGTACCTTGAGCCTTAACGAGCACGAGTTCCTCATCGACCTTATTCCTATGCAACTTGGAAGCTTTGATGTTAATATCGGCATGGATTGGTTAACCAAGCAACATGCGGAAATTCTATGCTTCGAGAAGTGCATTCGAATTCCTTTACCGTCGGGAGATACTTTGAAAGTTTTTAGGGATAAATCTTCCCAATGACTCAAACTTATGTCCTGCATCAAGGTCCGAAAGTGCTTAAGTGAGAACTACGTAGCTTTCATGGTGTATGTAGTTAATACGAAAGCCAAGGGTAAGGAACTGAAAGACATTCCTGTCATGTGAGATTTTCTCGAAATGTTTCCTAAGGATCTTAAGGAGTTACCTCCTGTGCGAGAAGTTGAGTTCAAGATTGACTTGATCCCTGGTGCGAACCCTGTGGCTAAATCACCTTATCGCCTTGCACCGTTTGAAATGCAAGAACTAGCTAGTCAACTGCAAGAGTTGACCGATAAGGGTTTCATTCTTCCTAGTTCTTCACCATGGGGTGCACCTGTGCTATTTGTGAAGAAGAAAGATGTTTCATTCCGTATGTGCATCGATTACCGGGAACTCAACAAGCTTACCATCAAGAATCGATATCCTCTTCCTCGAATCGATGATCTCTTTGATCAACTTCAAGGAGCAACCCAATTCTTGAAGATTGATCTAAGTTCTGGGTATCATCAATTACGTGTCCACGATGACGACATTCCAAAGACCGCTTTTCGTACTCGATATGGACATTACGAGTTCATGGTTATGCCTTTTGGCTTGACCAATGCACCTGTCGTGTTCATGGATCTCATGAATCGAGTATGTAAACCGTATTTGGATAAGTTTGTGATCGTGTTCATTGATGACATTCTTATTTATTCCAAGACAAAAATTGATCACGAGATGCACTTGCGACAAGTTCTCGAACTTATAAAGAAGGAGCAACTATACGCCAGGTTCTCCAAGTGTGAGTTCTGGCTAAAAGAAGTTCATTTCTTAGGGCATGTGGTGAATAGCCAAGGAATTCACGTTGATCCTGCTAAAATAGAAGCCATGAAAAATTGGTGTGTTCCCACAACCCCAACCGAGATTCGTTCTTTTCTGGGCTCAGCGGGATATTACCGTAGGTTCATAGCAAACTTTTCGAAGATTGCTAAACCATTAACGACGCTAACCCAAAAGAACCGACTTTCTGAATGGGGACCTGAACAAGAAGAGGCTTTCGAGACATTGAAAAGCTAGTTGTGTAATGCTCCTATTCTAACACTTCCCGATGGAAACGACGACTTTACCGTATACTGTGATGCCTCTAATCAAGGTCTTGGTTGTGTTCTCATGCAACGAGGCAAAGTCATAGCATACGCGTCGAGGCAATTGAAGGTTCATGAAGTGAACTACACAACCCATGATCTTGAACTTGGTGTTGTCATTTTTGCTTTGAAGATCTGGCGACATTATCTTTATGGGACACGATGCATAGTCTACACTAATCATAAGAGTCTCCAACACGTGTTCAATCTAAAGGATCTCAACATGAGGCAAAGACGTTGGATTGAGTTGATTAGCGACTACGACTGTGACATTCACTATCACCCTAGAAAGGAAAATGTTGTAGCCGACGCGCTGAGTCGCAAGGTCCACAACAAGACTGTCTTGCTTCAAGAAATCCGAGATCGAAGGCAATGGTTTGATACGTTAGGGGAATTTGATACCGAGATTCATGTGGATGTCAACGAGGCTACTATCATGCTTCAAAACATAAGAATTGATAGTGATCTCGAGTTATGCATTCGCGAGGCTCAACAAGCGGCGTTAAGCGACGAAGGGAAAGATGAAGATTTGGTGTTTAACATTCGGTCACAACTAGAGACAAAACCGATCGGCATGTGGTACTTTTTGAATGGACTTTGGATCCCGAGTAGAGATAATCTTCGACATTTCATTATGAATGAAGCTCATCAGACCCGATATTCCATTCATCCTGGCTCTGATAAGATGTACATGGACCTGTGTGGTCAATATTGGTGGCCTGGATTGAAGAAAGATATCGTGCTTATGTTTCGAAGTGTCTCACATGTGCAAGAGTCAAAGCCGAGCACCAACGACCAAGTGGTTTACTTGAACAACCCAAAATCCCTATGTGGAAATGGGAACATATATCCATGGATTTCATAACCAAGCTACCTCACACTCCTCGTGGTCATGATAGTATATGGGTGATTGTTGACCGTTTGACCAAAACAGCACATTTCATACCAATACTAGACACATACAAAGTTTCAAGATTGGCTCGCATCTACATTGACGAAATTGTGAGTCGTCATGGCGTGCCGTTGCGCATCATATCCGACCGAGACGCTCGTTTCACTTCGCACTTTTGGTCGTCTATGCAAGAACTCTTGGGTACTCAACTGGATTTAAGTACGGCTTACTATCCCCAAACTGATGGTCAAACTGAACGAACAATTCAAACCCTCGAGGACTTGCTACGTCTTTGTGTCCTTGACTTTGGTGGTGATTGGGATACGCATTTACCGATCGCGGAATTTTCGTATAACAAAAGTTATCACTCGAGTATCAAGATGGCACCATTCGAAGCTCTTTATGGTCGTAAATGCCATTGACTGATTTGCTGTACCGACATTGGTAAAAACTTCATCACTGGTCCTGAACTTATACAAGAAACGACCGATAAAGTTTCCATAATCCGCAAGAACCTTGAAGTAGCAAGAAGTCGACAAAAGAACTATGCCGATAAGCGTCGCAAGCCATTGGAGTTCCAAGTTGGGGATATGGTTCTTTTGAAGGTTTCACCGTGGAAGGGTGTTGTTCGCTTTGGAAAGAAGGGTAAACCGGCTCCAAGATTTGTAGGACCTTTCAAAATTCTGAAAAGGATTGGGAAAGTGGCTTATAGACTGGAACTACCTTCCGACCTCAGTGGAGTTCATCCTGTGTTCCATGTCTCAAATTTGAGAAAGTGTTTGGTTGACGAGAGTCTGCATGTTCCACTGGAAGACATTCAGATCAACGAGTCATTGCACTTTGTTGAGAAACCTGTTGAAATTATGGATCGCATTATGAAGAAGACTAAAACCACAACTACTCCAATTGTCAAGGTTCATTGGGAGAATAAGCGTGGAGCTGAGTTCACTTGGAGCGTGAGGACCATATGAAGGAGAGATACCCGCATTTGTTCGCTTAGTTCATTCTTAATTTCGGGACGAAATTCTTTTAAGTTGGGGAGACTGTAACATCTTGTATTTTTGGATTAATTAAAAGTTAGCATTGTTAATTCTTGTAAGGACTATTGTTGTCATTTGTGAAACTTGTGGATTATTTATGTTTGATTCTTTGTTTACATTAATTATTTTTTTTATATTTATTAAAAAGTTAATAATTTAAAACATTTAAATTGAACATAATAACATTACTAATAGATTATGATAACAATGATAATAATAATAATAATCCTAATAATAGGACTAATAATTGTAATTATACAAGTAATTACAACATTTGCTTATTATGTTTAAAATAATAATAAAAATTAACAATTTATAAAGTTAAACAATTAATAAGTTGTAAGAATAAGTAAAACTAAAAGTTTAATTAAGTTAGGGGGTGTTCTTGTCATTTTATAATTTATAAAGAAAGTTATTTGCATAAAATAATAAGCATTGAAAACTATAGGGGCTAAATGTGTAATTTTTGAAAGTCAAACATAATTCCCCCCCTTCTACCTGTGTTTCCGGCGACTATGTCCGGCCAATCTTCGGCGTCGGGCCACTCCAAAACCCCCAAACTTTGTTGTTTCATGAGCTAATAACGTCTTCAAACCGTTCTAGAACTCAAATCGAACTTAAACGCATCGTTTAATCAAGGTTAAAGCATCGGTTATCACCTAAACAATCGCATAACCGAAGCCTTAAATCGTATAGCCGTTTGAGCACTTACACCTAATAATAATCTAATTAAACCAACCTGAATGATCATCTATCAATCACTAATCCAATGCAACTCACAATTCTACCTGAAACAAACACAAACATCTCCTTTGATTCTCTCCATTAACCACGACCTGCAACAATTCGAATACTATAATCAGGGCTTCAAAATCTGAAACTGATTGAGGGCTTTGATTCGTGATTGCCAATTGAAGCTTCACACGAGATAAATTGAATTATCATCGGCATTTACCCGTCGTTCGCTCACCTTTTCGGTCACAGCTTGTTCTTCGTAGTGTGCATCTTCAATCGTTTATCAAACGGGTAATTATTTACATATAAACATTCGGTTAAACATGGGGAACAAAAGCCCCATGGTTAACAATGTCCATGGAATCGATTAATGCACCAATTTGGGATAAATTGAACCTAGGGTTCATGTGTTTGGGTGGGGTTTGTAACTGATGTTTTTAACAATTGGGGACCAAGATAAACCGTGGCCAAGGCCTTGGTTCACTAGTTCCCCACTCGTCTGTCAATCTAGAGGTCCCGGGTTCGAACCCGGGCACCCTCTTGTTATTTATAAAATGGTTTTTTAGCCTTAATTCATTTATAGAAAAATTTTATTAAATATAAAAAATGATTTTTACAAACTTGTAACTTTCAAATCATTTAAATTATTTTCTGTAAATTTATTTTATTCATATAAAACATTTTTAACATTTTATTATAAGAACTATAACTAAGTATGGTTATAAAAATGATTTACATAATAATTTAAATTGTTAAGTTATTATTGAATCTTATGTTTTCTTTGATTGGAGATTTATCATGATAATATAGTATTCAAATATATGTTATAATACACAAGTTATTAACAATGGATATAATTCCTTTAAAATTTTATAAAATGTTACTTCTTTATTAAACAAAATATAAATAAGAGTTCACTAAATTTATATATAAAAACCCCCAAATCCTAATACCCTAGTTCACGTGAAATCGTTAATCTTATTATTGAACTTAAATCTTGTAAATATATATTTAGGTGCCTTGTAACGATTTGCGTTGGACCGGCAACTATTAAATCTTATTAATCATCAAATATATACGTGTTTGATCATGTGAGTATTTCGATACCCCTTTTTCATATTTGCACACTTCGGGGTGAAACATGTTACCTTATAATCATTGCACTTGTAAATTCGTTTGATTCTTGTAAACTCTTGGAAATTCACTTATATGTTGTGGTTAGTTGATCTTTGTAATTACCATGTATTGACGATTATATGTGCAATCATTAACTATTGCTAGCCTGGCGACGTCATAGATCTATGGGTCTGACTAGCCTACTTGGTTAATCCAAGTACACTTAGCTAATCGTATAAACTTGTAAACGTGGAAACTTGTAAACTGTTAAGATTTGATTTTGCATCTGTCTTACATCCCTAGTTACTTTGCTCACTAACTTATAACATGAATTGCCATCTTTTATATACTTATGTATTAAAAACTATGGAAATCACACCAACTTTATGTTGACCTTTTATTTTTAACATGTTTCAGGAAATGTGCAAGTTTGATTGCTACCCTTGAAGCTTATTCACACCTAGGAATGGACCTAGTTAAATAAATGGATGGACTTGAATTATTTTTTATTATGCATTGTTGAATTCCTTATTTGAGACTTATTTTTGTAATGTTACATTTGAAAGTTGTGATTATTATATTTGAGATTAATAATAGCGTTATGTGGCTTGAACAATCTTAACCCTCACATCTCGACGATTCCGCCGTCAAGGTTTGAGTGTGACACCTGACAAGCCTATTTGGTGCTAAAGCCGATGTATCGCCGGCTCCTGATGACGTATGACTTGTTCATCATGAGAACCAAGTACACTTAGCCAATCATATAAACTTGTAATTAAGTCGAGGTTTGATTGTAGCTATATGTGTTCTATAAACTTGCTAACTCATAACCTATGACATGAATTGCTACTTGTAACCTTTGATATATTATGTATATATAACCCTTGAAAACTCACCAACTTTATAGTTGACCCTTTATTTTTAACATGTTTCAGGAAACGCGCATGTTTGAAGTCAACTTTTGAAGCTTGCAATAAACTAGGATTTGGACCTAGTTAAAAGAATAAAGTGCTTATGTCATGTTTTGTTTTGTTAAAACTATTTCATGATTTAGACTATGATTGTATCTTCATTTGAAACTTATAATAATATTATTTTCATTTAAAGATAGCGTTATGTGGTTGTGAACAATCTTAACCCTCATATCTCGACAATTCCGTCATCAAGGTTGGGGTGTGACACTACTACACAAAATGCATACGCAACACTCCATGGCCATCTTCAAACACTCTTGCTCACAAATCCTCTAAATTCAATCCAAATGACAACTCTCCACCCACTGAGTCCATTATTAAGCACTAGACCATGGATACGTGTTTTAACTGATCAAAAACCTTGTATTCATTCAGTGGGAACCGAGAATCAAATTATAGTTACTAATTGAAAGTAATCATATGTCAAACATGAAACACAATATGTGATTGATGAAAAGAAGTTAAATCAAGGTAACACGACCAAGTGGATAACATTTGTTCTTATTTCAATCAAAATTGGGTGCTTATATAATTTTGCGTTAATTTATTCTCGAAAGCTTAATAAAATACATAAAAAAGGAACTAGTTATACAATGACGTTAAATAACAAGAGTTCTCACATAGATAGTTTTCGCTATCCATAACAACCATTCATAATATTCCAATTCCATTCTCAAGCCTTCTTAACACCCTTATAAACTAATCTAATCAAATCTGATTATAATGATAAGTAAATTCAAAATAAACAACCACAAAGAGAAGATAGTATCTTCGTTCAAATAGAGACCAAAGCCGAACATGAAAATAAACAAATCACTTTTAAAATCGATTCACTACTACACAAAATGTATACGTAACACTCCACGACCATATTCGAACACTCTTGCACAAAAATCCTCTAAATTCAATCCAAATGATAACTCTCCACCCACTGAGTCCGTTATTAAGCACTAGACCATAGATACGAGTTTTAACTTATCTAAACCCACTCGTATTCATTCAGTGAGAATCGAGAATCAAGCTATAGTTACGAAATAAAAGTAATCATATGTGAAACATGAAACACAATATGTGATTGATGAAAGGAAGTTAAATAAAGGTAACACGACCAAGTGGATAACATTTATTCTTGTTTCAATCAAAACTGGGTGCTTATAGGATTTTTCATTAAAGTATTCTCGAAACCCTAATAAAATACATAAAAAATGAACTAGTTATACAATGACGTTAAACAACAAGAGTTCTCGCATTGATAGTTTTCGCTATCCATAACAACCATTCGTAATATGCCAATTCCATTCTCTAGCCTTCTTAACCTTCTTATAACTAATCTAATCAAATCTGATTATAATGATCAATAAATTCAAACTAAACAACCACAAAGGGAAGATAGTATCTTCATTCAAATAAAGACCAAAGCCGAACATGAAAATAAACAAATCACCTTTAAAATCGATCCACTATATTAAAGTGGAAGATGATATTAATGATAAGTGAAACTTAATGAATGTTACCCCCGAGCCCGTTTGATGATGAAAAGTCTTGCAAGCACTATAATAGACTTCACTTATGTGAGTCTGATGTATGATGATGGATCTGTATTCATGAGCGGGCTATGTGCCTTGCAGTGTGGATCAACTGTCGGGGGTTAGCTACCGTTTTCATGTGTACCGACAGGGATTGGCATTCGTTGTCAATCAACATGGAGCTCTTGCTTTGTGCAATCTCGTTTATGATGAAAGTGAAAGATAATGAAAGAATGAAAGATAATGAACATGCTTATTATGATGCAAGTAATGTTATATTCTATGTTGTATGCATGGTCATTATATGAAGGATAAAGTTTATATTTTCTTATAATATTTAAAACTAGAACTCACTCAGCGAAGCTGACTTTTATGCATAATAGTTGGCAGGTAAGTGCTGATGCTGAGGATGGCACATGGAGCTACTTGGGGAGCTATGGATGGCATTCCCATTTATGAAATATTATTGTAATTTAAGAACAATTAGCATGTTTTGTTTGAAATTAAAGGACAAAAGTATGAGTACAATATGGTTTCTATGTTTTCAATGAATGTCTAATTATTTCCGCTGCAATGTTATATTATTAAACTGATTTTTATGCTATGATTAACCAACTGTGAGGCTTCCCGGGAACGGGGCCTTACAAGTTGGTATCAGAGCCAAAGTTTAAGAGAATTGGGTAAACTATTTTCAAAACCTAAACTTAAACTGAAAATGGGACCAAATGAAGGATGCCAATCCAAGTAGCTACGTGCCATCAGGTAAACGTTTCAAGTAAACCGGAATTATGTGTGTGTGCTATTTGTTTTATGTGCTTGTAGATTTGAATACTGATATGTGTTAGAATAGTGATTGCTTGGGACAGGAGGGTAAGGTAAGTGGTTAATCACACTTGGCCACTGTAATTAAGGACTTACCATACTTATAATGATCTGAGCAATTATCTTGAATAACCACTTTGGTGTTTGAATCTTATAGGAATTAGTTATGGCTGGTAGAAAATCTGGAAAGGCAACCCGAGGAGGTGCTCGTGGCGGGCGTACTACTGTGCCACGTGTCACCCGGAGCAAAGCTAAAGCTCCCGAGACTGTTCATGAGGAGTCAGACCTTCATAGTCACCCGGAGGGAGAGGGATCAGCCACCCTCAAACTCACTGTGAAGGAGGCTATCGCCGACGAAGTGTACAATGTCATGCAAAATGTCTTACCCTCGGTAGTGACCGAGGTGATCAAAGCAGTCAAGGATGGAGAGAAAGCTGAGAAGAAGGGGAAGGAAAGTGAGAAGAATTCAGGAAAGTCCACTGGGAGGACTGATGAGTCTGAAGAGGAGCCATCAAACCCTAAGGTGGTAGTCCATGATGACGATAGTGATGAAGAGTCCGAGAGAGAGACTACTAGAGGGTGCAACTATGGGGCATTTCAAAGGTGCAAGCCCCCAACCTTTGACGGTAACGGCACTGCTACTGCCGCTCATCGTTGGGTCAGAGAGATGGAAGCGGTACTGGAAATTAGTGAGTGCCGAGAGGATCAAAAAGTTAAGTTTGCCACTCATTCCTTTGTTGACTCAGCGTTATGCTGGTGGGACAATATTGTCCAGGCTGAGGGGAAGCGATCAATAGCCAAGATGAAGTGGTCTGAGTTGAAGGAGTTAGTGCTGGAGGAGTATTGTCCCCATCGGGAATTAGACAAGATTGAAAAGGAGTTCTTGTATTTGAAGGCTGGGAACATGACTCATCAAGAGTATACCTCCAAGTTCAATGAACTTGCAAGACTTGTGCCAGACATGGTGACGCCTGCGTCCAGGAAGATCAAAAGATACATACAGGGTTTGCCTGTGGACATCAGGAGGCACATGATTGCAGCCAGACCGGGTACGTTTAGGTCTGTGGTGGACTTAGCTGGGAGGTTATACGATGAGAGAGACCCAGTGCCTGTACAGAAGAAGGTGGAGAAATGGAATGGGAACAAGAATGGAAACGGGAAGAGGTTCGGAGGTGATAACTTTCGGAATGGAGAGAAGAGGATGAGGGTTGAAGATCAGTCTGGGAGACAGGGAAATACTGGGGAAGGAGGTGCTTGTAGAAAATGTGGAAAAGGTCATTCAGGGGAGTGCAGATTTGGGACGGGAAAATGTTTCAAATGTGGAGGCGAGGGCCACTATGCTAGGGATTGCAAGGTGGGGAAGTGTTACCTGTGTGGCGAGATGGGTCATGCAGGAAGAGACTGTAAGAAAGGAAAACCAGAAGGATCAGGAACTGTTAAAGCTGGAGATAAGGGAAGAAGTGACGGTTCAAAGGCGAAGGCGAGGGCATTCAACATAACTCGCGAGGAGGCCACGGCAGACCCAGAAGTAGTTTCAGGTATGTTTCTGGTAGACCATGAATATGCTTCTGTGCTCTTTGATTCTGGTGCTAGTAGGAGTTTTGTGTCTGCTGCCTTTTGTCGTTTGTTGCATGATAAGAGTAGAAAGTTAGATGAGCCTTTCTATGTAGAAACAGCCATTGGTAAGTCCACTAAGGTAACTGAGGTGGTTGAGGATTGCCTGATTGAGTTAGAAGATTGTAAGTTCCCTGCTAGGTTGCATGTTATGGCCTTAGGAGGTTTCGATGTGGTGTTAGGCATGGATTGGTTAGCTACCTATGAAGCCAATATAGTATGTAGTAAGAAGATAATTCGTCTAACAACGCCCGATGGTAGTTCTGTTACGGTTCGTGGAGATAAGGTGTGCTGTGTACCGAAGGTCGTGTCGATGATCACAGCTGAAAAGTACTTGAGACGTGGGTGCAGCGCTTACTTGGCCTATGTAAAAGATGTGGATGCACCAGAGCCACAATTATCAGACGTGCCAGTAGTGTGCGAGCTTCCTGACGTCTTTCCTGAAGACCTGACCGGTGTGCCGCCTGACCGCGAAATCGAATTTCAGATTGATTTGCTACCGGGAGCACAACCTGTCGCTAAAGCACCATATCGATTAGCTCCTTCGGAGATGGTAGAACTGAGGGACCAGTTGCAAGATTTATTGGATAAAGGCTTCATCCGACCGAGTATCTCTCCATGGGGTGCTCTGGTTTTATTCGTCAAGAAGAAAGATGGTAGCATGCGGATGTGCATTGACTATCGCGAGCTCAATAAGCTGACCGTAAAGAATCGGTATCCGTTACCAAGGATCGACGACCTGTTCGATCAACTTCAGGGTGCCAGCTGGTTTTCAAGGATAGACCTGCGGTCTGGTTACCACCAACTGAAGGTGAAAGAACAAGACATTCCTAAGACAGCGTTCCGTACGCGTTATGGACATTACGAATTCCTCGTCATGTCCTTTGGTTTAACCAACACGCCAGCTGCTTTCATGGACCTCATGAATAGGGTATGTCGACCAATGTTGGATAAATCGGTGATAGTATTCATCGACGACATTTTGATTTATTCAAAAAGTGAAGAGGAACATGCCGATCATATTCGAGAAGTATCGGAGACGCTTAGAAATGAGAAGTTATATGCTAAGTTCTCTAAATGCGCATTTTGGCTACGAGAAGTTCAATTTCTGGGTCATGTGGTTAATCCTGAGGGGATCAGGGTGGACCCTGCGAAGGTTGAAGCGGTAATGCAATGGGAACCTCCAAAGACGCCATCCGAGATTCACAGTTTCTTAGGCTTGGCAGGCTACTATAGGAGATTTATCCAGGATTTCTCCAAGATAGCTTCTCCTTTGACAAAGTTGACCCGAAAGGACGTGAAGTATGAATGGGGTACTGATCAGGAGAACGCCTTCCTAGAACTGAAGATGAGGTTAACTCAAGCCCCTGTCTTGACGTTACCTGAAGGGAACGAGGATTTGGTGGTCTACTCGGATGCCTCGTATGCAGGATTGGGTTGCGTGTTGATGCAACGAGGGAAGGTGATAGCCTATGCTTCTAGACAATTAAAGGTTCACGAGGCCAATTATCCTACCCATGATTTGGAGTTGGCCGCGGTGGTGTTTGCATTGAAGATTTGGAGGCATTACCTGTATGGGGTGAAGTGCACCATCTTCACTGATCATAAAAGTCTGAAGTATTTCTTCGAACAAAAGGAACTCAATATGAGGCAGAGGAGGTGGTTGGAACTGATCAAGGATTATGACTGCGAAATTCATTATCATCCAGGCAAAGCCAATGTGGTTGCCGACGCCCTTAGTCGAAAAGGACGACCCGAACCAATTCGGGTGAGGGCTTACCAAATAATCATGACGCCTGATGTTATGAAACAAGTGAGGGAGTTCCAAGATGAGGCATTAAGAGAGGACAGAGTCAACTCTGAAAGGATGAAAGGACAAGTTTCAGATTTGGGGGAAAACACCTTGGGAGTTAGAACCCGATCTGGGCGAATGTGGATCCCTCTCTATGGAGATTTGAGGGAGAAAATCATGGATGAGGCTCACAAAACTCGATATTCCATACACCCCGGTGCCACGAAAATGTATCAGGATCTGAAGAAAGATTACTGGTGGCCGGGAATGAAGCGAGACGTGGCTAAGTACGTGAGCAAGTGCCTAACTTGTCTGCAAGTGAAGGCAGAGCACCAAAAGCCATATGGGAAGATCCAGCCTTTGGATATCCCTGAATGGAAATGGGAACACATCACAATGGACTTCATCACGAAGCTACCTCGCACGGCAAGGGGAAGCGACGCAATCTGGGTGATTGTTGACCGTCTAACAAAGAGCGCCCATTTCCTACCAATTCGTGAGACGTATTCCTCTGAGAGGTTGGCAGAGCTATTTATCAAGGAAATCGTGGCTCGTCACGGCGTGCCAGTGTCTATCGTTTCGGATAGGGACACGCGGTTTACGTCCAAGTTCTGGAAGAGGTTTCATGACTCAATGGGGACTAGACTGCATATTAGTACGGCTTACCATCCCCAGACAGATGGTCAGTCGGAAAGGACGATCCAGACTTTAGAAGACATGCTACGAGCCTGTGTAATCGACTTTGGAGGAAGTTGGGATGAGCACTTACCGTTGGCAGAATTCTCATATAATAATAGTTACCATGCCAGCATTGGTATGCCACCTTACGAGATGTTGTACGGTAGGAAGTGCAGAACGCCCGTGTGTTGGGGTGACATCGGGCAAAAGGAATTGGGGAGTCTTGAAGTGATTGAGGTCACAACTGAGAAGTTAGATAAGATTAAGGCGTTCATGAAAGTTGCAAAGGACCGCCAGAAGTCTTATGCTGATAAGAGGCGTAGGCCGATAGAATTTGAGGTTGGTGACAAGGTTATGCTCAAGGTATCTCCTTGGAAAGGGATAATCAGGTTCCGAAAAAGGGGAAAGTTGAGCCCAAGATTTATAGGGCCATTCCGTATTATCGCAAGGGTAGGAGAAGTGGCCTACAGATTAGAACTACCTGATGAGTTGAGTGGAATTCACCCTACGTTCCATGTATCTCATCTCAGGAAATGTCTGGCAGATAATGATGCAGTTGTACCATTAGAAGACATTGAAGTCGATGAACGGCTAAATTATGTAGAGCAGCCGGTGGCCATCCTTGATTGGAAAGAGAAGCACTTACGAAATAAAGTGGTTCCACTAGTACGAGTACAGTGGAGACACAAAAAAGGATCAGAATCTACGTGGGAGACCGAGGAGGAGATAAGGAAATTTTATCCTCAGTTGTTTGATGACTGACAGGTTTCGAGGACGAAACCTAAATAAGTGGGGGAGACTTGTAACACCCCGAAAAGTCGAAACGAGTCATTAAGGATAATGGGCTTAAATAATGGGTATTTAATAAAAGAAGGAAATGGGTTATCGGCCAAATTGGATTTATGGACAAGAACCTAAGTGATTAAGGCCCATAATCAGCCCTTAACCTACCCAAATCAGCCTCCATCTCCATCATTACAACCCTGCCACCAAAATTCGTAGAGAGAGAAAGTAGAGAGAGAAAGTGGAGAAAACTCAAGATTTGAAGCTTCTAAGGTGAAGAGATTGAAGATCTGGGTGTTGGAGCATCAAGATCTAAGAAAGAAGCAACAAATCCAGGTAAGAATCGACCTCTAAACCCTTCTGTAGATCAAACCCGGATTCTAGGGTTTTGGGTTTTGAAAAGTTGCAAAGAATCGCATAAAGGTCACATTTTTACGTATGAAAACATGTATAAAGCTTAGATTTAGTCTCATGGATGATAAACTAAGAGATTGGACGTAAAAAGTTATGATTTTGGGTTAAAAACGGACTGGTTCGTAATTTTTATGCGATCTGCGAAACTGTATGTTCATCCAGCGAATTTGCATATTCAATCAGCGAAACTGTGGATCTTCCTGCGAAATTATAGTTTCGCAGGTAGTTTCGCAGACATGTTTTTCCAACGAAAGTTGGGCGAAACTGGCAGCAAAACTGGCAGCGAAGATGCCAGCGAAACTGCCAGCGAAGGTGCTAGCGAAACTAGCAGCGAAACTGCTGGTGAAACTAGCAGCGAAACTGTTGGCGAACCTAGCTGCGAAATTGTTGATCTTGCAGGGAAATTAGCAGCGAATTTAGGCAGAAATTAACCCCTTTAAGTGTTAGCTATTCTGCAGGCTGTGTAGAGTGATCCTAGCCTTGTAAGCTTAGCCTAGAAGTTATTCGTGGTATCCAGGTGAGTTCTAGATCCCCTATTTATAAGTTTTCCATGTTTTGGGGCTATTATGCATACTAAATTTACGTTTTTAAATGACTAAGATTTTAAGGGATTTTAACAGGAAGAACGATTTTTCTATAAGTAAATGTGCTATATAAATGTTTAAATATAAAAATTTTTCGCGCTGACCTGGCAGCCCGGCCCCAGCCAGGGGCGTTGCCCCTTGGACCCCACTAGGGGCTGCTGCCCCTAGGACCCCGCTGTCAGGGGCTGCCGCCCCCGAACCCCCGCTGTCTCGCGCCGGGTCGGTTATGTTTTGTGATGATTAATACTTGGTATGTTGTGTACTTATTAAGTTAAGTATTATATATTAAAGTGGAAGATGATATTAATGATAAGTGAAACTTAATGAATGTTACCCCCGGGCCCGTTTGATGATGAAAAGTCTTGCAAGCACTATAATAGACTTCACTTATGTGAGTCTGATGTATGATGATGGATCTGTATTCATGAGCGGGCTATGTGCCTTGCAGTGTGGATCAACTGTCGGGGGTTAGCTACCGTTTTCATGTGTACCGACAGGGATTGGCATTCGTTGTCAATCAACATGGAGCTCTTGCTTTGTGCAATCTCGTTTATGATGAAAGTGAAAGATAATGAAAGAATGAAAGATAATGAACATGCTTATTATGATGCAAGTAATGTTATATTCTATGTTGTATGCATGGTCATTATATGAAGGATAAAGTTTATATTTTCTTATAATATTTAAAACTAGAACTCACTCAGCGAAGCTGACTTTTATGCATAATAGTTGGCAGGTAAGTGCTGATGCTGAGGATGGCACATGGAGCTACTTGGGGAGCTATGGATGGCATTCCCATTTATGAAATATTATTGTAATTTAAGAACAATTAGCATGTTTTGTTTGAAATTAAAGGACAAAAGTATGAGTACAATATGGTTTCTATGTTTTCAATGAATGTCTAATTATTTCCGCTGCAATGTTATATTATTAAACTGATTTTTATGCTATGATTAACCAACTGTGAGGCTTCCCGGGAACGGGGCCTTACAAATAGTTGTCGCATGGATAGTTTTTGCTATCCATAACAACCATTCATAATATGCCAATTCGATTCTCAAGCCTTCTTAACACCCTTATAAACTAATCTAATCAAGTCCGATTATAATGATCAGTTAATTCAAACTAAACAACCACAAAGGGAAGATAGTATCTATTTTAAAATAAAAACCTAAACCTATCATGAAAATAAACAAATCACCTTTAAAATCAATCCACTACACTCCATGTCCATCTTCGAACACTTTTGCTCACAAATCCTCTAAATTCAATCCAAATGACAGCTCTCCACCCACTGAATCCATTATTAAGCACTAGACCATGGATACGAGTTTAAACTAATCAAAAACAACTCGTATTCATTCATTGAGAACCGAGAATCAAATGATAGTTACTAAATGAAAGTAATCATATGTCAAACAGGAAACACAATATGTGATTGATGAAAGGAAGTTAAATCTAGGTAACACGACCAAGTGGATAACATTTATTCTTATTTCAATCGAAATTGGGTGCTTATAGATTTTTGCTTTAAAGTATTCTCGAAAGCTTAATAAAATACATAAAAAATGGAACTAGTTATACAATGACGTTAAACAACAATAGTTCTTGTATTGATAGTTTTCGCTATCCATAACAACCTTTCATAATATGCCAATTTGATTCTCAAGCCTTCTTAACACCCTTATAAGCTAATCTAATCAAATTCGATTATAATGATCAGTAAATTCAAACTAAACAACCACAAAGGGAAGATAGTATATATTTTCAAATAGAGACCAAAACTGAACATGAAAATAAACAAATCACCTTTAAAATCGATCCACTACTACAGAAAATGCATACGCAACACTCCACAACCATCTTCGAACCCTCTTGCTCAAAATCCTCCGAATTCAATCCAAATGATAAATCTCCACCCACTGAATCCATTATCAAGCACTAGACCATGGATATGAATTTTAAATGATCAAAAACCACTCGTATTCATTCAATAAGTACCGAGAATCAAATTATAGTTACGAAATGAAAGTAATCATATGTCAAACATGAAACACCATATGTGATTGATGAAAGGAAGTTAAATCAAGGTAACACGAACAAGAGGATAACATTTATTCTTATTTCAATCGAAATTGGGTGCTTATTGATTTTTGCATTAAAGTATTCTTGAAAGCTTAATAAAATACATCAAAATGGAACTAGTTATACAATGACATTAAACAACAAGAGTTCTCGCATGGATAGTTTTCGCTATCCATAACAACTGTTGTTAATATGCCAATCTGATTCTCAAGCCTTCTTAACACCCATATAAACTAATATAATCAAATCCGATTATAATGATCAGTAAATTCAAACTAAACAACCACAAAGGGAAGATAGTATCTACATTCAAATGGAGACCAAAACCGAACATGAAAATAAACAAATCTACTTTAAAATCAATCCACTACTACACAAAATGCATACACAACACTCCACGGCCACCTTCGATCACTCTTGCTCGAATATCCTATAAATTCAATCCAAATGACAACTCTCCACCCACTGAATCCATTATTAAGCACTAGACCATGGATACGAGTTTTAAATGATCAAAAACCACTCGTATTCATTTGATAAGAACTGAGAATCAAATTATAGTTACGAAATGAAAGTAATCATCTGTCAAACATGAAACACAATATGTGATTAATGAAAGGAAGTTAAATGAAGGTAACACAACCAAGTGTATTACATTTATTCTTATTTCAAGCGAAATTGGGTGCTTATAGATATTTGCATTAAAGTATTCTCAAAAGTTTAATAAATACATCAAAAAGGAACTAGTTATACAATGACGTTAAACAACAATAGTTCTCGCATGGATAGTTTTCACTATCCATAACAACCATTCATAATATGCCAACTCGATTCTCAAGCCTTCTTAATACCCTTATAAACTAATATAATCAAATTCGATTATAATGATCTGTAAATTCAAACTAAACAACCACAAAGGGAAGATAGTATCTATTTTCAAATAAAAACCGAAATCTATCATGAAAATAAACAAATCAACTATAAAATCGATCCACTACTACACAAAACGCATACGCAACATTCCACGACCATCTTCGAAAACTCTTGCTCACAAATACTCTAAATTCAATCCAAATGACAGCTCTCCACCCACTGAATCCATTATTAGGCACTAGACCATGGATACGAATTTTAACTGATTAAAAACCACTCGTATTCATTTAGTGAGAACCAAGAATCAAATGATAGTTACTAAATGAAAGTAATCGTATGTCAAATAGGAAATACAATATGTGATTGATGAAAGGAAGTTAAATCTAGGTAACACGACCAAGTGAATAACATTTATTCTTATTTGAATCGAAATTGGGTGCTTATAGATTTTTGCATTAATGTATTCTCGAAAGTTTAATAAAATACATCAAAAAAGGAACTAGTTATAAAATGACGTGAAACAACAATAGTTCTCGCATGGATAGTTTTCGCTATCCATAACAACCATTCATAATATGCGAATTTGATTCTCAAGCCTTCTTAACACCCTTATAAACTAATATGATCATATTCGATTATAATGATCACTAAATTCAAACTTAACAACCACAAAGGGAAGATAGTATCTACATTCAAATGGAGACCAAAACCGAACATGAAAATAAACAAATCAACTTTAAAATCAATCCACTACTACACATAATGCATACGCAAGACTCCACGGCCACCTTCGAACCGAACACTACTACACAAAATAGAGAACAAAACCGAACATGAAAATAAACAATTCTATTTTAAAATCAATCCACTACTACACAAAATGCATACGCAACACTCCATGACCACCTTCGAACACTCTTGCTCGAATAACCTACAAATTCAATCCAAATGACAACTCTCCACCCACTGTATCCATTATTAAGCACTACACCATGGATAAGAGTTTTAAACGATCAAATACCACTCGTTTTCATTCAATAAGAACTGAGAATCAAATTATAGTTATGAAATGAAAGTAATCACATGTCAAACATGGAACACAATATTTGTTTGATGAAAGGAAGTTAAATCTAGGTAACATGACAAAGTAGATAACATTTATTCTTATTTCAATTGAAATTGGGTGCTTATAGATTTTTGCATTAATGTATTCTTGAAAGCTTAATAAAATACATCAAAAATGATCTAGTTATACAATGACGTTAAACAACAATAGTTCTCACACGGATAGTTTTCGCTATCCATAACAACCATTCATAATATGCCAACTCGATTCTCAAGCCTTCTTAACACCCGTATAAACTAATATAATCAAATTCGATTATAATGATCTGTAAATTCAAACTAAACAACCACAAAGGGAAGATAGTATCTATTTTCAAATAAAAACTGAAATCTATCATGAAAATAAACAAATCAACTTTAAAATCGATCCACTACTACACAAAACGCATACGCAACACTCCACGGCCATCTTCAAAAACTCTTGCTCACAAATACTCTAAATTCAATCCAAATGACAGCTCCCCACCCACTGAATCCATTATTAAGCACTAGACCATGGATACTAGTTTTAACTGATCAAAAACCACTCGTATTCATTCAGTGAGAACCAAGAATCAAATGATAGTTACTAAATGAAAGTAATCATATGTCAAATAGGAAACCCAATATATGATTGATGAAAGGAAGTTAAATCTAGGTAACACGACCAAGTGAATAACATTTATTCTTATTTTAATCGAAATTGGGTGCTAATACATTTTTGCATTAAAGTATTCTTGAAAGCTTAATAAAATACATCAAAAAGGAACTAGTTATACAATGACGTTAAACAAGAATAGTTCTCGCATGGATAGTTTTCGCAATCCATAACAACCATTCATAATATGCCAATTCCATTCTCAAGCCTTCTTAACACCCTTATAAACTAATCTAATCAAATCTGATTATATATGATCAGTAAATCTGATTAATCTAATCAAAACCTAAGATGAAAATAAACAAATCACCTTTAAAATCGATCCACTACTACACAAAATGCATACGCAACATTCTATGACCATCTTCGAACACTCTTGCCACAATGACAACTCTCCACCCACAAAATCCATTATTAAGCACTAGACCATGGATACGAGTTTTAAATGATCGAAAACCACATGTATTCATCAATGATAACCGAGAATCAAATTATAGTTACGACATGAAAGTAATCATATGTCAAACATGAAACACAATATGTGATTCATGAAAAGAAGTTAAATCAAGGTAACACAACCAAGTGGATAACATTTATTCATATTTCAATCGAAATTGGGTGCTTATAAATTTTTGCATTAAAGTATTCTCGAAAGCTTAATAAAATACATCAAAAATGAACTAGTTATACAATGACGTTAAACAACAATAGTTCTTGCATGGATAGTTTTCGCTATCCATAACAATCATTCAGAATATGCCAATTCGATTCTCAAGTCTTCTTAACACCCTTTTAAACTAATCTATTCAAATCCGATTATAATGATCAGTAAATTAAAACTAAACAACCACAAAGGGAAGATAGTATCTACTTTCAAATAAAAACCAAAACCTATCATGAAAATAAAAAAATCACCTTTAAAATTGATCCACAACTACACAAAATACATACGCAACACTCCATGGCCATCTTCGAACACTCTTGCTCACAATCCCTCTAAATTCAATCCAAATGACAACTCTCCACCCACTGAATCCATTATTAAGCACTAGACCATTGATACGAGTTTTAACTGATCAAAAACCACTCGTATTCATTCAGTGAGAACCGAGAATCAAATTATAGTTACGAAATGAAAGTAATCACATGTCAAACATGAAACACAATATGTGATTGATGAAAGGAAGTTAAATCAAGGTAACACGACCAAGTGGATAACATTTATTCTTATTTACATCAAAATTAGGTGCTTATAGAATTTTGCATTAAAATATTCTCGAAAGCTTAATAAAATACAAAAAAAGGAACTAGTTATACAATGACGTTAAACAACAAGAGTTCTCGCATGGATAGTTTTCGCTGTCCATAACAACCATTCATAATATGCCAATTCCATTCTCAAGCCTTCTTAACACCCTTATAAATAATCTAAACAAATCCGATTATAATGATCATTAAATTCAAACTAAACAACGACAAAGGGAAGATAGTATGTACATTCAAATAATGACCAAACCCAAACTTAAATATTAGCAAATCACCTATAAAACCGATCCACTACTACACCAAATGCATACGCAACTCTCCACGACCATCTTCAAACATTCTGGCTCACAAATCCTCTAAATTCAATCCAAATGACAACTCTCCACCCACTGAATTCGTTATTGAGCACTAGACCATGGATACGAGTTTTAACTAATCAAAAACCACTCGTATTCATTCAGTGAGAACCAAGAATCAAGTTATAGTTACGAAATGAAAGTAATCACATGTCAAACATGAAACACAATATGTGATTGATGAAAGGAAGTTAAATCAAGGTAACACGACCAAGTGGATATCATTTATTCTTATTTGAATCAAAATTGGGTGCTTATAGAATTTTGCAATAAAATGTTCTCGATAGCTTAACAAAATACATAACAAAATGAACTAGTTATACAATGACGTTAAACAACAAGAGTTATCGCATGGATAGTTTTCGCTTTACATAACAACCATTCAAAATCAATTTCATTCTCAAGCCTTCTTAACACCCTTATAAACTAATCTATTCATATCCGATTATAATGATCACTAAATACAAACTAAACAACCACAAAGGGAAGATAGTATCTACTTTCAAATAAACACCAAAACCTGTAATGAAAATAAACAAATCACCTTTAAAATCGATCTACTAAAATGCATACGCAACACTCCATGACCATCTTCGAACACTCTTGCTAACAAATCCTCTAAATTCAGTCCAAATGACAACCCTTCACCCACTGAATCCATTATTAAGCACTAGACCATGGATACAAGTTTTAAATGATCAAAAACCACTAGTATTCATTCAATAAGAACTGAGAATCAAATTATAGTTACGGGATGAAAGTAATCATATGTTAAAAATGGTACACAATATGTGATTGATGAAATAAAGTTAAATCAAGGTAACACGACCAAGTGGATAACATTTTGCATTAAAATATTCTCGAATGCTTAATAAAATACATAAAAAAGGAACTAGTTATACCATGACGTTAAACAACAAGAGTTCTCGCATGGATAGTTTTCGCTATCCATAACAACCATTCATAATATGCCAATTCCATTCTCAAGCCTTCTTAACATCTTTATAAACTAATCTATTCAAATCCGATTTTAATAATTAGTAAATACAAACTAAACAACCACATGTTGGATTTTATGCCCAAGACACATAGAACATTGATGTGGTTAGTACGTTATGATCCAAGTCGGGTCATACCGAATAACAAGCTTAGCAAACACCAATTTATATTTAATTGATGATATGATCATGCAATTAAATACTTACACCAATTTAGAAAATGGGTTTTCTAAATAAATTGTATGTGAGATAGAACAACTTATAAGGATATTTTGTTCATGGACATTATTTGTAATGTTATTTAAGTTGGTTAAGTAACATTAAATAATGAAAGTATGTATAAGTTATATAATTAAAAGGGTTTATTATATAACTCATATTATAACTAGTGAATGTTAATTAAGTATCAAAAAATGGGAGGGAAACCCATTTTAAAAGAAATTTTCGGCTGCCCCAAGTGGGGTCTCTTGGCCTTTTCTTACTTGGAAACATAAGAGTACATTCACTAGTTCCATACGTTTTGGTCCTTCAAGACTTCATCTCCTTCTCCACATCAAACGTTTTGGGCAGCCCTTTTGGAAGGTGTTTCATCCAACGTTTTGGGCAGCTTTGGAAGGTAGTTCAATGGTTGTTTATGGTTGTTATTGTTTACTTGTTTGCTAGTTATTTCACATATATATGATTTAATATTTCAGTTTTTAAATCATTAAATTAAGGTAAGTTTCCGCTGCGTTTTTCTTGTCTAAATGGTTAAACAACTTTGGTATGGTCCAACAAACCCAACATTGGCATCTAGAGCCGGATATGTGGATCACTAGTTTCATTTGTCCTTGTAAAATTGGTTTTATAGGGCTTTAACAACCTTATAGGGGCTGTTTTGTGGTGATGTTATAAATCCCCAACCTTTCAAGGTTATATCTAACATGCTTGTGGTTAAACCTTGAAAGTAAGATATCAAATGGTTGATTGTGTTTTGTTTGGACAAAAATACCCTAAATTCTTGATTTATGTTGGCTGAAAATTTAGGGTCATATGGGGATTTATTTGGTTCTTGAATGTTGTATATGATGTTTCATATGGCATAACCTAGACTTGACCTTGTGTTGATTTGGTTTTGAATGGATGTTTGTTTTGGTTGATTTCATTCATAATGGGCTGTAATATTATTCTTTTGTGTTTTGTATTTGGATGTAATTTATTTATTCATTCAATGGCAATGTAATAGATAGATTAAGTGTGTTTTCTCTTATTAGAAAATTTGTATTAGGATATAAATTTTGTAAAAGAAGATGCATAAGATGGAAGCACAAAAGGAAGACACAAGAGAAGGACTTGAAGCATTTGGATGCAAGTTTAAGTGGGGGTCTTTGAGATCTCATCTTTTGTGTTGTTTCAACCCTTAGGAAAGACCAAATGACAACACTTGTGATGGCAAACAAGTGTTGTCAACATAGTGGCTATGGTTATGCACATGTGGTTGTTTTATATATGCTTGTTTGATTATTCATTTTATGTTGATTGTTTGATATATGAATATGCTTAACAATCTAAATAAATTATCATAACAAGCTGAATTTTTTTGGGTTCCTAATCATTAAGTCACTAATAAAAGTTATTAAAAGGATTAATGATTTCAAATAAAAGAGGTTTTATTAAAAAGGAACCATAGGGTACCATGTATTTGAAAGCATGCGAATACAAGGTACATAGAGTTTTCATAACTAGAATTAATGGAAACTTAAATCCCTTTGGAAACAAGTTAAACACCATCCTTTTACACGACACTCGAATCACTTGAGAACTACTTGTGGGATAAAGGTCACCTAACCACTTTTAGAGAACTTGTGTTTTTGAGGTGGGCTTAACATACTTGTGGGATAAAGGTCACCTAACCACTTGTATGTGTAAACTCACACGTGTGTGTAAGTAGGACGACTTGAATTGGAAACCTTGTTCATAGGGTCACCGAAGCATGGCGTACAATGGTGTTGATGGATTTTACATGCCGACTAAACATAAATATGTTTAACCGATCCCATAAAGCTAGAAGTTGCAATAGGTTGCAATAGTCAAATGTTGACTACCTTGTTAATTTAAATAATGGGATAAAGGTCACCTAACCATCATTTAATGTAACGTTGGATTCTAGATTTTAATTATTAATTGTCTATGAGACGTGTAAAGGGTATTAATAATTAAAATGTAAATTTTTCAGAATACTAAAATAAACTTTGTGATTTTGTAGAATGGCCGCAACACAATGCTACTACCACCCTGACCATCCCTACCCTATCACTGAGAACAATCTTAGAAAGGGATCGTCTTAGCCATAATAACTTTATGGACTGGTATCGAACTTGAGAATTGTTCTCAAGCAAGAGAAAAGGGCCTATGTCCTTGACGATCCTATTCCTGACCAACCCGACCCCGAGGATGTTGAGGCCTATAACGATTGGCTTCAATACACTGAGGATTCCATGTAGTTTCCTGCCTCATGTTGGGATATGATTCCCGAACTCCAAAAGGATTTGGAGCATCTTGGGGCATATGACATAATTACCCAATTGAAGGAAATGTTCCTTCAACAAGCTAGGGTAGAGCGCTTCGAAACGGTTCGAGTGCTTCATGCGTGTCACATGGAAGAAACCCAATCGATATCATCTTATGTTCTTAAGATGAAAAGCCACGTTGATCGCCTCGAGCTGCTTAATTGTCCCGTCTCAAAGGAGTTGGCCACGGATTTGATCCTTAATGGCCTAACTAAAAGGTTTGAGACGTTCATAATGAATTACAATATGAACGGATGGGACAAGAGTATTGGTAAGCTTCACGCAATGCTCAAAACAGTCGAGGCAGGAATGGGTAGAAAGGTTCTACCTGTTCTCTTGATCAATGAGGGTGGCAATAAGAAAAGGCCATTCCCCGATCCCAAGGCAAATGTTGTCAAAGGAAAGGGGTACATCAAAGGAAAGGGGAAAGGAAAGGCTAAAGCGGAACCTCCAAAGCCTAAGCTTAAGAAGCCTAAGGTAACGGAGAACGATCCATGCTTTGAGTGTGGAGAGATAGGACATTGGAAAAGGAATTGTCCAACCTATCTCAAAGAGTTGAGAAACAAGAGGGATGCTGGGCAAACCTCAGATACAACTTTCATAATTCACATTGGTTTAAATGTTATTTCTTTAAACACATGGGTATTAGATACCGGATGTGGAACTCACATATGCAATTTGTTGCAGGGGTTCAAAAGAAATAAGCACTTCAAGAAGGGAGACATAAGTCTCTACATGTGCAACGGAGCAAAAGTTGATGTCGAAGCCCAAAGAGACATATTTTGAAACTTTCAAATGGTTTGGAAGTTATTCTTAAGAACATTTTGTATGCTCCTAGTTAGACTAGAACATAATTTTGATTTCCCTTTTAGAACAATATGGTTATGAATTAAAGTTGTTAACGATGGTATTTATGTTTGTATGGATGATGTATTTTATTTCAATGTTATGCCTTTTAATGGAATCTATGAATTGGTTCATAATGATTCATCCTATAAAAGCTCATTATACCAAACAAGCACCAAGAAACTTAAAATGGGTTTAAGTAATTCTTATCTTTGGCATTGTCATCTTGGTCACATAACAAGAATCGGATTCAAACACTTCAAAAGAATGGTCTTTTGAAAAGCAAATGAAAATGTTTCATTCGATAAGTGTGAATCTTGGTTACAAGGTATGATGACCAAGTCGCCCTTAGTGGCACTAACGAGAGGGCAAAAGACTTAATGGGAATCATACATTCGGATGTATGTGGCCCTTTTGACAATGACTAGAAATGGTGAAAGATACTTCATTACCTTTACCGACGATTATAGTCGCTATGGTTATGTGTACTTGATGACGCATAAACATAAGCTTTTGAAATGTTCAATCTTCAAGAAGGAAGTAGAAAATCAACTCAATAAAACTATCAAAGTTCTTCGTTTCAGATAGAGGAGTGAATACCTCAGTGATGCTTTTCAGTACCATCTAAGAAGTGGGATCGTCTCACACTTACTCTAACTGGAAACACCACAACAGAATATATGTGTCTGAAAGGAGAAATCGAACCCTATTGGATATGGTTCAATCTATAATTACTATAAGCTCACTACCTCTATCATTTTGGGGTTTCGCAATGCTCTCCGAGGCTCGTATTTTGAATATGACCCTGACCAACATAGTCAATTCACTAAGTGTATATTTGTTGGATATCCCAAAGATTGTATAGGATACTACTTCTTTGATCAAAGAGCAAGAGTAATTATTGCTCGAAAGGCTGAGTTCTTGGAAACTAAGTTCCTTATGGAAGGAATAACGTATAGAATAGTGGAATTAGATGAGGATCAAGATCCACAAGCCGATACACGTTTGGTTGACACTAGCAATCAACAAGAGGTTGTTGATGATGATCAAGAGGTTGATCAATACACACAAAACGTTCGTAGATATGGTAAAGTTAGCATTCCACCTGAAAGATATGGATTTTTCATGAATGGATGCTATGTGGTTGACTCCGATGAGCCAACTACATACCATGAAGCAATGTCCAATTCGGATTGTGACAAATGGCTGGATGCCATGAACGTTGAGATGCAATCCATGTATGACAATCAAGTTTGGGAATTGGTTGACCCTCCACTTAACTCCAAACCGGTTAGATGCAAGTGGGTTTCAAGAAGAAAATGGATATACATGGAAGCTTGGATACTTACAAAGCAAGACTTGTAGCAAAAGGTTTCACTCAAACTCAAAGGGTTGATTATGATGAAACCTTCTCGCCTATGGCAATGCTAAAGTCAATTAGGATATTATTTGCCATAGCTGCATATTATGACTATGAGATTTGGCAAATGGATGTCAAAACCACTTTTCTTAATGGACATCTCGAAGAGACTGTCCATATGGTTCAGCTTGATAGTTTTGTCGATCCACAACATCCTAATAAAGTATGTAAGTTAAAGAGGTCAATCTATGGATTGAAACTAGCATCGAGAAGTTGGAATCAACGTTTTGATGAAGAGATCAAGAAATTTGGTTTCATCAAGAACGCTGACGAGGCTTGTGTATATAAGAAGGCTAGTGGGAGCATAATAACATTCTTAGTATTGTATGTTGATGACATACTACTTTTTGGAAATGATATTCCAACCATGAAGGTGTTTAAACCTGGCTTGGAAGTTGTTTTGCATAAAATATCTCGGTGAAGCCGGCAATATTTTGGAATAAAGATCTATAGGATAGATCGAGGCGGTTGATAGGTTTAAACCAAAGTGCATATTTTGATAAAGTCTTGAAAAGGTTTAAGATGGAAAACTCTGAGAAAGGTTTGGTACCTATTCAAAGAGGGACAATATTGAGTACATCTCAATGTCCAAGCTCAAAGGATGAGCAAGATCGAATGAAGGACGTCCCATATGCATCAGCTATAGGATCCATCATGCGATGGTATGCACTAGATTGGACGTGTCATACGCGTTAAGCATGACAAGCAGATATTAGCAGAATCCAAGTAATAGCCATTTGTTGGCTGTTAAAAGTATATTGAAATACCTTAGGAGGACTAAGGAAATGTTTCTAATATACGGATCTGATGAAGAGGAACTTGTTGTAAGGGTTACACGGATGCGAGTTTTCCAAACCGTTCGAGATGATTCTCGATCACAATCAGGGTATGTCTTCATTATGAATGGAGTAGCATTGTCCACTACAAAATCTGAATACATAGCCGCATCATTAGCAGCTCAGGAAGCTGCATGGATAAAGAAATTTATCGCCTACCTAGGGTGGTCTACCATTCAAGACCCCTAGAAATTCTTTTGTGATAACGAGGGTACAATTGCATAAATCCAGGTACCCTGTGCATTTCAAAAGGCTAGGCATATTGAGCGGAAATTCAACTACATAAAGGATGAAGTTGAAAACGAAAAGATATGTATTCATAAAGTTCACACCGATCAAAACATTGCGGATCCACTCATGGAGCTCCTTGAGAGGGCAAAGCATGAAAGTCATACTTGTGCCTTAGTGTTGGATTCTTTATGCCCAAGACACATAGAACATTGATGTGGTTAGTACGTTATGATCCAAGTCGGGTCATACCCAATAACTAGCTTAGCAAACACCAATTAATATTTAATTGATGATATTATCATGCAATTAAATAAATACACCAATTTAGAAAATGGGTTTTCTAAATTCAATCAGTGAGCACTAGACCATGGATACGAGTTTTAACTAATCAAAAACCACTCGTATTCATTCAGTGAGAACCAAGAATCAAGTTATAGTTACGAAATGAAGGTAATCAGATGTCAAACATGAAACACAATATGTGATTGATGAAAGGAAGTTAAATCAAGGTAACACGACAAGTGGATATCATTTATTCTATTTGAATCAAAATTGGGTGCTTATAGAATTTTGCAATAAAATGTTCTCGACAGCTTAACAAAATACATAACAAAATGAACTAGTTATACAATGACATTAAACAACAAGAGTTATCGCATGGATAGTTTTCGCTTTACATAACAACCATTCAAAATCAATTCCATTCTCAAGCCTTCTTAACACCCTTATAAACAAATCTATTCATATCCGGTTATAATGATCACTAAATACAAACTAAACACCACAAAGGGAAGATAGTATCTACTTTCAAATAAACACCAAAACCTATAATTAAATAAATAAATCAACCTTTAAAAATCGATCTACTAAAATCCTACGCAACACTCCATGACCATCTTCGAACTCTTGCTAACAAATCCTCTAAATTCAGTCCAAATGACAACCCTTCACCCACTGAATCCATTATTAAGCACTAGACCATGGATACAAGTTTTAAATGATCAAAAACCACTAGTATTCATTCATAAGAACTGAGAATCAAATTATAGTTACGGGATGAAAGTAATCATATGTTAAAAATGATACAACAATATGTGATTGATGAATAAAGTTAAATCAAGGTAACACGACCAAGTGGATAACATTTTGCATTAAAATATTCTCGAACGCTTAATAATCATTCAATAAGAACTGAGAATCAAATTATAGTTACGGGATGAAAGTAATCATATGTTTAAAATGATACACAATATGTGATTGATGAAATAAAGTTAAATCAAGGTAACACGACCAAGTGGATAACATTTTGCATTAATTCTCAAGCCTTCTTACATCTTTATAAACTAATCTATTCAAATCCGATTTTAATAATTAGTAAATACAAACTAAACAACCACATGTTGGATTTTATGCCCAAGACACATAGAACATTGATGTGGTTAGTACGTTATGATCCAAGTCGGGTCATACCGAATAACAAGCTTAGCAAACACCAATTTATATTTAATTGATGTAACATCGTGTATTTTTGGGTTAATTAAATGTTATCGTCGTTAATTCTTGTAAGGATTATTGTTGGCATTTAAGAAACTTAGGGGTTACCTATGTTTGTTCTTTAATCATTATTAAATTTTAATATATAAAAGTTAATAATTAAAGTAATAAATTGTATAATAATAATGATAATAATAACAATAATAACATTATGAACAAAATTAATAATAATAATAATAATAATAACCAAAGATAATAATAATAATAACAATAAATTGTAAGAATTATTAGACTTGAAATGTTTAAAACTTGGATTTAATAAGTTAAGGGGGCCATATTGTTATTTTATAAACTTTAAAAACAAAGTTTAAAATATAAAAGGATAAAATAAAAAACTGAGGGACCAAAGCTGTAAGTTTTGAAATCTAAACCAAACCCCCACCCTTAACCCCCGTGAATCCGGCAGCCGTCGCCGGCAGAGCTCCGGCGAGCTCCTGCGAGGCTTAAAATGCCACAAAACGTCTGTAATCAATACTCCAAATCATCCCAATCGCATTATTAACATGATTCGAAAGCCGTTACGAACTTTAAACCCATCTAAACACCGGTTACAAGCTCGAAACAATGTGGGTAACCGAAACCTTCAATGACATAGCCGTTCGAACAATTAAGATCAATAATAATCAAATTAATTGAACCTAAACGTTCATCTAACTACTCTTAATCGAATGAAACTCCTAATTTCACCTGCAACCTACGCAAATCTCTCATTCGTATACCAAACTTGTTGCGAAACCACCATTAATCGAGCACCATCATTCGGGTCTTTTCAATCGAAATTAACAGAGGGCTTTTGATTGTCGTTGTCTTTGGAAGTTGTCTGTGAATCGAATTGGATTATTAATCGCATTTGCATCGTGAACCGTCTTCGATCAAGTCGCGACCGTTCTTCGATCGTAAACACATCAATCCGCTATTAATCAAGTAAGTATATTATACCATTCACCTCGATTACATTCAGGGAACAAAAGCCCTAAGATTAATCGGGTTGAATCATTGGAATTAAGTTTCAATTTGGGACATGCGCAAGAGCACTTTGCTCTCCTAAGATCGGCCACCGTAAACCGACGCGCGACCAGGGAAATTAGGAAGTATATTATACCATTCAACTCGATTACATTCAGGGAACAAAAGCCCTAAGATTAATCGGGTTGAATCATTGGAATTAAGTTTCAATTTGGGGATTTAACGAATTAGGGTTCATGTGTTTTGGGGGTGTTTGGTATCAATGGTTTTAGTAATTTAAAACCAACTTACAACGCGGCTGAGGCCTTAGTTCCACTGGTTAAGACAAAGTTCCCCTTAACATGAGGTCCCGGGTTCGAAACCCAGGAACCTCATGTTTTCTTTTTAAGGCTTTTTAGCCTTCAAAACCAATTTTAAATCTTTTAAAAATTATAAAAAAAACTAATTTATAAAAGCTGCATTTTTCTAAAATATTTTTAATTGTTTTCTGAGAATTATTTCTTTAAAAATAAACATTTTTTTACTTTTGATAAATAATCAAGAAATAATATAATTAGTTTAATTGTTTATATATAAAAATAACATATTATATTTCACATATATGATTTTTTCAAATGTAGTTATTAATTATTGTTTAAATTATGTTTATAGACCTTATCTACCAAAATTGTTATTAATGTTATATTGATATATAAAACTTTATATAGAATGTAACAAATTTCTTTGAATATAATAAATATAATTGATTCCATATTGTTAAAACATAATTATTTGACAAGCACTAAATACCAAATTGCAACCCTAGACCTCAAATTAAATCGTTAAATTTATTATCAAACTTAAAATCTTGTAAATATATATATAGGTATCTTGTGACGGATTACGTTGGAACAACGGCTTTTATTTCTTATTAATCATCCATTTATACATTTATTGAAACAAGTGAGTATTTCCATACCCCTTTTTGCTTACTTTCACACTTTGGGGTGAAACATGTTAACTTATACTTTGCACTTGTAAACTATTTGAGACTTGTAAACCTATGGCAATTTATCTTGTTAAGTTGTGGTTAGTTGAACTTTCGTGGTTACCATGTTATGGCGTTATATGTGCAATCATTAACTATTGCTAGCCCAGCGAAGTCATAGATCTATGGGCAAGACAAGCCTGCTTTGGTTGATCCAAGTATACTTAGCTGATCGTATATACTTTTAAACGTTTGAGACTTGTAAAACTTTGTCGAGGTTTGATTGTTGTATTGTTCATAACATCCCTAATCACTTTATTCACTAACTCATGACTTGAATTGCCATCTTTTATATAATCTATGTATTAAAAACTATGGAATGCTCACCAACAATATTGTTGACCTTTTATTTTTAACATGTTTCAGGAAACGCCCAAGTTTGACTCCTACACTTTGAAGCTTGCACATCTAGGAATGACCTAGATAAATAAATAAAATGGAATGATTTGTTACATTCTATGTCATGCTTTTATTTTCTTTGAGACTTATGTTTGTAATGTGACAATTGAAACTTATGTTTAAATTATATTTGGATTATTAATAGCGTTATGTGGCTGTGAACGATCTTAACTCTCACTCCTCGACGTTTCCGCCGTCAAGGTTGGGGTGTGACAGATTGGTATCAGAGCCCATAACTGTAGGGACCTAGGTTATTAGAAATGGTGACCTAGGCTATAGTATGCATGAACCTTATAGAATTATATTTCTATCTTGTAAATTGTATATTTTTCATGCTACATAATGCTATGCCTTTTATGTGCAACTTGATGCCTTAGCATAGGATTGCCTAAACATTGTTACCTGTCTCCCTAAACTCAACTTTGACTCTTTGACTCTCCCCGAACATGAACTCTCTTAATCTTATTCTCGTCGACACGTGGAATCTTATGCTTATGTTATGACTTGGATCTTTAGACGTTATGTCTAATCTATATAAATCTCATCAAGGTTTTGATTCTATGAACCTAATTAAGAAATATTGTGTGACACATAGACACCTGTATCCTGGTCTTCCTGGCAAAAGGCCCTCGGGCTAAGGCAAGCATATCGCATAAATCCTACAGGACTAGTTATGCTTACCTGGGGATTTCTGGGATGAGTGATAAACTATGGTCAATATACACAAGTTTCTAAGGTAAATGGGTCAATTCACCTTGACGTGTCAACGTTTTCAAATGGTAATGCGTTACCAAATGGAAACATCCCGTGTACCTTATAACCCTTAGCTTATCTTTGTTAAACTACTATCCTTTGTTATCCTCACTCCTGTAACTAACTCATTTCTGTATATCCAGCATGTCTCGTCACCATGGAAAGCGTGGAAGTTCCGACCGTAAGCTGGCTGCCATGATTGCCCGACAAATGGCTGCCGTTCTTCCGACTATGGTTGCTGAACTTAATAGCACACTAATGGCTAATAGCAACAACAACAACACCAACGGGAACAATAGTGGTGCTAATGGAGACAATAGCAACAATCAACAAGGGAACAACCGTACTTGCACTTTCAAACACTTCAACTCGTGCAAACCCACTAGTTTTAGTGGAAAAGAAGGAGCCACTGGACTTCTCGAGTGGTTTGAAAGTATGGAGAACACGTTCATTTTTAGTGAGTGCCCCAACGAGTTCAAGGTTCGCTATGCCACAAGTGTTCTTCAACAACGAGCACTCACATGGTGGAATAGTGAAAAAAGAAACCGTGGAACCGAGATTGCTTTGGCCTTACCCTGGGAGGAATTCAAGGAGATCATGATCCAAAAGTTTTGTCCGAGGAGCGAGTTGAAAAAGCTAGAGGAGGAGTTCTGGAACCTCAAACAGGATGGTGGGAATCACTTGGCTTATTCCACTCGGCATCATGAGTTGAGTATGCTCCTACCACACATGGTGGACACCGTGCCCCGTAACATTGAGAAATTTATCAAGGGGGTGCCACCTCAAATTCAAGATGCCGTGGTGGGTAGTAGGCCCACAACTTTGGAGGAAGCAATTACTATCACTGCACAGCTCACTGAGAATCACATAAGAGTTGGCACTATGTCGGCAAAGGGTTCCAAGTCTGTTACAAAGGTGATACCCGAGGCAACAAAGGAGGTAAGGGCGGAGTCATCTTCTCAAAACAAAAAGCGTAAGTTCATCCCGACACGCAACTACGCCGTGACCGCCCCAAATGCTCCTCAAAAACAAATGGTGGTTGCGAATCAAGCTCCCATGGCTAAAGTTTATGCTGGTCCACATCCTATGTGTAACACGTGCAAGTACCATCATTCAAGCAACATTCCATGACGAGTCTGCTCGCTGTGTGGAAAGTATGGTCAATTGGTGGCTACTTGTCTTCGTGCGCCAAACAACACTGCCATGCTTACCAACCGAACCTGCTATAACTTTGGCGAGGTAGGCCATATTCGTCCGCAATGTCCTCGTAATGCGGGAACTGTGCCACCGGCTCGTGGAAGGGCTTTCAACATCAACGCCAACCAAGCACAAGCCAACAACGACGTGGTGAATGGTACGCCGTTGAATTTCTTTTAGTCCTTTCTTGTCTTGTAAAAAATTCTTATCTATGTCCATCATACCAATAATAGGTTGTTACCAAACAGGTATGTATCTTGTAAATAATCGTTATGCATCTGTATTATTTGATTCGGGTGCCGATAGGAGTTTCGTGTCCCTGGAATTCGAGTCTTTACTTTCTAAACCGCGCGTCAATCTAGAAAGATCTTTCACGGTCGAAGTCGCCGATGGAAAATCTATTGTCGTGGACGTCGTAATACGTGACTGCACTTTAAGCCTTAACGAACACGAGTTCTTCGTCGACCTTATTCCTATGCAATTGGGAAGCTTTGATGTTATCATTGGTATGGATTGGTTAGCCAAGCATCGTGCGGAAATTCTATGCTTCGAGAAGTGTATCCGAGTTCCTTTACCGACTGGGGATACTTTGAAGGTCTTTGGGGAGAAATCATCCCAAAGACTCAAACTCATGTCTTGCATCAAGGCCCGCAAGTGCTTAAGTAAAAACTACATGGCTTTCATGGCATATGTAGTTAATACGAAAGCCAAGGGTAAGGAGTTGAAAGACATTCCTGTTGTGCGAGATTTTCCCGAGGTTTTTCCCGAGGATCTTAAAGGGTTACCTCCCGTGCGAGAAGTTGAGTTCAAGATTGACTTAATCCCTGGTGCAAACCCTGTGGCTAAATCACCTTATCGTCTTGCACCGTCTGAAATGCAAGAACTAGCTAGTCAACTACAAGAGTTGACCGATAAGGGTTTCATTCGCCCTAGCTCGTCACCGTGGGGTGCACCTGTACTGTTTGTGAAGAAGAAGGATGGTTCATTTCGTATGTGCATCGACTATCGGGAACTCAACAAGCTTACTATCAAAAACCGATACCCTCTTCCTCGAATCGATGATCTCTTCGACCAACTTCAAGGAGCAACTCAATTCTCAAAGATCGATCTACGTTCTGGGTGTCATAAACTACGTGTTCACGATGAGGACATTCCAAAGACCGCTTTTCGTACTCGATATGGGCACTACGAGTTCATGGTTATGCCTTTTGGTTTGACCAATGCACCTGCCGTGTTCATGGATCTCATGAATCGAGTATGTAAACCGTATTTGGATAAGTTCGTAATCGTGTTCATTGATGACATTCTTATCTATTCCAAGACGAAAGTCGATCATGAGACACACTTGCGACAAGTTCTCGAACTCTTGAAGAAGGAGCAATTGTACGCTAAGCTTTCCAAGTGTGAATTTTGGTTGGAAGAAGTTCAATTCTTAGGGCATGTGGTGAATAGCCAAGGAATTCACGTTGATCCTGCTAAGATTGAAGCTGTGAAGAATTGGTGCGTTCCCACAACCCCAACCGAGGTTCATTCTTTTCTGGGTTTAGCGGGATATTACCGTAGGTTCATAGCGAATTTCTCGAAGATTGCTAAACCATTAACGGCGCTAACTCAAAAGAATCGACTCTTTGAATGGGGACCCGAGCAAGAAGAGGCTTTCGAAACATTAAAACGCAAGTTGTGCAACGCTCCTATTCTCACACTTCCCGATGGAAATGATGACTTCACTGTATATTGCGATGCTTCTAATCAAGGTCTTGGTTGTGTACTCATGCAACGAGGCAAGGTTATAGCATACGCGTCGAGACAATTGAAGGTTCATGAAGTGAACTACACAACTCACGATCTCGAACTTGGTGCTGTGGTTTTCGCATTGAAGATTTGGCGACACTATTTATATGGGACGCAATGCATAGTCTACACCGATCATAAGAGTCTCCAACACGTGTTTAACCAAAAGGATCTCAACATGAGACAAAGACGATGGATCGAGTTAATTAGCGACTACGACTGCGACATTCGCTACCATCCTGGAAAGGCGAATGTTGTAGCCGACGCGTTAAGTCGCAAGGTTCACAATAAGACTGTCTCGCTTCAAGAAATTCGAGATCGAAGGCAATGGTTTGATACGTTAGGAGAATTTGATACCGAGATCCATGTGGATGTCAACGAGGCTACTATCATGCTCCAAAACATAAGAATCGATAGTGACCTCGAGTTATGCATTCGCGAGGCTCAACAAGCGGCATTAACCGACGAAGTGAAGGATGAAGATTTGATGTCTAACGTTCGGTCACAACTGGAGACAAAACCGAATGGCATGTGGTATTTCTTGAATCGACTTTGGATCCCGAATCCTTACAATCTTCGACACTTCATTATGAACGAAGCTCATCAAACCCGATATTCCATTCATCCTGGCTCCGATAAGATGTACATGGACTTGCGTGGTCAATATTGGTGGCCTGGAATGAAGAAAGATATCGCGTCTTATGTTTCTAAGTGTCTCACGTGTGCAAGGGTCAAAGCCAAGCATCAACGACCAAGTGGTTTACTTGAGCAACCTGAAATCCCTATGTGGAAATGAGAACATATATCCATGGATTTCATAACCAAGTTACCTCGTACACCTCGTGGTCATGATAGCATATGGGTTATTGTTGACCGTTTGACCAAGACAGCACATTTCATACCCATTCGAGATACGTACAAGTTTTCAAGGTTGGCTCGAATCTATATTGATGAAATTGTGAGCCGTCATGGCGTGCCCTTACACATTATTTCCGATCGAGATGCTCGCTTCACTTCACACTTTTGGTCTTCGATGCAAGAACTTTTGGGTACTCAATTGGATTTAAGTACGGCTTACCATCCTCAAACCGATGGTCAAACCGAACAAACAATCCAAACCCTCGAGGATCTACTGCGTCTTTGTGTCCTTGATTTTGGTGGTGATTGGGATACGCATTTACCGCTCGCGGAATTTTCGTATAACAATAGTTATCACTCAAGTATCAAAATGGCACCATTTGAGGCTTTGTATGGTCGTAAATGTCGTTCTCCAATCTGTTGGACTGACATTGGAGAAAATCTTATCACTGGTCCGGAACTTATTCAAGAAACGACTGACAAAGTTTCCAAAATTCGAAATAACCTTGAGGTGGCTAGAAGTCGCCAAAAGAGTTATGCCGATAAAAGACCCAAACCGTTGGAGTTTCAAGTCGACGACATGGTTATTCTTAAGGTCTCTCCATGGAAGGGTGTTGTACGTTTTGGGTAGAAGGGTAAGTTAGCCCCACGTTTTGTAGGACCTTTCAAGATTCTGAAAAGAATTGGGAAAGTGGCTTACAAACTGGAGCTACCTTCTGAACTTAGCGGAGTTCATCCTGTCTTTCATGTCTCTAACTTGAGGAAGTGCCTGGCTGATGAAAATTTGCAAGTTCCATTAGAGGAAATTCAAATTGATGAGTCATTGCATTTCGTTGAGAAGCCTGTTGAGATTATGGATCGAACCTTGAAGAAGACCCGAACAACTACTACACCTATCGTCAAAGTCCGTTGGGAAAACAAACGTGGAGCGGAATTCACTTGAGAGCGTGAGGATCATATGAAGGAGAGATACCCGCATTTGTTCACTTAGCTTTATTCTTAATTTCGGGACGAAATTCTTTTAAGTTGGGGAGACTGTAACATCGTGTATTTTTGGGTTAATTAAATGTTATCGTCGTTAATTCTTGTAAGGGTTATTGTTGGCATTTAAGAAACTTAGGGGTTACCTATGTTTGTTCTTTAATCATTATTAAATTTTAATTTATAAAAGTTAATAATTAAAGTAATAAATTGTATAATAATAATGATAATAATAACAATAATAATAACATTATGAACAAAATTAATAATAATAATAATAATAATAATAACCAAAGATAATAATAATAATAACAATAAATTGTAAGAATTATTAGACTTGAAATGTTTAAAACTTGGATTTAATAAGATAAGGGGGCCATATTGTTATTTTATAAACTTTAAAAACAAAGTTTAAAATATAAAAGGATAAAATAAAAAACTGAGGGACCAAAGCTGTAAGTTTTGAAATCTAAACCAAACCCCCACCCTTAACCCCCGTGAATCCGGCAACCGTCGCCGGCAGAGCTCCGGCGAGCTCCGGTGAGGCTTAAAATGCCACAAAACGTCTGTAATCAATACTCCAAATCATCCCAATCGCATTATTAACATGATTCGAAAGCCGTTACGAACTTTAAACCCATTTAAACACCGGTTACAAGCTCGAAACAATGTGGGTAACCGAAACCTTCAATGACATAGCCGTTCGAACAATTAAGATCAATAATAATTAAATTAATTGAACGTAAACGTTCATCTAACTACTCTTAATCGAATGAAACTCCTAATTTCACCTACAACCTACGCAAATCTCTCATTCGTATACCAAACTTGTTGCGAAACCACCATTAATCGAGCACCATCATTCGGGTCTTTTCAATCGAAATTAACAGAGGGCTTTTGATTGTCGTTGTCTTTGGAAGTTGTCTGTGAATCGAATTGGATTATTAATCGCATTTGCATCGTGAACCGTCTTCGATCAAGTCGCGACTGTTCTTCGATCGTAAACACATCAATCCGCTATTAATCAACTAAGTATATTATACCATTCAACTCGATTACATTCAGGGAACAAAAGCCCTAAGATTAATCGGGTTGAATCATTGGAATTAAGTTTCAATTTGGGGATTTAACGAATTAGGGTTCATGTGTTTTGGGGGTGTTTGGTATCAATGGTTTTAGTAATTTAAAACCAACTTACAACGCGGCTGAGGCCTTAGTTCCACTAGTTAAGACAAAGTTCCCCTTAACATGAGGTCCCGGGTTCGAAACCCAGGAACCTCATGTTTTCTTTTTAAGGCTTTTTAGCCTTCAAAACCAATTTTAAATCTTTTAAAAATTATAAAAAAACTCATTTATAAAAGCTGCATTTTTCTAAAATATTTTTAATTGTTTTCTGAGAATTATTTCTTTGAAAATAAACATTTTTTTTACTTTTGATAAATAATCAAGAAATAATATAATTAGTTTAATTGTTTATATATAAAAAAACACATATTATATTCACAAATATGATTATTTCAAATGTAGTTATTAATTATTGTTTAAATTATGTTTATAGACCTTATCTACCAAAATTGTTATTAATGTTATATTTATATATAAAACTTTATATAGAATGTAACAAATTTCTTTGAATATAATAAATATAATTGATTCCATATTGTTAAAACATAATTATTTGACAAGCACTAAATACCAAATTGCAACCCTAGACCTCAAATTAAATCGTTAAATTTATTATCAAACTTAAAATCTTGTAAATATATATAGGTATCTTGTGACGGATTACGTTGGAACAACGGCTTTTATTTCTTATTAATCATCCATTTATACATTTATTGAAACAAGTGAGTATTTCCATACCCCTTTTTGCTTACTTTCACACTTTGGGGTGAAACATGTTAACTTATACTTTGCACTTGTAAACTATTTGAGACTTGTAAACCTATGGCAATTTATCTTGTTAAGTTGTGGTTAGTTGAACTTTCGTGGTTACCATGTTATGGCGTTATATGTGCAATCATTAACTATTGCTAGCCCAGCGAAGTCATAGATCTATGGGCAAGACAAGCCTGCTTTGGTTGATCCAAGTATACTTAGCTGATCGTATATACTTTTAAACGTTTGAGACTTGTAAAACTTTGTCGAGGTTTGATTGTTGCATTGTTCATAACATCTCTAATCACTTTATTCACTAACTCATGACTTGAATTGCCATCTTTTATATAATCTATGTATTAAAAACTATGGAATGCTCACCAACAATATTGTTGACCTTTTATTTTTAATATGTTTCAAGAAACGCCCAAGTTTGACTCCTACACTTTGAAGCTTGCACATCTAGGAATGGACCTAGATAAATAAATAAAATGGAATGATTTGTTACATTCTATGTTATTCTTTTATTTTCTTTGAGACTTATGTTTGTAATGTGACAATTGAAACTTATGTTTAAATTATATTTGGATTATTAATAGCGTTATGTGGCTGTGAACGATCTTAACTCTCACTCCTCGACGTTTCCGCCGTCAAGGTTGGGGTGTGACAATTGATGATATGATCATGCAATTAAATACTTACACCAATTTAAAAAATGGGTTTTCTAAATAAATTGTATGTGAGATAGAACAACTTATAAGGATATTTTGTTCATGGACATTATTTGTAATGTTATTTAAGTTGGTTAAGTAACATTAAATAATGAAAGTATGTATAAGTTATATAATTCAAAGGGTTAATTATATAACTCATATTATAACTAGTGAATGTTAATTAAGTATCTAAAAATGGGAGGGAAACCCATTTTAAAAGAAATTTTCGGCTGCCCCAAGTGGGGTCTCTTGGCCTTTTCTTACTTGGAAACATAAGAGTACATTCACTAGTTCCATACTCTATCTTTTACACTCTCTCTCATACATCAAGATTCATCTTTTCTCTCATCCAAGAAGAAAACACAAGGCTGAAAAAGGGGTTTCTGCAGCTTAAATCTTGCGTTTCTTGGTGTCAAAATCCTAGCAACCAAGTGTTTTGCTTGAGGCTTGTGGGTATACAAGCTTGAGGACATCTTCTTTGGTGTTTTGGTCCTTCAAGACTTCATCTCCTTCTCCACATCAAACGTTTTGGGCAGCCCTTTTGGAAGGTATTTCATCCAACGCTTTGGGCAGCTTTGGAAGGTAGTTCAATGGTTGTTTATGGTTGTTATTGTTTACTTGTTTGCTAGTTATTTCACATATATATGATCCTTATAATCTTGGGTTTGTTGTTGACATAAAATGGCCTTAATATTTCAGTTTATAAATCATTAAATTAAGGTAAGTTTCCGCTGCGTTTTTCTTGTCTAAATGGTTAAACAACTTTGATATGGTCCAACAAACCCAACATTGGCATCTAGAGCCGGATATGTGGATGACTAGTTTCATTTGTCCTTGTAAAATTGGTTTTATAGGGCTTTAACAACCTTATAGGGGCTGTTTTGTGGTGATGTTATAAATCCCAAACCTTTCAAGGTTATATCTAACATGCTTGTGATTAAACCTTGAAAGTAAGATATCAAATGGTTGATTGTGTTTTGTTTGGACAAAAATACCCTAAATTCTTGGTTTATGTTAGGGTCATATGGGGATTTATTTGGTTCTTGAATGTTGTATATGATGTTTCATATTGGTGCATAACCTAGACTTGACCTTGTGTTGATTTGGTTTTGAATGGATGTTTGTTTTGGTTGATTTCATTCATAATGGGTTGTAATATTATTCTTTTGTGTTTTGTAGTTGGATGTAATTTATTTATTCATTCAATGGCAATGTAATAGATAGATTAAGTGTGTTTTCTCTTATTAGAAAATTTGTATTAGGATATAAATTTTGTAAAAGAAGATGCATAAGATGGAAGCACAAAAGGAAGACACAAGAGAAGGACTTGAAGCATTTGGATGCAAGTTCAAGTGGGGGTCTTTGGAGATCTCATCTTTTGTGTTGTGTTCAACCCTTAGGAAAGACCAAATGACAACACTTGTGATGGCAAAAAAGTGTTGTCAACATAGTGGCTATGGTTATGCACATGTGGTTGTTTTATATATGCTTGTTTGATTATTCATTTTATGTTGATTGTTTGATATATGAATATGCTTAACAATCTAAATAAATTATCATAACAAGCTGAATTTTTTTGGGTTCCTAATCATTAAGTCACTAATAAAAGGTTATTAAAAGGATTAATGATTTCAAAATAAAAGAGGTTTTATTAAAAAGGAACCATAGGGTACCATGTATTTGAAAGCATGCGAATACAAGGTACATAGAGTTTTCATAACTAGAATTAATGGAAACTTAAATCCCTTTGGAAACAAGTTAAACACCATCCTTTTACACGACACTCGAATCACTTGAGAACTACTTGTGGGATAAAGGTCACCTAACCACTTTTGGAGAACTTGTGTTTTTGAGGTGGGCTTAACATACTTGTGGGATAAAGGTCACCTAACCACTTGTATGTGTAAACTCACACGTGTGTGTAAGTAGGACGACTTGAATTGGAAACCTTGTGCATAGGGTCACCGAAGCATGGCGTACAATGGTGTTGATGGGATTTTACATGCCGACTAAACAAAAGATGTTTAACCGATCCCATAAAGCTAGAAGTTGCAATAGGTTGCAATTGTCAAATGTTGACTACCTTGTTAATTTAAATAATGGGATAAAGGTCACCTAACCATCATTTAAATGTAACGTTGGATTCTAGATTTTAATTATTATTTGTCTATGACACGTGTAAAGGGTATTAATAATTAAAATGCAAATTTTTCAGAAATACTAAAATAAACTTTGTGATTTTGTAGAAATGGCCGCAAACAATAATGCTACCACCCCGACCATCCCTACCCTATCACTGAGAACAATCTTAGAAAGGGATCGTCTTAGCCATAATAACTTTATGGACTGGTATCGAAACTAGAGAATTGTTCTCAAGCAAGAGAAAAGGGCCTATGTCCTTGACGATCCTATTCCTGACCAACCCGACCCCGAGGATGTTGAGGCCTATAACGATTGGCTTCAATACACTGAGGATTCCATGCAGGTTTCCTGCCTCATGTTGGGAACTATGATTCCCGAACTCCAAAAGGATTTGGAGCATCTTGGGGCATATGACATAATTACCCAATTGAAGGAAATGTTCCTTCAACAAGCTAGGGTAGAGCGCTTCGAAACGGTTCGAGTGCTTCATGCGTGTCACATGGAAGAAACCCAATCGGTATCATCTTATGTTCTTAAGATGAAAAGCCACGTTGATCGCCTCGAGCGGCTTAATTGTCCCGTCTCAAAGGAGTTGGCCATGGATTTGATCCTTAATGGCCTAACTAAAAGATTTGAGACGTTCATAATGAATTACAATATGAACGAATGGGACGAGAGTATTGGTGAGCTTCACACAATGCCCAAAACAGCCGAGGCAGGAATGGGTAGAAAGGTTCTACCTGTTCTCTTGATCAATGAGGGTGGCAATAAGAAAAGGCCATTCCCCGATCCCAAGGCAAATGTTGTCAAAGGAAAGGGGTACATCAAAGGAAAGGGGAAAGGAAAGGCTAAAGCGGAACCTCCAAAGCCTAAGCTTAAGAAGCCTAAGGTAACGGAGAACAATCCATGCTTTGAGTGTGGAGAGATAGGACATTGGAAAAGGAATTGTCCAACCTATCTCAAAGAGTTGAGAAACAAGAGGGATGCTGGGCAAACCTCAGATACAACTTTCATAATTCACATTGGTTTAAATGTTATTTCTTTAAACACATGGGTATTAGATACCGGATGTGGAACTCACATATGCAATTTGTTGCAGGGGTTCAAAAGAAATATACACTTCAAGAAGGGAGACATAAGTCTCTACATGGGCAACAGAGCAAAAGTTGATGTCGAAGCCCAAAGAGACAATATTTTGAAACTTTCAAATGGTTTGGAAGTTATTCTTAAGAACATTTTGTATGCTCCTAGTTAGACTAAGAACATAATTTTGATTTCCCTTTTAGAACAATGTGGTTATGAATAAAAGTTTGTTAACGATGGTATTTATGTTTGTATGGATGATGTATTTTATTTCAAGGTTATGCCTTTTAATGGAATCTATGAATTGGTTCATAATGATTCATCCTATAAAAGCTCATTATACCAAACAAGCACCAAGAAACTTAAAATGGGTTTAAGTGATTCTTATCTTTGGCATTGTCATCTTGGTCACATAAACAAGAATCGGATTCAAACACTTCAAAAGAATGGTCTTTTGAAAAGCAAATGAAAATGTTTCATTCGATAAGTGTGAATCTTGGTTACAAGGTATGATGACCAAGTCGCCCTTTAGTGGCACCAACGAGAGGGCAAAAGACTTAATGGGAATCATACATTCGGATGTATGTGGCCCTTTTAAGACAATGACTAGAAATGGTGAAAGATACTTCATTACCTTTACCGACGATTATAGTCGCTATGGTTATGTGTACTTGATGACGCATAAACATGAAGCTTTTGAAATGTTCAAAATCTTCAAGAATGAAGTAGAAAATCAACTCAATAAAACTATCAAAGTTCTTCGTTTCAGATAGAGGAGGTGAATACCTCAGTGATGCTTTTCAGTACCATCTAAGAAGTGGGATCGTCTCACAACTTACTCTAACTGGAACACCACAACATAATGATGTGTCTGAAAGGAGAAATCGAACCGTATTGGATATGGTTCAATCTATGATTGCTATAAGCTCACTACCTTTATCATTTTGGGCTTTCGCAATGCTCTCCGAGGCTCGTATTTTGAATATGGCCTTGACCAACATAGTCGATTCACTAAGTGTATATTTGTTGGATATCCCAAAGACTGTTTAGGATACTACTTCTTTGATCCAACAGAGCAAGAGTAATTATTGCTCGAAAGGCTGAGTTCTTGGAAACTAAGTTCCTTATGGAAGGAATAACGTATAGAATAGTGGAATTTGATGAGGATCAAGATCCACAAGCCGATACACGTTTGGTTGACACTAGCAATCAACAAGAGGTTGTTGATGATGATCAAGAGGTTGATCAATACACATAAAACATTCGTAGATATGGTAAAGTTAGCATTCCACCTGAAAGATATGGATTTTTCATGAATGGATGCTATGTGGTTGACTCCGATGAGCCAACTACATACCATGAAGCAATGTCCAATTCGGATTGTGACAAATGGCTGGATGCCATGAACGTTGAGATGCAATCCATGTATGACAATCAAGTTTGGGAATTGGTTGACCCTCCACTTAACTCCAAACCGGTTAGATGCAAGTGGGTTTCAAGAAGAAAATGGATATACATGGAAGCTTGGATACTTACAAAGCAAGACTTGTAGCAAAAGGTTTCACTCAAACTCAAAGGGTTGATTATGATGAAACCTTCTCGCCTATGGCAATGCTAAAGTCAATTAGGATATTATTTGCCATAGCTCCATATTATGACTATGAGATTTGGCAAATGGATGTCAAAACCACTTTTCTTAATGGACATCTCAAAGAGACTGTCCATATGGTTCAGCTTGATAGTTTTGTCGATCCACAACATCCTAATAAAGTATGTAAGTTAAAGAGGTCAATCTATGGATTGAAACTAGCATCGAGAAGTTGGAATCAACGTTTTGATGAAGAGATCAAGAAATTTGGTTTCATCAAGAATGCTGACGTGGCTTGTGTATATAAGAAGGCTAGTGGGAGCATAATAACATTCTTAGTATTGTATGTTGATAACATACTACTTTTTGGAAATGATATTCCAACCATGGAAGGTGTTAAAACCTGGCTTGGAAGTTGTTTTTGCATAAAATATCTCGGTGATGCCAGCAATATTTTGGAATAAAGATCTATAGGGATAGATCGAGGCGGTTGATAGGTTTAAACCAAAGTGCATATTTTGATAAAGTCTTGAAAAGATTTAAGATGGAAAACTCTGAGAAAGGTATGGTACCTATTCAAAGAGGGACAATATTGAGTACATCTCAAGGTCCAAGCTCAAAGGATGAGCAAGATCGAATGAAGGACGTCCCATATGCATCAGCTATAGGATCCATCATGCGATGGTATGCACTAGACTGGACGTGTCATGCGCGTTAAGCATGACAAGCAGATATTAGCAGAATCCAGGTAATAGCCATTTGTTGGCTGTTAAAAGTATATTGAAATACCTTAGGAGGACTAAGGAAATGTTTCTAATATACGGATCTGATGAAGAGGAACTTGTTGTAAAGGGTTACACGGATGCGAGTTTCCAAACCGTTCGAGATGATTCTCGATCACAATCAGGGTATGTCTTCATTATGAATGGAGTAGCATTGTCCACTACAAAATCCGAATACATAGCCGCATCATGAGCAGCTCAGGAAGCTGCATGGATAAAGAAATTTATCGCCTACCTAGGATGGTCTACCATTCAAGACCCCTAGAAATTCGTTTGTGATAACGAGGGTACAATTGCATAAATCCAGGTTACCCTGTGCATTTCAAAAGGCTAGGCACATTGAGCGGAAATTCAACTACATAAGGGATGAAGTTGAAAAGGGAAAGATATGTATTCGTAAAGTTCACACCGATCAAAACATTGCGGATCCACTCACGGAGCTCCTTGAGAGGGCAAAGCATGAAAGTCATACTTGTGCCTTAGTGTTGGATTCTTTATACCCAAGACACATAGAACATTGATGTGGTTAGTACGTTATGATCCAAGTCGGGTCGTACCCAATAACAAGCTTGGCAAACACCAATTAATATTTAATTGATGATATGATCATGCAATTAAATAAATACACCAATTTAGAAAATGGGTTTTCTAAATAAGTTGCATATGAGATTGAACAACTTATATGGATATTTTGTTCATGGATATTATTTGTAATGTTGTTTAATTTGGTTAAATAACATCAAATAATAGGAGTGTGTGTATAAGTTATATAATTAAAGGGGGTAATTACATAACTTATTAAAAACTTTTGTTTAAAATGGATTAAAGTTTTTGGGGGGAAAACCCTAATAATAATAGGGATTCGGCCGCCCCCTTTGGGCAGCCCTCTCCTTTTGTTTTTTTTGGTTCTCTTGAGTTCTTGCATCTCCTTGAATACACACACTCTCCATTCAAATCTCTCTCACTCTCTTATATGCAAAAGGGTCACAAGAACATCAATTTTCTTTTGGAAGAAAGATATCACGGCTGGAACAAAGTTCTAACAGCTTTGTTGATAGTTCACGGCTGGAACAAGGTTCCAGCAGCTTTCTTGATCGGATTTGGTGCTCAAATCCTAGCAAGAATGGTGTATGCTTGATGCTTGTGGGTATGAATGCTTGAGGACACCTCTCCTTGGTGTTTTGGTCATTCAAGAAGCTCATATTCTTCCTCCTTCATCACGTTTTTCAGCAGGTTGCAAAAGGTAGTTTGTATGTTCATATTGTGTACTTGCTTTTCACATAATAAAGATCCTCTTGTTATGGGTTTGTTTATTTACACATGATAATGGTAATTTTCAGAAACTTTAACACTTTTAAAGTAATATATTCCGCTGCGTTTCATATGTTTAAATGGTTAAACAAGATGTAAATGGTCCAACAAACCCCTTCAATGGCATCTAGAGCCGGTTATGTGGAAACTAGCATCATTATCCTTGTTAAATCGGCTTTAAAGGATGTTTATCAACTCTTTAGAGGCTGATTTTGGTTGATTTAATAAACCCCATGTCTTTCAAAGTTATATCTTCATGCTTATGATTAAACTTTGAAAGATAGGAATGTCAATTGGTTGATACGTTTTGGTTATTGTTTGTTTGGACAAACAAACCCTTATTTTTCAGTTTATGTTGGCTGAAAAATTAGGGTCATATGGGGTTTATTTGGTTCTTGTATGATGTTTCATATTGGTGCATAACCTAGCCTTGACCTTGTGTTGATTTGGTTTTGAATGGATGTTTGTTTTGGTTGATTTCATTCTTATGGGTTGTAATAATTATTCCTTTGTGCTTGTGTTTGGATGTAATCTATTTAATCATTCATTTGTGATGTAATAGATAGATTAAGCATGTTTTCCTTTATTAGAAAATTTGTATTAGGATATAAATTTTGTAAAAGAAGATGTACAAGATGGAAGCACTAAAGGAAGACACAAGAGAAGGACTTGAAGCATTTGGATGCAAGTTCAAGTGGGGGTCTTTGGAGATCTCGTCTTTGTGTTGTGTTCAACCCTTAGGAAAGACCAAATGATTTCACTTGTGATGGCAAACAAGTGTTATCAACATAGTGGCTATGGTTATGCACATGTGGTTGTTTGATATATGCTTGTTTGATTATTAATTTTATGTTGATTGTTTGATATATGGATATGCTTAACAATCTAAATAAATTATCATAACAAGCGGAATTTTTGGGTTCCTAATCATTAAGTGACTAATAAAAGGTTATTAAAAGGATTAATGATTTCAAAATAAAAGAAGTTTTATTAAAAGAGAACCATAGGGTACCATGTATATGAAAGCATGCGAATACAAGGTACATAGAGTTTTCATAACTAGAATTAATGGAAACATAAATCCCTTTGGTAACAAGTCTAACACCATCCTTTTACACGACACTCGAATAATTGGGAACTATTTGTGGGATAAAGGTCACCTAACCACTTGTAGGGAACTTGTATCTTTGAGGTGAGTCTAACGTACTTGTGGGATAAAGGTCACCTAACCGCTTGTATGTGAAAACTCACACGTGTGTGTAAGTAGGACGACTTGAATTGGAAACCATGTGATTAGGGTCATCGAAGCATGGCGTACAATGGTGTTGATGGGATTAAACATGCTGACTAAACATATGATGTTTAACCAATCCCATAAGACTAGAAGTTGCAATAGGTTGCAATTGTCAACTGTTGACTACCTTGTTAATTAAATAATGGGATAAAGGTCACCTAACCATCATTTAAATGTAACGTTGGATTCTAGATTTTAATTATTAATTGTCTTTGAGACGTGTAAAGGGTATTAATAGTTAAAATGCAATTTTTCTAAAATACTAAAATGAACTTTGTAATTTTGTAGTAATGGCCGTAACCACAATGCTTCTACCCCGACTGTCCCTACCTATCACCGAGAACCATCTTAAAAGGGGATCGTCTTAACCATAATAACCTTATGGACTCAATTTCGAAACTTGAGAATCGTTCTCAAAAATGAGTAAAGGCCTATGTCCTTGACGATCCCATACCTCACCAACCAACGCTGTTGATGTTAAGGCTTTTGACGATTGGCTTAGGCACACTAAGGATTCTGTGCAAGTATCCTACCTCATGTTGGGAATATGATTCCCGAACTCCAAAAGGGTTTGGAGCATCATGAGGCATATGACATGATAATCTAGTTGAAGGAAATGTTCCTTCAACAAACTTTAGTAGATTGCTTCGAAACGGTTCGAGCACTTTATGCATGTCACATGGAAGAAACCAATCGATATCATCTTATATATTCTTAAGATGAAAAGGCACATTGATAGCCTCAAGATGCTTAACTGTCCTGTCTCAAAGTAGTTGGCCAAGGATTTGATCCTTGATTGCCTAACTAAAGGTTTGAGACATTCATAATAAACTGTAATATGAATGGGTGGGACAAGAGCATTGGTGAACTTCACGCAATGCTCAAAGCAACCAAGGCAGGGATGGATAAAGAGGTTCTACCTATCCTCTCGATCAATGAGGGAGGCTATAAGAAATGGCCAATCCCGATCCTAAGGCAATTATCGCCAAAGGAAAGGAATACATCAAAGCAAAGGTTAAAGCGAAACCTCGAAAAACCTAAGCTTATGAAGCCTAAGGTAACGGAGAACGATCCATGCTTTGAGTATGGAGAGATAGGATAATGAAAGGGAATTGTCCCTCCTATCTCAAGGAGTTGAAAGACAAGAGGGATGTTGGGCAAACCTCGAATACAATTTCCATGATTCACACATTGTATTAAATGTCATTTCTTCAAACACATGGGTATTGGATACCGGATGTGAGACTCATACTTGCAATTGTTGCAAAGGGGTTCAAAAGAAATGTGCGCTTCAAGGAGGGAAACTCTATTTTGAGACTTTCAAATGGTTTGGAAGTTGTTCTCAAAACCTTTTGTATGCACCTAGTTTGACTAGGAACATAATTAATGCTTCCTATTAATACAATATGATCATGATTTAAAGTTTGTAAATAATGGTATTAAGTTTTATGGATGATGTATTTCATTTTAAGGATATGCTTTTTTAATGATATCCATGAATTGGTTCATGATAATTCGTCCTATAATAACTCAATATACACATTAAGCACCAAGAAACTTAAAATGGGTTTAAGTTATTATTATCTTTGACATTGTCGTCTTAGTCACATAAACAAGAATTGGATTCAAACACTTCAAAAGAATGGTCTTTTGGAAACAAATGAAAATGTTTCATTTGATAAGTGTGAACCAAAAGACTTATTAGGAATGATACATTTGGATGTATGTGGTCCTTTTAAGACAATGACAAAGATTTGTGAAAGATACTTCATTATTTTACCGACGATTACAGTTGCTATTATTGTGTGCACTTGATGACACATAAGTATGAAGCTTTTGAAATGTTCAAAATCTTCAATAATGAAGTAAAATATCAACTCTACATAACTATCTATGTTCTTCATTCTGATAAAGGAGAAACTAAACCCTATTTGGATATGGTTCAATTTATTATGGATATGAGCTAACCACCTTTATCATTTTGGGTTTTCGCATTGCTCACCGAGGCTCATATTATGAATATGACCCGGACAAAGAAAGTGTGTATAAGTTGAGAATCCACAGAGACTGTATGGGATACTGTTTCTTTGACTCAACGGAGCAAAAGTATTTATTGCTCGAAATGCTAAGTTCTTGGAAACCAAGTTCTTTATGGAAGGAATGACGTATAGAACTGTGGAACTTGATAAGGATCAAAATCCACAAGCCGGTACACTTTTGGTTGACACTAGCTACCAACAAGAGGTTGTTGATGATAATCAAGAGGTTGATAAATACACACAAAACGTTCACAAATCTGGTAGAGTTAGTATTCCATCTAAGTGATATGAATATTCCAAGAATGGATGCTATGTGGTTGATCCCTGTAGGCTAACCATATACCAAGATGCTATGTCCAATTTGGATTGGGACAAATGGCTAGAAGCCATGAACGTAAGGATGCAATCCATGTATAACAACCAAGTTTGGGAATTGGTTGACCCTCCACTTAACTCCAAACCGGTTGGATACAAGTGGGTTTTCAAGATGAAAACAGATAGACATGGAGACTTGAATACTTATAAGTCAAGACTTATAGCATAAGGTTTCCATCAAACTCAATTGGTTGATCATGATGAAACTCTTACGCCCGTGGCAATGCTAAAGTCGATTAGGATATTATGTGCCATAACAGCATATTCTGAATATGAGTTTTGGCAAATGGATGTCAAAACTGCTTTTCTTAATGAACATCTCGAAGAGACTGTCCATATAGTTCAGCATGATGGTTTTTTCGATCCATGACATCCTAATAAAGTATATAAGTTAAAGTTCAATCTGTGGATTGAAACAAGCATCGAGAAGTTTGTGTATATATATGAAAGCTAGTGGGAGCATAATTGTATTCTTAGTGTTGTATGTTGATGACACACTACTATTTGGAAATGATATTCCAATCATGGAAGGTGTTAAAACCTACCTTGGAATATGTTTTTCATATAAGATCTCGTTTAAGCCGCCTATATTTTGGAATAAAGATCTATAGGGATAGATCGACACGGTTGATAGGTTTAAACCAAAGTGCATATATTGATAAAATCTTGAAAAGGTTCAAGATGGAAAACTCTTAGAAAGGTATGGTACCTATTCAAAGAGGGACAGTGTTGACTACGTCTCAATGTCCAAGCTCATAGGATGAGCAAAATCAAATGAAGGGTATCCCATACGCATCTGCTATAGGATCCATCATTTGTGTGATGATATGCACTAGATCGGACGAGTCATGTTTATTAAGTATGACAAAGTAGATACCAATAGAAATAACCATTGGATGGCTGTTAAAAGTATATTGAAATACCTTAGTAGGACTAAGGATATGTTTCTAATATACGGATCTGTTGAAGAGGAAGTCGTTGTAAAGGGTTACACGGATGCAGGCTTCCAAAACTGATCGAGATGATTCTCGATCACAATCGGGGTATACTTCCATTATGAATGGAAGAGAAGTGTCCTTGAAAAGTTCAAAGCAGGACACGATAGAATTGTTCACTACAAAATCTGAATACATAGCCGCTTCATTGGCAGATTGGGAAGCTGCATGGATAAGTTTGTCCATTGCTTATCTAGGGTTAGTCTCTACCATTCAAGACCCCTAGAAATCTTTGGTAATTACGTGGGTGCGATTGCTCAAAGCAAGGAACCCCGTACTCATCAAAAGACTAAACATCTTCAGCGGAGATTCAACATCATAAGGGATGGAGTTGAAAAAAAAGGTAAAGATATGTATTCATAAAGTTCGTAAAGATCAAAACATTGCGGATCCACTCACGAAGCTCCTTGTGAGGGCAAAGTATGAGGGTCATACTTGTGCCTTAGGACTTCTATATTCTAGTGATTGGAATTGATCTGTTTAGCATATAAAATATGGAACAATTATAATATTTAACTCTTTTATATATTTGAGTTATGTTCTTTTTTTTAGCATGTTTACATCCATGAATATGTTTATTATTCTAAATGTCCTTAGTCGGTCATGTTTGTGGGAACAAATATGAACGTAAGACTATTATGAACATGGATTGGTGGATATTCATTAGGAATGAATATAGAGCAATTGGTTGCTACCAAGGTTCATAGATATTTGTGGGATGCAAATATTGGACTGACCCGCGTCTCAAATTTTACTACATAGAACCTCTTTGATTGATCATAAGTAATTTTGAGTAAAGGCGAATATCATTTAGTATCCTCAGACCTGAGATGCATATTGGGTTTTGATATTCACCAAATGTTATACCTTGAGTTAGTTTTTCACTGTTCTGAAATAATGGACAGTACATAAGGCTATGTCAGGTGTGACACAAGGTGATTGTGAGAAACATATGCAGTCAAGATGGGATTTGTTCCTCTTATTCGTTGAGAGCAAGATGTCTAAGGCCTGATTAAGTTAAATCAACAAGGAATGATCATTCTGTGTCTTTGGATTTAACAGGACATCTGTAACAAAAGGATAGATGATCGATTCACCTAAATCATTTCAAGTTTGGAACTTGAAGGGGATGATGTTATTGAATGGCTTTAAAGTCATGCGTATTAAGGGTAGTAAACCGTTGTTAGGCGGTATTTACTGCTTGCATCAATCTTCTATGTATCTTGTGCAAGTGGGAGATTGTTGGATTCTTTATGCCCAAGACACATAGAACATTGATGTGGTTAGTACGTTATGATCCAAGTCGGGTCATACCCAATAACAAGCTTAGCAAACACCAATTAATATTTAATTGATGATATGATCATGCAATTAAATAAATACACCAATTTAGAAAATGGGTTTTCTAAATAAGTTGCATATGAGATTGAACAACTTATATGGATATTTTGTTCATGGATATTATTTGTAATGTTGTTTAATTTGGTTAAATAACATCAAATAATAGGAGTGTGTGTATAAGTTATATAATTAAAGGGGATAATTACATAACTTATTAAAAACTTTTGTTTAAAATGGATTAAAGTTTTTGGGGGAAAACCCTAATAATAATAGGGATTCGGCCGCCCCCTTTGGGCAGCCCTCTCCTTTTGTTTTTTTGGTTCTCTTGAGTTCTTGCATCTCCTTGAATACACACACTCTCCATTCAGATCTCTCTCACTCTCTTATATGCAAAAGGGTCACAAGAACATCATTTTTCTTTTGGAAGAAAGATATCACGGCTGGAACAAAGTTCTAACAGCTTTGTTGATAGTTCACGGTTGGAACAAGGTTCCAGCAGCTTTCTTGATCCGATTTGGTGCTCAAATCCTAGCAAGAATGGTGTATGCTTGATGCTTGTGGGTATGAATGCTTGAGGACACCTCTCCTTGGTGTTTTGGTCATTCAAGAAGCTCATATTCTTCCTCCTTCATCACGTTTTTCAGCAGGTTGCAAAAGGTAGTTTGTATGTTCATATTGTATGCTTGCTTTTCACATAATAAAGATCCTCTTGTTATGGGTTTGTTTATTTACACATGATAATGGTAATTTTCAGAAACTTTAACACTTTTAAAGTAATATATTCCGCTGCGTTTCATATGTTTAAATGGTTAAACAAGATGTAAATGGTCCAACAAACCCCTTCACTTAGGACTTCGATATTCTAGTGATTGGAAGTGATCTGTTTAGTATTAAAAGTTTGTAACAATGTAATATTTAACTCTTTATATACTTGTGATATTTTGAGTTATATTAGCATGTATACATCCATGAATATGTTTATTATTCTAAATGTCCGTAGTCGGTCATGTTTGTGGGAACAAATATGAACGTAAGACTATTATGAACATGGGTTGGTGGATATTCATAAGGAATGAATATAGAGCAATTGGTTGCTGCCAAGGTTCATAGATATTTGTGGGATACAAATATTGGACTGACCCGCATCTCAATTTTACTACATGGAATCTTCTAGATTGATCATAAGTAAATTTGAGTAAAGGCGAATATCATTTGGTATCCTCCGACCTGAGATACATATTGGGTTTTGATATTCACCAAATGTTATACCTTGAACTAGTTCTTCACTGCTCTGAAATAATGGGCAGTACATAAGGCTATGTTCAGATATGACACGAGGTGATTGTGAAAAACATATGTAGTCAAGATGGAATTTGTTCCTCTTATTCGTTGAGAGCAAGATGTCTAAGGCCTGATTAAGTTAAATCAACAAGGAATGATCATTCTATGTCCTTGGATTTAACATGACATCTGTAACAAAAGGATTAATGATTGATTCACCTAAATCATTTCAAGTTGGATACTTGAAGGGGATGATGTTATTGAATGGCTTTTAATCATGCGTATTAAGGGTGGTAAACCGTTGTTAGGCGGTATTTATTGCTTGCATCAATCATCTATGAATCTTGTGCAAGTGGGAGATTGTTGGATTTTATGCCCAAGACACATAGAACATTGATGTGGTTAGTACGTTATGATCCAAGTCGGGTCATACCCAATAACAAGCTTAGCAAACACCAATTTATATTTAATTGATGATATGATCATGCAATTAAATACTTACACCAATTTAGAAAATGGGTTTTCTAAATAAATTGTATGTGAGATAGAACAACTTATAAGGATATTTTGTTCATGGACATTATTTGTAATGTTATTTAAGTTGGTTAAGTAACATTAAATAATGAAAGTATGTATAAGTTATATAATTAAAAGGGTTAATTATATAACTCATATTATAACTAGTGAATGTTAATTAAGTATAAAAAAATGGGAGGGAAACCCATTTTAAAAGAAATTTCCGGCTGCCCCAAGTGGGGTCTCTTGGCCTTTTCTTACTTGGAAACATAAGAGTACATTCACTAGTTCCATACTCTATCTTTTACACTCTCTCTCATACATGCAAGATTCATCTTTTCTCTCATCCAAGAAGAAAACACAAGGCTGAAAAAGGGGTTTCTGCAGCTTAAATCTTGCGTTTCTTGGTGTCAAAATCCTAGCAACCAAGTGTTTTGCTTGAGGCTTGTGGGTATACAAGCTTGAGGACATCTTCTTTGGTGTTTTGGTCCTTCAAGACTTCATCTCCTTCTCCACATCAAACGTTTTGGGCAGCCCTTTTGGAAGGTGTTTCATCCAACGTTTTGGGTAGCTTTGGAAGGTAGTTCCATGGTTGTTTATGGTTGTTATTGTTTACTTGTTTGCTAGTTATTTCACATGTATATGATCCTTATAATCTTGGGTTTGTTGTTGACATAAAATGGCCTTAATATTTTAGTTTATAAATCATTAAATAAAGGTAAGTTTCTGCTGCATTTTTCTTGTCTAAATGGTTAAACAACTTTGATATGGTCCAACAAACCCAACACCACAAAGGGAAGATAGTATCTACTTTCAAATAAAAACCAAAACCTATCATGAAAATAAACAAATCACCTTTAAAATCGATCCACTACTACACAAAATGCATAAGCAACACTCCAAGACCATCTTCGAACACTCTTGCTCAGAAATCCTCTAAATTTAATCCAAATGACAACTCTCCACCCACTGAATCCATTATTAAGCACTAGACCATGGATACGAGTTTTAACTGATCAAACCACTCGTATTCATTTAGTGAGAACCGAGAATCAAATTATAATTACGAAATGAAAGTAATCATATGTCAAACATGAAACACAATATGTGATTGATGAAAGGAAGTTAAATCAAGGTAACACGACCAATTGGATAACATTTATTCTAAGTTCAATCGAAATTGGGTACTTATAGATTTTTGCATTAAAGTATTCTCGAAAGCTTAATAAAATACATCAAAAAGGAACTAGTTATACAATGACGTTAAACAACGATAGTTCTCGCATGGATAGTTTTCGCTATCCATAACAACCATTCATAATATGCCAATCCGATTCTTAAGCCTTCTTAACATCCTTAAAAACTAATCTAATCAAATCCAATTATAATGATCGGTAAATTCAAACTAAACAATGACAAAGGGAAGATTGTATCTACATTCAAATAGAGACCAAAACTGAACATAAAAATTAGCAAATCACCTTTAAAATCGATCCACTACTACACAAAATGCATACGCAACACTCCATGACCACCTTAGAACACTCTTGCTCACAAATACTATAAATTCAATCCAAATGACAACTCTCCACCCACTGAGTCCGTTATATGTGTGTATATATAAATGTGCTTGTGTGCATGTGTGTGGGTTTTTATATGTGTGTATATATAAATGTAATGGATGTTTTGTGCAGCTTGTGTGCATGTGTGTGAGTTTTATATGTGTGTATATATATGAAATGGATTTTTGTGTGTGAATGTATATATAAATAATCGTATGGTTTGAGTTGTGGTAAAGCTTATGAACGTGCAAAGACACTTGGATGATTATTTAAACCTATTTTAGATGATAGCATGGTCTTGTGAAGTCTTGAACATTGTTAAGATGCACGTTTAGTTTAAAACTTGATGTTTCTGGTTCTGGCAGATTATGTTAGCCAACTTGTGCACGTTGTAATTTGATGATAATAAACTCAATAACTGAGTTTCTTGGGTCCAATTTGTCTATTTTTGAATCTAGTTTCCAAAAAGTCCAACCACACTTAGATTGGACGTGTAGAACTCAAGTTATTGCCTTTTTAGTGAAGGTAGGTCAAAACTGTTCTTTTTGATAGCAAACAAAAGGTCAAGTATTTTGATACATGGTTTGTATTTTGAGGAACTTATGGTTATAATAAATGATTTGAGAAGTAACGCCATGAGTCTTGGAGCAACTCCAAGTGGTTTCATCTTAAAATAGTGTATTGATTTGTGTTTAGAGAAGTTATAATAAATGTATGCCATATAAAAAGATATATAAACAATACCTTCATGTATGGTCCAGTGTGTATATGAATAATTGAGTTTTATATGCTTGTGTGAGTTTGTGTATGCTTGTGTTTGCTTGTGTATGGAGAGTCATGTTGTTTAGCCGACACCGTAACCGAACCGTGATCACGAACCATACCATTCTATTTCGAGTACTTAATTCCATTACTAATATTTAATCTCAAACAAATATTAAATGAAACTCAGGTTAATTGGAACCCGATCCTTTGTGCTTACATTTTGATTTGTTGCAACACATAAGAGGTGAGTCTTCACGGCCCCTATTTTACATTACTTTCTTTTTGGGGGAGAAAACATGCAAACTTTATTTACAAATGCTTTCTAGTATTATTGTTTATTGCCTGTTATGTTAGTGCAAACATATATGAAAGCCCTTACATTTTCGAGTCGATAGTAGTGAATAGCGAGGTAATTTTGAGTAGTACTACTGGGTTTGACGAACCCCACCCGCGTTAGTCACGCTAACTCGACTGGAGGTCGAACGGGTGTTTAATTGACCTAACATTTGCCACTGTCTGTGTTAGACGTGGTGGGAAGGCAAACAACTTACAAACAGTCAGCTTCGGTTTAAAACACTAACTAACTTGATTATAGGTTAGCTACCTATCAATATGCTTTAATTACTTTACCGTGTGAACATTTTTTTCCAAACATATTATTTGTTGTTAACCCTGTGAACTCACCAACTTTATGTTGACACACTTTAGCATGTTTTCTCAGGTCGCATGAACGCTTAAGGTTAGACTGCATGGCTAGGGATTCACTCAGGACATGCATCACAAACTTATTTCTTTTGCATTGTACATTTTTATTTGGGCGTTGTATTTTGCGCAACTTTTAGTATTGGTTTTAAATTTTACTTATATGCTTCCGCATTGGTTTTTTTCTCAACTATGTTTTACTCTGATTAAAGTTCAAACGTCTATTTAAATTCATATAGTGTCGTTTGATATGACCGTGTCTGAGATCCTGGTTTGTCAAACGCCTCGCGGTAAAACTCCGCAGGTGGAATTTGAGGGTGTGACAGATTGGTATCAGAGCCATTGGTTACAGAGAACTAGGATTGCATTTGAATCTAGACTATAGCCTTAGACACAACACTAGCATTGCACAGACACTCTTACTTGTTTACGACTTTTGTATGTACACTTCATGGCATACTCGCGTTACGTTACAGGTAGACGTGTACAAACCGGTTTTTTGGCCCAAACCGGTTCGGGTCCCAAACCGAAACCGGTTTGGTCAATGATGGTCAAAACCGGTTTGGCCCGAAACAGGTAGACGTAGTCATCATATGCCGCTTCATCATCAGTCATTCCTGGTGTTAATCCGCTCTCTACCTCGTCCTCGTATAATTCTGCTTCGTATTCCAGTTCTCCTTCAAGTGAACGTTTGTCTTGTACTCTTTCCGCGGCATCCAAATAATCTTTCAAGCAAATTGACATTTCAACTGCTTGTGGAGTGAGTCGAGTTCGTCTTATTGATATAACCCTGCCACTAACAGAAAAAGCAGATTCCGAAGCTACCGTAGAAGCTTGGACGGTTAGTAAATCTCGGGCCATGATGGATAGGATGGGAAATTGATCTTCCTTACCTTTCCACCAAGCCAACAAGTCAAAGTTTTTAAATTCATGTGGAGTCATGGTCGATAAAAAGTTTGTAAGACCATACCTCCCGAGTTCACTACTCGGAGTGTCACCACGTTGACGTTTATTACATTCATCCCTTAAAGTATTATATAAATCAAACATTGGATCATTCGAATTTTCGGCATTTGCCGCATGCCTTAAAGCATCATGAATTTGTGATGTTTCCCCGTATTTTAATAAATAAACATCATACATTTGTTGTAATTGTTTGTTGAAATTACTTTTAAAGTTGTACCATACATTGGTTTACCAACTTCTAAATCCAAACTAAAAGTAATTTTATCAAGTAAAGTTTCAACTCCCGACTTGTTTAAACAAGGGTTTAAAGCTGCGGCACATGTAATAACGGGAGGCAATCGTACAATTCAAACGCAATCGTACGTTTCATCATTTGCCACGAATCGGGTTCAACCCAATGGGCGGTGACACAAATGTACGAGTCCGGTGAACCGTGAGGTGTCGACCAAACATCACTAGTTAAGTTAACACCGGTTTGTAAATTTTCAAAATAAGATATTAATTCATTTTTAGCCTTTTTCACATTTTTAAACAATCTCTTCGAAGAGTAGCACGACTTACATTGGTGTAACGTGGTTGGAGAGTTCGTTGAATGAGTCGAGTCAAACGTTCATTGTCGAAATGTTTGAATGACAAGCTTTCTTGAATTACAATTTGCGCCATTTGCTCCCGAACCGCATCAACGTTATAAGCCCAAATATTTCCTTCGTTTGTCATCGAAGCTTTACCTTGAGAAGGTTCACCTTTTAACGCTTTACAATATTTATTTGCAATATGTGGTCTTCAACGTTGTGTTTGCATCTTTTTTGAAAAACTTATGACAAAACTTGCAACGAGCCTTGTTTGGACCGCTAGCCATTTGACATAAATCGTAATTGCACCATACTTCGGGGTTCCTATTCGTAGGATTGCTACCACCACGTTGCTTGAAGACGCTTCACAACCAACGGAAGATTGAGCACTTGTTGAAGCCATTTCAAGGATTTTTGTGAGAGCGTTTTGGAGAGCGTTTACAACGAGTAGAGAGTTTTTGTAGAGAGCGTTTGAGCGTTTTTGAGATTTTTGAGAGTAGAGAGTGTTATAAGTTGTTGTGATTCAACCCAAAACATCAAATACATATATATACTAACCTAGTGGGGGTATAATGGTAAAAAAACATCAAAAAACGGTCAAAAATGGGTTCTAACGGCTATATAGCCGTTGGGTAACGGTAACCGGTTTGAAAACCGGGTTAAAACCGGTTTGAGGTACCGGTTTGAAAACCGGTTTGGAAACCGGTTTGGAACCGGGTTGAAACCGGTTTGAATACCGGTTCGGGTTGAAACTGGTTTGGGAAATAGAAAGGGGAGAACCGGTCATGAACCGCCGGTTCGGGACCGGGTTGGAACCGGTTTGGGCCAAACCGGTTTGGGCCAAAAACCGGTTCCCGAACCGGTTTTTTTGGCCACCTCTAGTTACAGGATGTCCACATCATCATCATCGGAACCATCCATGTCACCCACATCACCCTCGGCTAGTAGAGAGACCGAGGATTCTGCTCGTCTGCCTTCGGCATCTACACCTGTTTCTTCACCCCCAGAGTCCAAGAGACGCCGACTTGAGCCTATTGTTGCCACTACAGGGCACGGGGAGCCCTCAAATGCGCATGACTCACCTAACACCCACGATTCGGACTGGTTAACCGGTTTGATCGCCCGATGGATTAGAGAGGAGAACGTACCCTACCCTACCCTCCTACCCTGTTCACACCGGCTTCTACTCCTATCCTACCATATATTCCCCACCCGCCTGAACAGAATTTCGCCGCCTTTGTAGCTGCGATGAAGCGTGAGATACATAATATGCGTGAGACATCCGGAAAGATTAGAAACCTGTTAGAGGATCAGGCTCGGACACATAGACGATTAGAGCTTCAAAAAGAAGGCCTTGAATCCAATGACAAGTGCCATAATGGACTCGTTAAGGAATTCAAACAGGTTGTGGCCCGTGTTAGCACTTTGGAGGCTAGAGCCGTGGAATCTGAGCAACAGCGTGTTCAAGCAACAGTGAGGATTGCGGAACTAGAGGCACGGGTCGAAGCTCTTGTTGCACAACAAGAAGAAGAGGAGCCTGAAGAGAACCCTGAGGAAAACCCCGAAGAGGTTCCAAAAGATGACAAAGAAGATGCAACATCAATTATCTCTTCAGCTGGTGATAACATTTGAGCATTCCATTTTATTTCCTTAACCTAGATGGGAAGGGTTATTTCCATCCAACTAATATATTTTGAATTTTGATTGTCTGATTTGAATACATTGTACCTCTTACAATTTATTTTTATCAAAGATTATTATTTGATTATTGATTGTTGTGGTTTTCTGAACTGCATGATTGTTTACATTGTACATTATGATGATTATATATTGTATATTTTCTCATGTTGAGTATTGTGAATGTGAAGAATCATGTCTGGAAGAAGAGTTGGACGTCTGAGCGGAAGAGGTAACATTAACATGACCGAGCCTGAGTTGGACGCTGTCATCTATGAGCGTGTTGCTGATGCGCTTGCGGCATATGAACAGACCCGTAATCAGAACCAGAACAATCAGAACCAAAATCAAGGAGGTAACCTCGAGTCTATCAGACCCATTGGTTCCTCCCTATGATAACTTATTATTGAATTCTAAACTCTCAAACATTTTTATGATCTTTTGATTCAGGTCAAGCAGTCTATACATTCAAGATGTTTATGGAATGTAAGCCTCATTCATTCAGTGGTTCTGAGGGCGCTGTTACACTACTTTGCTGGTTGGAGAAACTTGAGTCAGCTTTCGCCATGTGCAATTGTCCTGTGGGAAACCGTGTCAAGTACGCATCTAGCACATTAGAAGGACCAGCATTGACTTGGTGGAACTCACAATCCAGACCTTAGGACTTGAAGCCGCTAACAATTTGCCATGGGATGACTTCAAGATCTTAATGAAGGATGAGTACTACCCTAGAAACGAAGTCTAGAAGCTGGAGGGAGAGTTTTGGAATCTTAAGATGGTTGGATCTGATATTGAGGAATATACGACTCGTTCACACGAGTTGGCTGCTTTATGTCCTCAAATGGTAACCTCGGATTACAAAAGAATAGAAAAGTATATCGATGGTTTAGCTCCTCAGATTCAAGCTAGTGTCATAGCTGCTGACCCTATTACTATTCAGCAAGCTATCCGGCTAGCTCATAAGCTCACCAATCAGGCAGTGGCGCAAGGCACTTTGCCGAAACATGGCGCTACATCTGGTTCATATGACTATAAACAAAAATGGGATAGTACCACCAGCAAGTCCTCAAACTCCAACAACACTCAACAACAACAAGTCAGAAGGTTTGATTTCTCCAAAAACTTCACAAATAATAATCAGAACAACAACAACAATGGTCAGGGCTCGAGTAATTATTCAGGCAAGTATCCAAGGTGCAACAAATGCAATTTTCACCATCATGGCTAGTGTGATCGTTTTCGTTGCCAAAGGTGTGGAAGGATGGGCCATGCTGCTAAAGACTGCAAGGGTGAACTGATAAATAAACAACAATATCAATAGTAACGATAACGCGAAGCAACCAGGGGTTGTTTCGAATATGGCAAAGAGGGTCATAAATATTGCCCACAACTGAAGAATGGGAACAAGGGCAATAATGGAACAACAACTATGGAAATGGCGCTAAGGGTCGAGCTTTCGTGATTGGGTCTGGTGAGGCAAGGAATGATCAAAACGTGGTTACGATACGTTTCCTCTAAACGACTGTTTTGCTTCTGTATTATTTCATACCGGTGCTGATAGAGCTTCATCTCTGCCAAGTTTAGCAAACTTCTAGATGTAACTTTAACTGAAATGGAACCTAATTACACCGTAGAACTAGCTGATGGTCGAATGATTGAGGCAACACATATTCTTAAAGGATGCAAATTAGAACTATCGGGATACAAATTAGATATAAACCTTATGCCTATCACACTGGGTAGTTTTGATGTAGTCGTCGGCATGGATTGGTTATCTAAGAACGAAGCTGAGATTATCTGTCGTGAAAAGATCGTTCGTGTACCACTTCCTAGTGGTGAAATCTTATCTGTTCAGGGCGAGAAAAGTGGTGTAGTCTCTGGCATCATTTCGTACATGAAAGCCCAGAAATGCTTACGTAAAGTCAATACCGCTATTTTAGCTATAATAACAGAAACGACCATCGAAGAAAAGAAGATCGAGGATATCCCTATTGTTCATGACTTTCCTGAAGTTTTCCTTGAAGACTTACCTGCTCTTCCACCGCAACGTCAGGTCGAGTTCTAGATTGATTTGACGCCTGGAGCCGCAACTATTGGGAGAGCACCATGCAGATTAGCTCCAAATGAACTGCAAGAACTGTTCACTCAATTACAAGAACTCTTAGATAAAGGGTTTATCAGACCTAGCTCATCGCCGTGGGAGCCCTAGTCCTGTTTGTCAAGAAAAAGGATGGGACTTTCCGTATGTGTATTGATTACCGTGAACTGAACAAAGTGACGGTTAAGAAGCATTATCCTCTTCCCCGTATTGACGATCTGTTTGACCAACTTCAAGGGTCGAGTTCTATTCCAAGATAGATTTGAGATCGAGATATCATCAACTGAGAGTCTGAGAGGAGGACATATCAAAGACAGCATTCAGAACTCGTTACTGTCACTATGAGTTTCTGGTTATGCCTTTTGGGTTGACCAATGCACCGGCGGTGTTCATGGATCTCATGAACCACGTGTGCAAACCCTACCTGGACAATTTTGTCATCGTTTTTATCGATGACATCTTAATATATTCAAAGAACAAAGTGGAGCATGAGGAACATCTTCGATTGATTTTGGAATTACTTAAACAAGAGAAACTGTATGCCAAATTTTTGAAGTGTGACTTCTGGATTTAGGAAGTCTAATTCTTGGGTCATGTGGTCAATGAGAATGGTATACATGTTGACCCGACAAAAATAGAAGCCATCAAGAACTGGGCTACGCCTAAGACTCCAATCGAAGTACGATAGTTTCTTGGGTTGGCTGGGTACTACCGACGATTCATTGAAGGGTTTTTAAAGATCGCTCAACCACTTACAACATTAACTCATAAAGGCAACGCGTACAGTTAGGGTGACAAGCAGGAGTCCGCATTTCAAGTTCTAAAACAAAAACTTTGTACGACACCGATACTATCCCAACCTGAGGGAACATATGATTTTGTAGTCTATTGCGATGCTTCCATCCAAGGTCTTGGTTGTGCACTAATGCAACGCGAGAAGGTCATCGCATATGCCTCCCGTAAGCTAAAAGTTCATGAGAAAAACTACAGGACACACGACTTAGAGTTGGGAGTCGTTGTGTTTGCTCTCAAGATATGGAGACATTACTCGTACGGTACAAAGTGCACCATTTATACCGATCACAAGAGTCTTCAACATATTTTTGAGCAGAAGGAGTTGAATATGAGACAACGTTGCTGGGTCGAGTTTTTGAACGACTATAACTGTGCGATCAAATATCATTAGGGTAAGGCTAATGTAGTAGCTGACGCCTTAAGTCGAAAGGAAACACCTAAGCGAAAAATTGAGTTCGAGCATTACAGCTCACCATCCACACCGGATACCTGATCAGATACGTAATGCTCAGCTTGAGGCTTTGAGGGACGAAAACCTGAAAGCAGAGTCCATGCGAGGCATGGAAAAGCAGCTAGAGATCAAATCGGACGGAATTTGTTATTTCATGGAATGAATATGGGTTCCTTTATACGGGAATCTACGAGAACTAGTGATGGACGAAGCCCATAAGTCTTGATATTCTATCCATCCGGGTTCAGACAAGATGTATCATGATCTGAAAGTTCTTTACTGGTGGCCGAACATGAAAGTTGATATCGCCACCTATGTAAGCAAATGTTTAACCTGTTCTAAGGTTAAAGTGGAGTATTAAAGGCCATCTAGTCTACTTCAACAGCCGGAAATTCCTGTATGGAAGTGGGAGTAGATCTCAATGGATTTTATCACGAAGCTACCTCGAACTCCTAGCGGATGCGATACCATTTGGGTAATAGTAGATCGCTTGATGAAATCCGCACACTTCTTACCAATTAGAGAGACTGATAGAATGGAGAAGTTAACTCGTATCTACCTAAGGGAAATAGTCTCTCGGCATGGTGTGCCAATTTCTATCATCTCTGATCGTGACGCTCGGTTTACTTCTCACTTCATGCAATCTTTGCAACGATCATTGGGAACACGGCTAGATATGAGTACCGCATATCATCCTTAAACTAATGGTCAAAGTGAGCGTACGATACAGACTTTGGAAGATATGTTACGTGCTTGCGTAATTGATTTTGGCAGCTATTGTGAAACTCATTTACCATTGGTTGAGTTTTCTTACAACAATAGTTATCACACATCAATAAAAGCCGCACCATTTGAGCCACTATATGGGCTTAAGTGCCGATCATCTATTTGTTGGGCAGAAGTTAGAGAAAACCAACTTACAGGTCCCGAGCTTGTGCACGAGACGACTGAGAAGATTGTGCAAATACGTAACCGTATGTCAGCAGCACGTGATCGACAGAAGAGTTATATTGATAAACAACATAAGACGTTGGAGTTTCAGATTGGTGATAAAGTACTCCTAAAAGTCTCGCCCTGGAAAGAAGTGATATGCTTTGGAAAGCATGGTAAACTAAACCCTAGGTACGTTGGACCGTTTGAGATTGTCAAACGGGTTGGTCCAGTAGCCTATCAGCTGAATTTACCAAAAGAGCTCAGTGGAATACACAACGTGTTTCACGTGTCTAATCTGAGGAAGTGTCTATCCGATGACTCACTTGTCGTGCCATTAGAGGAACTTGAGATTGATGAACAATTTCATTTCATTGAAGAACTAGTTGAGATTATGGATCGAGAAGTCAAAACCCTAAAGCGTAGCAAGATTCCCATTATGCGCGTGGTGGAATTCAAAGCGTGGACCAGAATTTACCCGGGAACGCGAGGATCAAATGAAGAAGAAATACCCGCAATGTTCAAAGACCAGGCATCTACTTCTCAAGGTATCCATTCTTAAGATATCTTTCTTTAAATTTCGAGATGAAATGCCCTTCAACAAGGGGATGATGTAACTCTCGTGAAACCTTACGTTCTTTACTTTGGGTTTGTTTCAGAAATCTTAGAAACCCTATCATAAGAGAGCTTATGACCTTCTATTATGGCTGTAAAATCTAGCGTTCTATGTTAACCTGATGTTCTAATTTTCGGGACGAAAATTTCTTCAACAAGGGGATGATGTGACAACCCGTGTTTCCATGGTAACGTCATCAACTCAACCATTATTACTTTAATGTCGATTAATGATATTTAGTTATTTAATTTTGTTATATAATCAAATTAATAAATGTAACTTTGGTTAAATTAACTTGGTAAGCTTAGTTAAGCTTACGATGTTAACTTGAGGGGCCCTAAGCGTTAGTTCATTAAACTTATATTATCTAAGTAGGGGGACCTAGGTGTCAAATCCTCAAACTCAAGTTAATATATCTATGTATTATGCATGCAACCTCCTTAACCTAAATCAAATCCTCAAACCCTACTGTCGCACGTCGCCATCTTGAACCGCCTGGATCTGCTTCAGCCGAATAACTAATTCTGCTAGCCTTTATCATCCGCAAATATGAAGCATCTTGCGAGCATCGCTATCTCCGCTTAGCGATTCCGTTGATTCGATCATTGGCTGTAACCGTCATCGCTTTCGGTAGTTTCGGTCATCAATCGAATAGCCTGCAGTGACCGGTAACTTTATTCGTTTTGTCACCTACGTTCGATTTGGTGTACGGTTGTAGCGGATCAGATGTAGTTGTGACCGAGGGTTAAAGGCGGTGTGGGTGGGTGCCGTTGTGTTCATGGCTTATGTATATGAATGTTGTTGCTCTCGATTTAGCATGTTTTTGTGCGTGTTCTTGATGTGTGTATGGTATGCATATCTGCAGTTTGTATGTATGTGTGCGTGTACATGGAAGAAATAGGTATGTTGGGTGTGCTTCTGAATGTATGTGTGTGTGTGTCTCTTGCATGTGGACGTGTGTGTGTGTCTCTTGCATGTGCATGTGTGTGTGGTATGCATGTGCTTGTGTGCATGTGTGTGGGTTTTTATATGTGTGTATATAAATGAAATGGATTTTTGTGTGTGAATGTATATATAAATAATCATATGGTTTGAGTTGTTGTAAAGCTTATAAACGTGAAAAGACACTTGGATGATTACTTAAACTTATTTTAGATGATAGCATGGTCTTGTGAAGTCTTGAACATTGTTAAGATGCACGTTTAGTTTAAAACTTGATCTTTCTGGTTCTGGCAGATTCTGTTAGCCAACTTGTGCACGTTGTAACTTGATGATTATAAACTCAATAACTGCTTTTCTTGGATCCATTTTGTGTATTTTTGAATCTTGTTTCCAAAAAGTCCAACCACAGTTAAATTGGACGTGTAGAACTCAAGTTATTGCCTTTTTAGTGAAGGTAGGTCAAAACCGTTCTTTTTGACAGCAAACAAAGAGTCAAGTGTTATGATACATGGTTTGTATTTTGAGGAACTTATGGTTATAATAAATTATTTGGGAAGTAACCCTATGAGTTTTGGAGCAAATCCAAGTGGTTTCATCTTATAAAAGTGTATAGATTTGTGTTTAGAGAAGTTATAATAAATGTGTGACATATGAGTTTTATTATAAAAACTCTTATAATTAAAGATATATAAACAATACCTTCATGTATGGTCCTGTGTGTGTATGAATAATTGAGTTTTATATGTTTGTGTGAGTTTGTGTATGCTTGTGTTTGCTTGTGTATGGAGAGTCATGTTGTTTAGCCGACACCGTAACCGAACCGTGATCACGAACCAGACCATTCTATTTCGAGTAATTAATTCCTTTACTAATATTTAATCTCAAACAAATATTAAATGAAACTCAGGTTTATTGGAACCCGATCCTTTGTGCTTACATTTTGATTTGTTGCAACGCATTCGAGGTGAGTCTTCACGGCCCCTATTTTACATTACTTCCTTTTAGGGGGAGAAAACATGCAAACTTTATTTACAAATTGTTTTTAGTATAATTGTTTATCGCCTGTTACGTTAGTGCAAACATATATGAAAGCCCTTACATTCTCGAACCGTTAGTAGTGAGTAGCGAGGTAATTTTGAGTAGTGCTACTGGGTTTGACGAACCCCACCCGCGTTAGTTACGCTAACTCGACTGGAGGTCGAACGGGTGTTTAATTGACCTAACATTTGCCACTGTCTGTGTTAGACGTGGTGGGAAGGCAAACAACTTACAAACAGTCAGCTTCCGTTTGAAACGCTAACTAACTTGATTATAGGCTAGCTACCTATCGATATGCTTTAATTACTTTACCATGCAAACATTTTTTTCTAAACATATTATCTGTTGTTAACCCTGTGAACTCACAAACTTTATGTTGACACACTTTAGCATGTTTTCTCAGGTCGCAGGAACGCTTAAGGTTAGACTGCATGGCTTGGGATTCACTCAGGACATGCATCACAAACTTATTTCTTTTGCATTGAACATTTTTATTTGGGCGTTGTATTTTGCGCAACTTTTAGTATTGGTTTTAAATTTTACTTATATGCTTCGGCATTGGATATTATCTCAACTATGTTTTACTCAAATTCATATAGTGTCGTTTGATATGACCGTGTCTGAGATCCTGGTTTGTCACACGCCTCGCGGTAAAACTCCGCATGTGGAATTTGAGAGTGTGGCAGGGACCACCCCTAGATCGGCAATGAACTTCTTCAACCATGTAGCTTCTTGAGCTGCTAATGAAGCGACGATGTATTTTGACTCTCTAGTTGATAATGCCACCACATCTTGCTTAGAGCTCTTCAAGAGACTGCTCCTCCATTCAAGATGAAAATGTATCCCGATTTTGATCGTGAATCATCTTGATCAGTTTGGAAACTAGTATCCGTGTAACCTTTTACCACGATGTCCTCCTCACCAGATCCATAGATTAGTAACATATCTTTAGTCCTCTTTAGGTACTTAAGTATGTTCTTAACAGCCATCCAATGACTATTTCTAGGATTTTGCTGGTATCGGCTTGTCATGCTCAAAGCGCATGACACGTCCCGCCTAGTGCATATCATTGCACACATGATGGATCCTATAGCAGACGCATACAGGATTCCCTTCATTTTGTCTTGCTCATCCTTTGAGCTTGGACATTTAGTTGTACTCATTATCATTCCTCTTTGAATAGGTACCGTTCCTTTCTTAGAGTTTTCATCTTGAACCTTTTCAAGATCTTATCAATGTATGCACTTTGACTTAAACCTATCAACCACCTTGATCTATCCCTATAGATCTTTATTCCCAAAATATAGGCCGCTTCACCAAGATCCTTAATGGAAAAACAACATCCAAGCCAAGTTTTTACACCTTCCAAGGTTGGAATGTCATTTCCAAATAGTAGGATGTCATCGACATACAATACTAGGAAAGTGATGATGCTCCCACTAGCTTTCTTATACACACATGCTTCATCAGCATTTTTGATGAACCCAAATTTAATTACCTCTTCATCAAAACGGTGATTCCAACTTCTTGATGCTTGCTTCAATCCATAGATTGATTTCTTTAACTTGCATACTTTGTCAGGATGTTTTGGATCGACAAAACCTTCAGGCTGAACCATATAGACATCTTCCTCAAGACATCCATTTTGAAAAGTGGTTTTGACATCCATTTGCCAAATCTCATAATCATAATGAGCAGCTATGGCAAATAATATCCTAATAGACTTTAGCATTGCAACCGGCGAAAAGGTCTCATCATAATCAACCCCTTGAGTTTGAGTGAAACCTTTTGCTACAAGTCTAGCTTTATAAGTATCCAAGTTTCCATGCATATCGGTTTTCTTCTTGAAAACCCACTTACTTCCAACTACCTTGGAGTTAAGAGGTGGCTCAACCAAGTCCCACACTTGGTTGTCATACATGGATTGAATCTCAACGTTCATGGCTTGAAGCCATTTGTCACAATCCATTTTGGACATTACATCATGGTATGTGGTTGATTCATCGAAATCTACCACATAGCATCCATCCATGAAAAATCCATATCTTTCAGGTGGATTACTAGTTCTACCAGATCTACGAACGTTTTGTGTATATTGATCAACCATTTGATCATCCTCAACATCCTCATGTTGAGTGCTAGTGTCAACCAAACGTGTATCGGGTTGTGGTTCTTGATCCTCCTCAAGATCCACTGTTCTACAACTAGCTCCTTCCATATGGAACTTAGCTTCTAAGAACTCAACCTTCTTGGCAACAAACTCCTTTTGTTCCAATGGATCATAGAAATAATCCCATAGAATCTCTTGGATATCCAATAAAGATACACTTAGTGGAACAACTTTCTAACTTGTTTGAGGTGGGAGTCTTAACATAAGCCTCACATCCCCACACCTTTAAATATGATAGAGATGGAACCCTTCCATGCCATATGTCAAAAGGTGTCTTTTCCACTTTCTTGGTTGGGGCCATATTCAAAATACGGGCCGCAGAGAGCAAAGCGAAACCCCAAAATGATAGAGGCGATGAGCTTCTAGCCATCATAGATCGAACCATATCCAATAGAGTTCAATTTCTCCTCTCGGACACACCATTGTGTTGTGGTGTTCCAGGTGGAGATAGTTGTGAGACAATCCCACAACTTCTAAGATGATCTCTAAAAGCATCACTTAGATATTCACCTCCTCTATCGGTGCGGAGAATTTTTATTAACTTGTTGAGTTGATTTTCTACTTCTGGAAGGTTTTGAACATTTCAAAAGCTTCATCTTTGTGTCTTAACAAGTACACATACCCATATCGACTATAGTCATCGGTAAAGGTTATGAAGTATCTTTCATTGTACCTAGTCATTGGCTTAAAAGGACCACATACATCCGAATGTATGATACCTAATAATTCTTTTGCCGTTTCGGTTTTGCAACTAAAAGGTGCCTTAGTCATTTTGCCTTGTAAACAAGATTCACATACATCAAATGAATCATATTCACTTGCTTTTATAAGACCATTCTTTTGAAGTGTTTGTATGCGCTTCTTGTGTATATGACCAAGACGACAATGCCAAAGATAGGTGTCACTCAAATCCAATTTGAGCTTCTGGGTGGTGGTTTGGTACAATGAGCTATCATATAATGTGTTTTCACGAACAAATTCATAAATACCATTAATATGAGAAGCTTTAAAATAAAATATGTCATTTAAAAAACATGAATTTCATTTTCAATAAATGTCAAAAGATAAGCATATTGTCTTATTTGGGCAACTGAAATAATGTTCCTAGTCAAACTAGGAGCATACAAAACATTGTTCAAAATTGCTTCCAAACCATTTGGAAGCTTCAAGATGTAATCTCCTCGGTCTTCAACTTGAACTTTTGCCCCATTCCCCATGTAGAGGATTACATCCCCTTTCTTGAAGTCCTTACTTCTTTTGAACCACTGCAACAAATTGCAAATATGAGTTCCACCCATGTGTATTAAATTGAGATCAATATGAATCATGAAATTGTACCTGAGGTTTGCCCGGCATCCCTCTTAGCTTGCAACTCTTTGAGATGGACAGGACAATTTCTTGCCCAATGTCCTATCTCCCCACACTTAAAGCATGGGTCATTCGAAGCAACCTTTTGCTTCTTCTCCGCTGGTTTTGGTGGTGGTGCTTTTACCAATCCATTTCCCTTTCCCCTAACGTACCCTTACCCTTGGCAACACTTGCCTTGGGTGCGGGGTGAGGCCTCTTCTTGTTCCCACCTTCATTGATCGTGAGAACGGGTAAAACCTTTTTACCCATAGCCGCCTTGGTAGTTTTGAGCATAGAGTGAAGCTCACTTATGTTCTTGTCCCACCCGTTCATGTTATAATTCATAATAAAGTTGTCAAACCTTTTTGACAAAGAGTTGAGGATCAAATCCGTAGCCAACTCTTTCGAGACGGGACAATTCAGCCTTTCGAGGCGATCAATGTGGCTTTTCAGCTTAAGTACATAAGATGAAACCGATTGGGTGTCATCCATACGACATGCATGGAGTGCTCAAACCATTTCAAAGTGCTCTACCCTTGCTTGTTGTTGGAACGTTTCCTTCAACTGGGTAATCATGTCGTACGCTCCGTGATGTTCGTACTCCTTTTGGAGATCCGAATTCATACTTGCCAACATGAGGCAAGAAACTTGGACCGAGTCCTCAGTGTATTTCACCCAATTATTATAGGCCTCCTCATCTTCCTCATTGGGTTGATCGGGAACCGAATTGTCTAAATTATACGACCGTTTCTCTTGCTTGAGAACAATTCTCAAGTTTCGAAACCAATCAATAAAATTGTTATGGTTTAGACGCTCCTTTTGGAGAATGGTCCTTAGTGATTGCATCTCAACGTTCATGGCTTCAAGCCATTTGTCACAATCTAAATTGGACATCGCATCATGGTATGTGGTTGGTTCATCAGAATCTACCACATAGCATCCATCCATGAAAAATCCATATCTTTCAGGTGGATTACTAGCTCTACCAGATCTGCGCACATTTTGTGTGTATTGATCAACCATTTGATCATCCTCAACATCCTCATGTTCAGAGCTAGTGTCAACCAAACGTGTATCGGGTTGTAGTTCTTGATCTTCCTCAAGATCCACTGTTCTAGTGCTAGTCCCTTCCATAAGGAATTTAGCTTCTAAGAACTCAGCCTTCTTGGCAAGAAACTCCTTTTGTTTCAATGGATCATAGAAATAATATCCCATAGAATCTCTAAGATATCCAATAAAGATACACTTAGTGGAACGACTTTCTAACTTGTTTGAGGTGGGAGTCTTAACATAAGCCTCACAACCCCACACCTTTAAATATGATAGAGATGGAACCCTTCCATGCCATATTTCAAAAGGTGTCCTTTCCACTTTCTTGGTTGGGGCCATACTCAAAATACGGGCCGTAGAGAGAAAAGCGAAACCCTAAAATGATAGAGGCAATGAGCTTCTAGCCATCATAGATCGAACCATATCCAATAGATTTCGATTTCTCCTCTCGAACACACCATTGTGTTGTGGTGTTCCAGGTGGAGATAGTTGTGAGACAATCCCATAACTTCTAAGATGATTTCTAAAAGCATCACTTAGGTATTCACCTCCTCTAGCGGTGCGGAGAATTTTTATTGACTTGTTGAGTTGATTTTCTACTTCATTCTGGAAGATTTTGAATATTTCAAACGCTTCATCTTTGTGTCTTAACAAGTACACATACCCATATCGACTATAGTCGCCGGTAAAGGTAATGAAGTATTTTTCATTGTACCTAGTCATTGGCTTAAAAGGACCACATACATCCGAATGTATGATACCTAATAAATCTTTTGCCCTTTCGGATTTGCCACTAAAAGGTGCCTTAGTCATTTTACCTTGTAAACAAGATTCACATACATCAAATGAATCATATTCACTTGATTTTAAAAGATCATTCTTTTGAAGTGTTTGTATGCGCTTCTTGTTTATATGACCACGACGGCAATGCCAAAGATAGATGTCACTCAAATCCAATTTGAGCTTTTTGGTGGTGGTTTGGTACAATGAGCTATCATATATTGTGTTTTCACGAACCAATTCATAAATACCATTAATAAGAATAGCTTTAAAATAAAAGATGTCATTTAAAGAAACATGAATTTCATTTTCAATAAATGACATAACATAACCATATTGTTTTAATTGGGAAACTGAAATAATGTTCCTAGTCAAACTAGGAGCATACAAAACATTGTTCAAAATTGCTTCCAAACCATTTGGAAGCTTCAAGATGTAATCTCCTCGGTCTTCAACTTGAACTTTTGCCCCATTCCCCATGTAGAGGCTTACATCCCCTTTCTTGAAGTCCTTACTTCTTTTGAACCACTGCAACAAATTGCAAATATGAGTTCCACATTCGGTATCCAATACCCATGTGTTAGAGGATATTAAATTGAGATCAATATGAATCATGAAATTGTACCTGAGGTTTGCCCGGCATCCCTCTTAGCTTGCAACTCTTTGAGATGGACAGGACAATTTCTTGCCCAATGTCCAATCTCCCCACACTTAAAGCATGGGCCATTCGAAGCAACCTTTTGCTTCTTCTACGCTGGTTTTGGTGGTGGCGCTTTTACCACTCCCTTTCCCTTTCCCCGAACGTACCCTTTACGCTTGGTAACACTTGCCTTGGGTGCGGGGTGAGGCCTCTTCTTGTTCCCACCTTCATTGATGGTGAGAACGGGCAAAACCTTTTTACCCATTGCCGCCTCGGCAGTTTTGAGCATAGAGTGAAGCTCACTTATGTTTTTGTCCCACCCGTTCATGTTATAATTCATAACAAAGTTGTCAAACCTTTTTGACAAAGAGTTGAGGATCAAATCCGTAGCCAACTCTTTCGAGACGGGACAATTCAATCTTTCAAGGCGGTCAATATGGCTCTTCATCTTAAGTACATAAGATGAGACCGATTGGGTGTCATCCATACGACATGCATGGAGTGCTCGAACTGTTTCGAAGCGCTCTACCCTTGCTTGTTGTTGGAACGTTTCCTTCAACTGGGTAATCATGTCGTACGCTCCGTGATGTTCGTACTCCTTTTGGAGATCCGGAGTCATACTTGCCAACATGAGGCAAGACACTTGGACCGAGTCCTCAGTGTATTTCACCCAATTATTGAAGGCCTCCTCATCTTCATCATTGGGTTGATCGGGAATCAAATCGTCTAAAATATATGACCGTTTCTCTTGCTTGGGAACAATTCTCAAGTTTCGAAACCGACGCTCCTTTTGGAGAATGGTCCTTAGTGATAGTGAGTGAGCGGACGGGATATCATTATTTTCATTGTTGTTGGTGGCCATCTACAAAATTTAACAAAGTTCAGTTTTAGTATTTTTGATATTATCATATTTTAATTATTAATACCCTTTATGTGTCTTACACAATTTAAAATTCTAGAATCCAACGTTACATTTAAATAGTGGTTAGGTGACCTTTATCCCATTATTTAAATTAACAAGGTAGTCAACGTTTGACAATTGCAACCCTTTGCAACGTCTAGAGGTATGGGATCGACTTTAAACATCATATGTATTGTCGGCATATTTATCCCATCAACACCCTTTGTAAACCACATTGTAGGTGATCCATTTAACATGGTTTGGAAATCAAGTCACCCTACTTACACACACATGTGGGTTTACCAACACAAGTGTTTAGGTGACCTTTATCCCATAAATATGGTATTCCCACCTTAAATCACAAGTTTCCACAAAATGGTTAGGTGACCTTTATCCCATTAAGAGTTTCCAAGTGACTCAAGTGTTGTGCAAAAGGACGGTGTTAAACTTGTTTTCAAAAGAAATTATAAGTTTTCATTATTCTAGTTTAGAAAACTCTACGTACCTTGTATTTGCATGCTTTCAAACACATGGTACCCTATGATTCTCTTTTTAATAAAACCCCTTTTATTAAAATCATTAATCCTTTTAATAACCTTTTATTAACCACTTAATGATAAGGAACCATAATTTTTTCAGCTTGTTATGTTTGTTAATAAGTTTGTTATGCATATCCAAATATCAAACAATCAACCATAAAACAAACAACCAACCAAGCACAACCATTACAATCACAAGTGCATAACCATAGCCACTAAGTTGACTACACTTGTTTGCCATCACAAGTGTTGTCATTAGGTCTTTCCTGAGGGTTAACAATGACACATCAAAATGTGTTCATGATCTCCCACTTGAATCCACATCCAAATGCTTCAAGTATCCATGTCTTTTGTGTCCTTCCTTTGTATCTTCCTTTGGGTCTCCAACTTGTGCATCTTCTTTTACAAAATCATATCCTAATACAATTTTTCTAACAACAGAAATTAACCTAATCTATTTATTACATAACCAAAGAATAAATAAATTACAACCCAAAGATACAAACACAAAATTATAATTACAACCCTTTGAAAGAATAAAACCAAACATGTCAAAAAATTCAACCAAATCCAAAACACACTTGGTCAAGGCTATGTTATGCACCAAAACATGTATCCAAATACAATAACCAAGAACAAAATGAACCCTTTTTTAACCCTCAAAATTTCAGCCAACATAAACTAAAATTTTACGGTTTTTATACAAACAAAACAATCAACCAGTTGACATCAATCTTTCAAGGTTTATTCTAAAGCATGCAAAATAAAATTTGAAAGACAAGGGATTCATACATCCAAAATAAAATCAGCCCCTAATGGGTTGAAAAAGTCCAACAAAACTGTTGATTCCTTATCAGAAACAAATCAAATCCCAAGAGATCCGGTGTTTCCTATAACTGAAACATCTGTCTATAAATATGGATCCTAGGTTTCGATTCAAGGACGATTGAAAAGATAGACGATTGATCGATTGAGAACAGCAACAGCATTACAGCAATCATCAAAAGTCTTTCAATCATCATAACATACAGAACATCATAGCATTCATTGTTTCATTCTTTTGTAATCTTCAATATATTATAATAAAACATTAATTAATCTTTAATTGTGTTTTGTGTCGTGTGTTCTTGATATTTTATTAACATTGAATGTTGCTTAAATACAACTAAACCAAATCAACGTTAATTCCGCTAACGTTGACTTGAAATCAATTCTCACTGATAATTCCTGTCGACGATCCTTGGATACACAGGTGGTATCAGAGCCAAGTGCTCATTGATTTAGATCAATTGATCTATCAGTGTTAGTTGTGTTTAATTGTGTTTGTTTTCGTTTACCAATCTATATTCAAATCAATTGAATAGTAGATCCTGTAAGCATCATGAGCAACTTCAGTGGTTCATCTTACCAACCCTCGAAGTTGGAAACAAAAGCAGATTTTAAGTCATGGAAAATCAAGTTCAGGAATCATGTAAACTATACTGATTCTGACTTGTGGATTTCCATTACTGAAGGTCCTTATATTCCACCCACTCTTGGGCCGGATTATAATGACAAAAATCAACCAATCAGCACAAAAGATCTATCACCTGATGATGTCAAAAAGGTTAAAGTCGATATAAAAGCATACAGTCTGCTTAGTATGGCCTTACCTGAAGAGATATTAATCAGGTGTGAGAACTATAAAACAGCTCACTCCTTATGGAAGATTCTTCACACTCTCTGCGAAGGGAGTGATGAGATAAGAAGCATAAGGAGAGACACCCTCAGATCACAATATGAAACCTTTCATCATATTGAGGGTGAATCAATTCCTCAGCAACTTCATAGATTCATGCAGTTAGTCACTGAAATGAATATTCTAGAGTTGAAGTATACTAGTGAGGAATTAAACAAGAAAATGCTCCACACTTTGCCAGAAAGTTGGAAGCATACTGTGTCCATGTTCAAGAATACTATAGATCTGAAAGCAACTGGTTTAGATACTCTGGTTGCAAAAGTGGAAGCTCTTGAAATGGATGAAAAATCAAGAAACAAGAGTGTGAGAACTCATGTCTCACCCTATCACTTCAAAGAAACAAATAATGTTGGAAGTGCATTTATTTCAAATAATGAAAGTGATAGCTCTTGTGTTAGGAGTGATGATGAGGAGGAAGTTAGCTTTTATGCTTCAAAACCCTCAAAGAAATCATCTCAAGACAAGCAGCAGAAGAATAAAGGGAGAACTACTGATAGACAAGATACATCTGCACCAACAACTAAGTCTTCCTTTTCAGCAAATCAGTCAGAACCAATAACTGTGATATTGGATTCTGAAGAACAAAGAGCAGCCTTTGCAGCTTTTAGCTCAAGTTTTCAAGCATACCTGGGAAGCTCTCTAACATCAGCCAATATCTGTCAACAAGATTTAGAAGAACTACCCCCAGATGTAGTGGAAGAGATGGATCTACAATGGCAGATGGCCATGATTGCTTATAGAGCTAAGCAATATCTCAGGAGAAACAAGAACTTGGCTTCAGCAAGCAGAACATCAAAGATTGGTGTTGATAAATCAAAAGTAAGGTGCTACAAATGCAATCTCTATGGACATTTCTCAAGAGAATGCAATCAACAGTCTTATCCAGAGTTGAGACAACATCAGCAGCATCAACAACATCAGATTCAAGCAAATCAACAATCTTCTCAAAGACCTCTGCACAAGCAATCTCAACTGATGAATGCTTCCCCACCAGCCACCAAAGAATCAGCAGGACCAAGTAACTCAAAGGAGTCAGGGCTGATCATACTTCAAGATGGAACGTGTGACTGGAGTCTGTATGAGAAGGAAGTTTTGGAAGAAAATCAAGCATTGATGGCTCATATGGATCAAACAGTGCCACCAATGGCAAAAGAGGTAAAAGAAAGATTGTGTTCATCAACTTGTGTTGAGGAAGTTGAACGATATAGAGTCCATGCTCAACAGTTGGCTGATAAAGTAAAAGAAACAATGATTTTGAATGAATCTCATGTTAGAGAACATAAACTATATCAAATAAAAATTAATTCTTTACAAAAGGATTTAGAAAAATTTGTTTCTGAAAATTATAGCCTGAAAGCCCAAGTTGAGCATTTGACCACTTCCTTAACAAAATCCATGGCTGATCATGCATCAACTGAAGTGAAACTTCAGAAGTTTCAATTATCATCTCAGCAATATGAGAAATTACTATCTTCTCATATTGAATCAAAGAAAAGGTCTGGGTTGGGTTATAATGCGGTTGCACCACCTATAAATGATAATTACACATCCTTACCTACAACAATGACAAACACTCTTTCAAATCATTTTGTGCCTAGCACCAAATTTGAAAAATATTCATCTAAAACTAAAATTAATGATAAAGCTGAGGTGAGTGAAACTGAATCATCTGAATCAGAATCATTAGATCAAAATGATTCAGAATTTGATTATGATAAATGTGATGACTTGGATGATTCTGATGAACATGATGTTGATCAAACAAGCACTGGTAAAAATTGTCAATTGAAAGCCCATATTCCAAAAGTGCTTGAAGAAACAAAGTTGCCATATCCTCCTAAACAAAGAAACATGCTGAAGACCATCTGCAAGAGGATAGCTCAATTGAATGAAGGTCTTCAAGAACTAAGTATGCAAGAATCCTCCAAGAAATTAACTGATGAATCTGTTATCACTGAGGAAAGAGGAAAATTCAAAGGAAGGAACAAGGCATCAGCAGATCATCAACTGAACAAGAAAACTTCAGCAGCTGATCTACGGAAGAGAAATTCAACTCCAAAGGAACAAAATGTGAACAAAAATGAAAAAGCTGAAGCACATTCAAAGCTAAAGAAGAAAGAGCAACTACAAAAATCAGCAAACAAAAGGAATGATTCTGAGAAAGAATCAGAAGAAAAGTATTGCAAATGGTGTGACATGAAAAATCACAACACTGAAGATTGTTACTTCAGCAGTTATTGTTCTATTTGCAATATGAACAATCATATGACTGCTGATTGTTACTTCAACAAACATTGCTCTATTTGCAACAAAAATAATCATTCCACACAGGAATGTTATTTCAACAAAAAGAACAAGATAAAAGGATCAAAGAAGAAAGAATCAGACAAATCTGAATCAGATTCCCAATCCACAGATTCAGCAAAGGGTGCAAAACTGAAGAAGCATGAACAAAAGTCAAAGGAAAAACCAAAGGACAAATCATCATCAAGTGTTAAGATACTGAAGAAAAGATCAACTTTTCAGCAGTCAAAAACACCACACAAAAGAGTAGATTTGTCTGACAAGGAATCAAAGGATGATGATTCATTCTTTGATAAATTTGAAAAAGGCATTCATATCCCTCTTTCAAAAACAAAAGACAGTGAAACATTTAAAGGTTCACTATCAAAACAAAAGAATCAAACAAATGAAGTTGATCTAAGTAAAGCAGACAATATGAATCATGAATCTACTTCATCAACATCCCATTCAGCAGAATCATCCTCATCCAAATTAAATCAGAATGAATCAATCAAATCTGAAACAGAAACTTCAAAAAATATTCTTGAAAGAGTAACTGTTTTAGATCCAGTTGACAAACCCAAGATCACTAAGGCTTGGGTTGTCACTTCTAACTGATTTTCTTTTCTGATTGCAGGAACAATATTGGAGAGCTGACAACATGTGGTATGTTGACAGTGGTTGTTCCAGGCATATGACAGGAAACTGTTCTCTTCTCCATGACTTCAAACATAAAAATGCTTCTTATGTGGCATTTGGTGGGGATAAAAAGGGAGGTAAAATTGTTGGTGAAGGAATGATAACCAATGGTGTACTTAAATTTGATAAAGTAAATTACTGTAAAAACCTACAGTATAATTTACTAAGTGTATCTCAAATCTGTGATCAAAATTACACTACAATGTTTGATGACACTAACTGTTACATTCTTAAGCCAGGATTTATTGTCCCAGAAGATTGGATTCTCTCAAAGCAGCAAGAAAAGGAAACACTTATGTGTTGGATATGAACAACACTTCTCTCACAAAACATGAAACTTGTCTTATTTCTAAACTTTCAGAAGATTTGTCACAATTATGGCATAGAAGACTTGTTCATTCTAACATGAAAAATATGAATAAATTGGTAAAACATGACCTGGTCATTGGCTTACCAAATAAAGAGTTCCATTGCTCAACTCATTGCTCTTCTTGTTACAAAGGAAAACAACACAGAGTGTCACATAAACCAAAAACAATCAATACTAATACTACACCACTCAAATTGCTTCACATGGATCTATTTGGTCCAACCAATGTAATGAGCATTGGAAAAAGGCAATATTGTTTGGTGATAGTTGATGATTTCACTAGATTTACATGGGTCTTTTTCTTAAAACAAAAGAGTGAAACATCAGAAACATTAATGGACTTTGTCATCAAGATTGAGAATCAACTTGATACAAAAGTTAAAATTTTCAGGAGTGATAATGGTACTGAATTTGTTAACTTTGAACTAGATTCTTTTTGCAGGAGCAAAGGAATTGCAAGACAATTCAGTGCACCAAGGACTCCACAACAAAATGGAGTTGCTGAACGAAGAAACAGAACTCTCATTGAAGCAGCAAGAACAATGCTAGCTGATTCACAACTACCTATTACCTTTTGGGCTGAGGCTGTGAATACTGCATGCAATGTTCAAAATAGAACATTAATTGTCAAAGAACATAACAAAACTCCTTATGAGCTCCTATTTAAAAGAAAACCTTACATAGGATATCTAAGAGTATTTGGGTGTCAAGTAACTGTTTTGAACATCAAAGAGTCATTAGGAAAATTTTCAGAAAAAGCATATGATGGTTTCTTTGTTGGATATTCTTCAACATCAAAATCATATAGAGTGTATATTCCACAGCATAACATTGTGGAAGAGACACCTAATGTATCTTTTGATGAAAATGTATTCATTAAGTCAATTAAAGGATCATCATGGTTATTTGACATAGATGCCTTGTCTAAATCTTTTAACTATGATTATTTGACAAATACAAGTTCTGATGAAGTATGCTATCCATTTGTTCCACCGATTATGACTGAAGTACCTTTATCTGCTGATCCCCCAAGGATACATACATCTACAAGTGCCAACAATTCAACCGAAGCAGATACTACATGTGGAACTGAACAAAATGCATCAGTAGAAGCTCCTACGGAAGAACAAAATGCATCAGTAGAAGCTCCTACGGAAGAACAAAATGCATCAGGAGAAGCTCATTCAGAAGAACAGCATGCATCAGGAGAAGCTCCTTCGGAAGAACAGCATGCTTCGGAAGAAATTCCTTCGGAAGATCAACATGTATCCGGAGAACTTCCTTCGGAAGACCAACATGTATCCGGAGCAGCTCCTACTGAAGAACAAAATACTTCCGCAGAAGTTCCTGCGAAGAGCAAAATCCAACTGCTGATACTTCTGAAGCTCAATCAACAGAGACTCAATTTGATTACTTCTTGAATTCTCAAATTGAGATGAATCAGTCAGAGGCAATGGAAATGACTAATCTGGAATCATCCATTCCAGTTGAGTCAACTCCCTCAATGAGAATTCATAAGTCTCATCCACTTAACAATATCATTGGCAATCCTGAAAAGAGAACTACAAGGAGCCAAAGTGGTACAGCCAACCTTTGTCTATTCAACTGTTTTCTTTCTCAAGTGGTGCCTCCAAACATTACAGCTGCTTTAAAAGACAATAGCTGGATTGAAGCTATGCAAGAAGAGCTTCAACAGTTCAGAAAGCAAAAAGTATGGTGTCTTGTTGACTTACCTGAAGGTCAACATCCTATTGGAACTAGATGGCTATACAAAAACAAACTGGATGATAGAGGTATTATTGTCCGAAACAAAGCAAGGTTAATAGCACAAGGTTACACTCAAGAAGAAGGCATAGATTATGATGAAGTTTTTGCACCAGTTGCAAGAATTGAGGCAATAAGAGTGTTCTTGGCATATGCATCATACAAGAAATTCACTGTGTATCAAATGGATGTCAAGTGTGCTTTCCTATATGGAAAAATAGATGAGGAAGTTTATGTGTCTCAACCCCCCGGATTTGAAGATCCTCATTATCCTCACAGGGTATACAAACTAGATAAAGCCTTGTATGGTCTTCATCAAGCACCAAGAAAATGGTATGAAACACTATCATCCTTCTTACTCAAGCATGGCTACAAAAGAGGAACAATTGACCAGACACTCTTTCTCAAACAAGAACATCAAGATCTCTTAGTAGTCCAAGTATATGTTGATGACATTATATTTGGATCCACTAATAAGAGATTGTGTGTGAATTTTGAAGAGCTGATGAAATCTGAATTTCAGATGAGCTCAATGGGTGAACTAACATTCTTCCTTGGCCTTCAAGTTCATCAAAAAGCAGATGGAATTTTCATCAATCAAGAAAAATATATACATCAAATTCTGAAGAAATACAATTTTGCTGAAGTCTCCTCTTGCAAAACACCAGCATCAACAATTGATAAGATTGCACCTGATCCCTCTGGAAAATCTATTGATCAAAAATTATTTAGATCTATGATAGGTTCACTTATGTACTTAACTGCCAGTAGACCTGATATTATGTTTGCTGTGTGTGTATGTGCTAGGTACCAATCTGATCCAAAGGAGTCACATCTCAATGCTGTCAAAAGAATTTTCAGATATCTCAAGGGAAAACCAGGACTTGGTCTATGGTATCCCAAGGATGGAGACTTTACACTCTACTCATACTCAGACAGTGATTATGGTGGATGTAACAGCAATAGAAAATCAACAACCGGTGGATGTCAATTCATTGGACCCAGGCTAGTGTCATGGCAGTGCAAGAAACAAACAAATGTTTCTGTATCCACAGCTGAGGCTGAGTACATTGCTGCTTCAGCCGGGTGTTCTCAAGTGCTTTGGTTACAAAACCAATTGCTTGACTATGGTTACAACTTTCTTCAAACTTCAATCTATATAGACAATTCAGCTGCTATGTTTATAACTGCTAATCCTGTGCAACATAGTAAAACTAAACATATAGAGATTAGGTATCATTTTCTGAGAGATTGCTCAGAAAAAGGATTGATCAAGTTAGTCAAAGTGGATACATCAAATCAGCTTGCTGATTTATTCACTAAAGCCTTTGATTCAGTCAGATTTAATTTTCTGATTGAGTCTCTAGGTATGATTAACTTAGATTAAATAAAGTTCAAACAAACAACATGCTGTGTGCAATAAGCATCAGTATGCCTTATGCATGGGAAATGATAGTAAACTATAGCTTTGCCTATTTCTGCATAAACAAATATCAATATATCTCAACAAGTTTCTTGATATGTGAGTAGGTTCAACTTGAGTGGAAACAAATCTTAGTGCTTGCATAACATAATATTATAATAATTGTCTGTGGGAAACTTCATTTTGAGAAAACAAAGTGAGTCTTATCCTAATGTGATCAAATCATTCATCTGCACACACTATGTAAAAGACTTTATACTATCTATCTTTGCAACTCATACTTCCTCTGTTTTGTGTGAACAAAGACCTGGGTGTATGATCACCATACTGAATCTCAGTATCAAAGGTGAAAAGATCATGTTCATCATCATCCCTCTGTTTTGTGTGAACAAAGACCTGGGTTAAAGGCACCTCTGTTTTACGTGAGTAAAGACCTGGTGACCTGATGATGATCATATCTAAAGCTCTCAAAAGAATCCTAAGTGATCAACTGTATATTATCCTGAGCTTTATCAACATTGCATCAATGAGATGTCAAACACATCTCAAGATAGCTATTATAATTTAAAGTACATAGTCACAAGAGTGCAAGAATGATGATTTGACTTACAAAGGGAGGACAACACCTTTGTGAATCAACTGTGAAGCCCATGACAGTTATTGCTAAATCAATAAAACATGATAAACAGCAAGCCTAGTTGATACATGAGCTCTTGTATGGATTTATAAGGACAATATACTTGCAATCAGAACTTGTTCCAGTATCAACTATACAACATAACTAATCAGGAAGAGGCTTAGCAATGTAGTATGATCCCATCTTAAGTGCATCTGATCATTATCATATATTCAGTGTTTATGTTATTCCTCTTAAAGAAATTTATGATAAATGCTTAAGTTCATCATTAATCACAAATTTAGGGGGAGTAGTATTCATGAAATAACATCTATATCAGCAGCAGCAATGTCTATATCTTTATCAAGTTGAAGAAATTGAAACCTGAGCATCACATTAGCCGTTGGTTACATGAAATTTATTTTAAGTTTCCTTGTACTAAATTGTCATGTATACAAAGCCAACGAGGTCCTATAGCAATAATTGGTTCAACCAATGGAGTTGGGCCATACATACAACTGTGTGTAAATCAATATTAGTAGATTAATGTTTATCCGTAGATTGGTAAACTGCGGATAAACAAAGATCAATCAGTAGAAGTTGTTGATCCGTAGATATACTACGGAAGAGTAAGTTGTCGATTACAATTAATGTGATATTACTTCTACGGAAGAGTACAATGTGGGACCCACTGAATAAATCCGAGAAAATTAATATGTCTGAGGGTATAAATAAAGAGATTTGACTTGTCAAATGCATTATGCACTTTTTCAGCTCACTTTTTCAGACCTAGAAAATCTCGCAATAAATTTTTCCCACTTTCTCAACATTCAAAATTTATCAAATCAAACCTTAAGCAAACGTATATCTGAGTTCTTAATCAGCGTCTATTAAGGTAAAACATGTTGTAATCATCAAGAATGAACAAGTTGATTCTTGTTTTATCTCACAACTGTTCGTATTCTTATATCAATAACATGATTCTAATGAAGTCTTTTCTTATGAACAGATGGATCATCGATTTGCAAAAGAGCATAATGTATGTGCTTTCTTGAACCCTGACGATCCTGTGTCGGAAGGATGTCAAGAAATTATGAGATATTTGAGAAGATCAAGGGTTTTCTATGCATTATCTGCAGAGCCAACGATTTATCGATCGCACATCAGTGATTTCTGGAATTCTGCGCGTATAGAAGAAGATGATGAAGGAATTATTGCAGAAGTAAGGAATCGAAGGCTGAGAATAGACGAACAAACTATAAGAAGGGTACTAGAACTGGGAGATGTTGAAGCAGGACACCCTGATGTATTCGATAATGAATACATAGAAAAGGTTTTCCTTCTAATGGGATATGATGGAGACTTTGAAAAGGGAGAAATCAAGAAGGGAAGACTCTGCAAACCATACAGATTTTTATGTCACACTTATCTGAAGTGTATGTCAAATAGAAAATCTGGGCTTGACAGATTTTCTAGACACATATCATCTGGTATTATTGGGATCTTTGAGGGAAGGACGTACAACTACTCAAAGTACATCTTTAACTGTTTGTGTGACCACATCAGAGTACAGAAGGCTGATAAGATGTATATGTTCCCAAGATTCATTCAGCTCATCATTAATGCAGACCTGCCTGGAACAAATGTGGAGGGTGGTGTGTTCATCCAAGCACACCTTGGCAGATCTGTGCTGAACAAAATCTCAGGGAGATATGAAGGAGAAGATGTAGACATGTTTGCACATGTGATTGATGCTAATGCAGACATACCTCCAGAGCTAGTTTGGGAAGATGAGGAAGAGAGCTCTGCTACCAGCTCTGCTCAAACACCCCAAACACAATCACCAGCCAGCCAAACTACAGAACCCATCTCTCCAATCCTCAATCTATCACCACAACAACAACCAACACCCCAAGCTCAATCACCTGCCAGTCAAAATACTGAACCAATCTCTCCCATCCAACCCCAATCACCAAATCAGCTTCAGATGCAACTCTACCAACAACCTCAAAACTCAGATACTGAGAGCATCTACACTGGAGAGACAGAATTAGTCTCAGAAGCAAGTACAGTCAAACTGTCACTATCAAAGACTGAATCCCCTGTGCACTCAAATGAAACTGAACAAGTTTCTCCCATGATTGATCAGCAACAACAACAAACTCTTCAAGAGCCGGAAGATCAAGCCACTGAAGCAAAGTCAAGCTCAGCAAGTGTTGATCATGAGGAGGTAAAAGAAGAAGAGATTGAGTCTGAGCATCAGGAAAGAGATACAGAAGCAGATCAGGTTGATGTGATTGCCTATAATGAAGATGATCTGAGTGATGATGACATTCCTGTAAGCAAGAGTTATCTGGTGGCTGAGTACAACAAGCTGGTGCTCAAGTCAAATAAAAGAAAGGCAAGAATACAAGAGCTGAAGGGCATAATTAAAGAAAAAGATGAAGAATTGATAAATCAGCAAGAAAGGATAAAGAGACTGAGAGAAGATGCTCAAAGTGATAAAGAAGTGATTGATGCTCTGCTAGACAAGGAAGCTGAGCTTATAGAGTCAGCAGAGAATGAGAAGAAAGATAAAGAAAAGATCATGAAGAAACTTGAACAAGCATCTGACACTATGACTGCTCAGTCAAACATAATAAAGACAAAAGAAGAAGAAATTGAGCAACTTAAACTGAAGATCAGCTCATTGGAATCTTATGCCAAAACTTCAACTGCTCAAACAAAACAAAGTCCTGAGGCATCAAAAGAAGTGATCTGGTACTCAAGGAAAAGAAAGTACCTTGGTACTACTGAGAAGAAGCCAACTGATGAAAGTAGTCCAAAGAAACAAAAGCTTTCTCCTGAACACACACCCATAATAGACTTATCTGCTGAGGAGCCCATCACTGAACAGAAAGATGAAAGTGACAAAGAATGGGAAGAATTAATCAAAGAAGACACTCCTCCAAAGCAAGAAGTCTCAAAGGCTGATGATCTTCTGACTACAAGTGACATACTTGAAGAGAGGCCTGAATCAACCATGTTCATGACACTTATAAATCATGGTTTCCCTTATGACATGGTTGAAAGACTGAACATGACAGAGATGAAGAATTTGTTGAAAGAGTTTGAGCTTGCCAGCTTCATGATTCCAAACTGTGACTATGAAGCATTCAATACCTTTCAATCAATTCAAAAGATAAAGAAGGAGTTGGGACACTGTGACACAGCCAAGCTGAGCAAATACAACATGACTTGCTGGTTACAGGGACACAACTACAAGCCTCATGAGCTTAAAGGAAGAACAGTGGGAGAACTAAGAAGGATGATGGAGCATGTAATGAAGGTTGAACTAGATACTGGGGTAAAGTTCAGAACTGAAGCTCCACATCAATCTTATGAACAACAAAGCAAACTCCCTGCTGAACCCATAACTGTTGAACCTAAAGATCAGCATAAAGGGAAAGAGAAATTGATTAGAGAGCCAAGGGAAGTCATCCCCGGAAAAGTATGGCCACTTGGGACTGCAGTTAGAGAAATAACTGAGCAAAAGTCCACTCTAATACAACTGATAGATCACCTCACAACTCCCAGCTCTGAAGAAGAAAACAAGATCATGGCATGGAAATATGATCCAGACTGGGATTGTGCTGTCATTAAAAGAACATCTGGAAGAGTTGAATACTTCCAAGATGTACTCTCAGTGGTGAGTCTGCCAGAGAATGACATCAGAGACCTTCAAAGCTTAAACATCAGCAACTATCCAATTCACCCTAGAGGAAGAGACTTCTCAACTCTAGTGGGAAAGTTAAAGACTAAGTTTAAAGATGATGTGCTGATTGAAGCTAAAAGAGAAGATATAGAACATCAGAAGAGAATCAAAGGGCTCAAAAGATACAAGTCCAATGCCTCAGACCATGTAGATGATGAATTCATGAAGAGGATTGGCTACAACAACAGAAACAAAGCAGCTCTTAAATGTATTGAAGGGACTCAATTCACATACCCAATCACTGAATGGGGATATGTAGAAAAGACAAAAGAATTGGTCCTACTGAGAAATGCTGAAAACAAGAAAGCTGAAAAGATCAGAATCTTTGATCCTGTGGAAATCAAACTGCTTCATCCCAGCTACACTTCATACTTAAATGACAAATTCTTTCCAAAGCTGTCTGATGAACAAGCACAAAATGATTTATTTCTACATGTTCATGTGATTCAAGTAGTAGACAAACTTCATGCAAAGCATATAAAAGAAGAAGATTTAATGCTGGATTGCTGAAGGGAACAACATATGATGAAGTAACAGAACTAAGAATAACAGAACAAGATGAGCTAGAAGTGGTGAATAACAACAAGGTGTTAGACACACTCACTACAGAAGAAGATGTTCTGGGAATTAGTTATGAGACTTTGAAGATGATGAGCAAGATGAAGATCAAGTATAAGTATGATGATCAGAAGACTGCTGTCTCCTACTACAACAAGATGATCGCTAGAATCAAAGATCTTGCAGTTTTGAAGGAATGAGTACAAGTAGCTAAGCCTAAGGGGAGTATTGTTAGGTCTAGAATCTGTAGATCTAGTCATTATGTATAGGCTTAGTACTTGAATCAATATTTGTAATGAACTTTTGTAATTCATTATTATGTATGCATTAAATATATAGGTTAACCCATTTATATATGTGTTGATGTATGTATGGCTGCAGGTACAAACATAATACTTGATCAATTTTGAAATTGACCAAGTGTAAGAAACATCTACGGATGAACATATTAGTCTTCCGTAGATGTATATCTTACAAGTAACAATACATCCGAAGATCATCTGCGGATGAACAACAATCCACCTTCAGAAGAACAATACCTTCGGAAGAACAAGATGTCTTCAGAAGAACAATACCTTCGGAAGAATAACAATACCTTCGGAAGAACAAGTAACCTTCGGAAGAACAAGTTACCTTCGGAAGAACAAGATACCTTCGGAAGAACATTATCTACGGAAGAACAAAATTACTACTGAAGACAATATCCCTGCGGAGACCAAACACTTGTGTTATACAAGTGGTACAAGTCAACAAGTCAACAAGTCAACAAGGCGGTTATACGAATCCCGAGAAATCCGTTGATTCCTTATCAGAAACAAATCAAATCCCAAGAGATCCGGTGTTTCCTATAACTGAAACATCTGTCTATAAATATGGATCCTAGGTTTCGATTCAAGGACGATTGAAAACATAGACGATTGATTGATTGAGAACAGCAACAGCATTACAACAATCATCAAAAGTCTTTCGATCATCATAACATACAGAACATCATAGCATTCATTGTTTCATTCTTTTGTAATCTTCAATACATTATAATAAAACATTAATTAATCTTTAATTGTGTTTTGTGTCGTGTGTTCTTGATATTTTATTAACATTGAATGTTGTTTAAATACAATTAAACCAAATCAACGTTAATTCCGCTAACGTTGACTTGAAATCAATTCTCACTGATAATTCCTGTCGACGATCCTTGGATTCACAAAAACTAATTTTCTTGGACTTTTGAAGCAAGTTTCTGTTGGGTTTGTTGGACCTTTACAACGTAGTTTAAATTTAACCATTTAAACAAGAAAACGCAGCGGATTAAATGCTTAATTTCTTGTTTTATAAACTGAAATTTAAGGTTCATTTCATATAACAACAAACCCAAGAATATAAGGATCTTTAATATGTGTTTGAACTAGCTATCTACAAGAAATAACACCAAATCATAACATACAAACTACCTCTAGTTATGCTGTTAAAACCGAGGCTGAAACATCATCCAAAAGACTGCTGGAAAACGTGATAAAGATTAGATGGAGCTGCTATTGGATGACCAAAACATCAAGAATAGATGTCCCCAAGTGTTCATACCCACAAGCCTCCAACAAAACCCCCTTTTGTTAGGCTTTGTGCACCAAATCGGACCATGGATGCTGAAAATCGAATTTTCAGCAGCTTTTCTTCAGAAGTTTTGAGAGAAAAGTGTGTGTGTTCTTGGCCCTTGCATGTAAGAGAGAGAGCTAAATTTTGGAGAGAGTGTTTTTTTGTGTTAATGGGTGTGTGTTTTCAAGAAAACAAAATGACCAAAAATGCCCTCAAGGGGGCGGCCACACCACTTTCAAAATTGGGTTTTCATTTTAAAACACCCACCAAAAGGTTACTAGTTGTATTTTGTATTATTATTATTAGTTATATAGTTTAACCTTTTAAATATATAACTTAAACACACACTCTTATTATTTGATGTTATTTAAAAACTTAAATAACATTACAAATAATGTCCATGAACAAAATATAATTATAAGTTGTTCTTTCTCACATACAACTTATTTTAGAAAACCCTTTTTCAGAAATCGGTGCAATAATTTAATTGCATGATCATATCATCAATTAAATACATATTGGTGTTTGCTAAACTTGTTATTGGGTATGACCCGACTTGGATCATGACGCACTAACCACATCAATATTCTATGTGTCTTGGGCATAAAGAATCCAACAATCTCCCACTTGCACAAGATTCATAGAAGATTGATGCAAGCAGTAAATACCGCCTAACAACTGTTTACTACCCTTAATACGCATGACTTAGAAGCCATTCAATAACATTATCCCCTTCAAGTATCCAACTTGATGAAATGTTTTAGGTGAATCAATCATTTATCCTTTTGTTACAGATGTCATGTTAAATCCAAGGACACGAATGATCATTCCTTGTTAATTTAACTAATCAGGCCTTAGACATCAGACTCTCACACTCTCAACGATAGAGGAACAAATCCCATCTTGACTACATACGTTTCTCATAATCACCTTATGTCATACCTGAACATAGCCTTATGTACTGACCATTATTTCATATCAGCGAAGAACTACTCAAGGTATAACACTTGGTGAATATCAAACCCATATGTATCTCAGGTCAGAGGATACCAAATGATATTCGCCTTTACTCAAATTTACTTATGATCAATCATAAGATTCCATGTAGTAAGATTTGAGACGCGGGTCAGTCCAATATTCGTATCCCACGAATATCTATGAACCTTGGCAGCAACCAATTGCTCTATACATGCCTTATGAATATCCACCAATCCAAGTTCATAATAGTCTTCACATTCATATTTGTTCCCACAATATGACCGACTACGGACATTTAGAATAAAAGAATTATTCATGATGTAAACATGCTAAAAAGGAACATAACTCAAATATATAAAAGAGTTAAATATTATAATTGTTCCATGTTTTATATGCTAAACAGATCAATTCTAATCACCAGTAAATCGAAGTCCTAAGGCACAAGTATGACCCTCATACTTTGCCTTCATCAAGAGCTTCGTTAGTGGATCAGCAATGTTTTGATCTTTATGAACTTTACGAATATATATCTTTAACCCTTTTTAACTCCATACCTTATGATGTTGAATCTCCGCTCAAGGTGCTTAGTCTTTTAATGAGTACGGGGTTCCTTGATTTGAGCAATCCCACCCATGTAATTACCAAAGATTTCTAGGGGTCTTGAATCGTAGAGACCATCCCTAGATAAGCAATGGACAATTTATCCATGCAGCTTCCCAAGCTGCCAATGAAGCGGCTATGTATTCGGATTTTGTAGTGAACAATGCTACCCGTGTCTTGCTTTGAACCTTTCAAGGACACTTCTCCTCCATTCATAATGGAAGTATACCCCCGATTGTGATCGAAAATCATCTCGATTAGTTTTTGGAAACCTGCATCCGTGTAACCCTTTACAACGACTTCCTTTTCAATAGATCCGTATATTAGAAACAAATCCTTAGTCCTACTAAGGTATTTCAATATACTTTTAAGAGCCATCCGATGGTTATTTCTATTGGTATCTACTTTGTCATACTTAATAAGCATGACTCGTCCGGCCTAGTGCATATCATCACACAAATGATGGATCCTCTAGCAGATGCGTATGGGATATCATTTATTTGATTTTGCTCATCCTATGAGCTTGGACATTGAGACGTATTCAACAGTGTCCCTCCTTGAATAGGTACCATACCTTTCTAAGAGTTTTTCATCTTGAACCTTTTCAAGATTTTATCAATATATATGCACTTTGGTTTAACCGTATCAACCACCTCGATCTATCCTTATAGATCCTTATTCCAAAATATGGTTGGCTTAAACGAGATCTTATATGAAAAACATCTTCCAAGCTAGGTTTTAACACCTTCCAAGGTTGGAATATTATTTCCAAATAGTAGTGTGTCATCAATATACAACACTAAGAATACATTATGCTCCCACTAGCCTTTATATATATACACAACCTTCTCGATGCTTGTTTCAATCCATAGATTGATCACTTTAACTTATATATACATTATTAGGATGTCATGGATCGACAAAACCATCATGCTGAACTGTATGGACAATCTCTTCGAGATGTTCATTAAGAAAAGCGGTTTTGACATCCATTTGCCAAAACTCATATTCAGAATATGCAGTTATGGCACATGATATCCTAATCGACTTTAGCATTGCCACGGGCGCAAGAGCTTCATCATAACCAACCAATTGAGTTTGATGGAAACCTTATGTTATAAGTCTTTGATTTATAAGTATTCAAGTCTCCATGCATATCTGTTTTCGTCTTGAAAACCCACTTGTATCCAACCGGTTTGGAGTTAAGTGGAGGGTCAACCAATTCTCAAACTTGGTTGTTATACATGGATTGCATCCTTACGTTCATGGCTTCTAGCCATTCGTCCCAATCCAATTGGACATAGCATCTTTGTATATGGTTAGCCTACAGGGGTCAACCACATAGCATCCATTCTTGGAATGTTCATATCACTTAGATGGAATACTAACTATACCAGATTTGTGAACGTTTTGTGTATATTTATCAACCTCTTGATTATCATCAACAACCTCTTGTTGGTAGCTAGTGTCAACAAAAGTGTACCGGCTTGTGGATTTTGATTCTTATCAGTTCCACATTCTATACGTCATTCCTTCCATAAAGAACTCGGTTTCCAAGAACTTAGCCTTTCGAGCAATAAATACTTTTGCTCTGTTGAGTCAAAGAAACAGTATTCCATACAGTCTATGTGGATTCTCAACTAATCTACACTTTCTTGGTCCGGGTCATATTCAAAATATGAGACTTAAAGAGCAATGCGAAAACCCAAAATGATAAAGATGGTAAGCTCATAGCCATAATAAATTGAACCATATCCAAATAGGGTTCAGTTTCTTCTTTATTAGAATGAAGAACACAGATAGTTATGTAGAGTTGATATTCTACTTCATTATTGAAGATTTTGAACATTTCAAAAGCTTCATACTTATGTGTCATCAAGTGCACACAATAATAGCGACTGTAATCGTCGGTAAAAGTAATGAAGTATCTATCACCAATCTTTGTCATTGTCTTAAAAGGACCACATACATCCAAATGTATCATTCCTAAAAAGTCTTTTGATTCACACTTATCAAATGAAACATTTTCATTTGTTTCCAAAGACCATTCTTTTGAAGTGTTTGAATCCAATTCTTGTTTATGTGACTAATACGATAATGTCAAAGATAATAATAACTTAAACCCATTTTAAGTTTCTTGGTGCTTAATGTGTATAATAAGTCATTGTAGGACGAATTATCATGAACCAATTCATGGATATCATTAAAGGTATGCCCTTAAATGAAATAATCATCCATAAAACTTAATACCATTATTTACAAACTTTAATCATGATCACATTGTTTTAATAGGAAACCTTAGTTATGTTCCTAGTCAAACTAGATGCATACAAAAGGGTTTGAGAACAACTTCCAAACAATTTGAAAGTCTCAAAATAGAGTTTCCTTCCTTGAAGCGCACATTTCTTTTGAACCCCTTTGCAACAATTGCAAGAATGAGTTTCACATCCGGTATCCAATACCCATGTGTTTGAAGAAATGACATTTAATACAATGTGTGAATCATGGAAATTGTATTTGAGGTTTGCTCAACATCCCTCTTGTCTTTCAACTCCTTGAGATAGTAGGGACAATTCCTTTCATTGTCCTATCTCTCCATACTCAAAGCATGGAACGTTCTTCGTTACCTTAGGCTTCATAAGCTTAGGCTTTTCGAGGTTTCGCATTAACCTTTGCTTTGATGTATTCCTTTCCTTTGGCAATAATTGCCTTAGGATCGGGATTGGCCATTTATTTTAGCCTCCCTCATTGATCGAGAGAATAGGTAGAACCTCTCTACCCATCCCTGCCTCGGTTGCTTTGAGCATTGCGTGAAGTTCACCAATGCTCTTGTCCCACCCATTCATATTACAGTTATTATGAATGTCTCAAACCTGTAGTTAGGCAATCAAGGATCAAATCCTTGGCCAACTACTTTGAGACAGGACAGTTAAGCATCTTGAGGCTATCAATGTGGCTTTTCACCTTAAGAATATATAAGATGATATTGATTGGGTTTCTTCCATGTGACATGTATAAAGTGCTCGAACCGTTTCGTAGCAATCTACTAAAGTTTGTTGAAGGAACATTTCCTTCAACTAGATTATCATGTCATATACCCCATGATGCTCCAAACCCTTTTGGAGTTTGGGAATCATATTCCCAACATGAGGTAGGATACTTGCACAGAATCCTTAGTGTGCCTAAGCCAATCGTGAAAAGGCCTTAACATCAACAGCGTTGGTTGGTGAGGTATGGGATCGTCAAGGACATAGGCCTTTACTCAATTTTGAGAACGATTCTCAAATTTCGAAATTGAGTCCATAAGTTTATTATGGTTAAGACGATACCCTTTTAAGATGGTTCTCGGTGATAGGGTAGGGACGGTCGGGGTAGTAGCATCGTGGTTTGCGGCCATTACTACAAAGTTACAAAGTTCATTTTAGTATTTCTAAAAAATTTCTTTTTAACTATTAATACCCTTTACATGTCTCATAGACAATTAATAATTAAAATCTAGAATCCAACGTTACATTTAAATGATGGTTAGGTGACCTTCATCCCAATATTTAAATTAACAAGGTAGTCAACAGTTGACAATTGCAACCTATTGCAACTTCTAGTCTTATGGGATCGGCTAAACATCATATGTTTAGTCGGCATGTTTAATCCCATCAACACCATTGTACGCCATGCTTCGGTGGCCCTAATCACATGGTTTCCAATTCAAGTCGTCCTACTTACACACACGTGTGAGTTTTCACATACAAGCAGTTAGGTGACCTTTATCCCACAAGTACGTTAGACTCACCTCAAAGAACTTCCCTACAAGTGGTTAGGTGACCTTTATCCCACAATAGTTCCCAAGAGATTCGAGTGTCGTGTAAAAAGATGGTGTTAGACTTGTTACCAAAGGGATTTAAGTTTCCATTAATTCTAGTTATGAAAACTCTATGTACCTTGTATTCGCATGCTTTCAAATACATGGTACCCTATGGTTTATTTTTAATACAAACCCCTTTTATTAAATCATTAATCCTTTTAATAACCTTTTAGTAACCACTTAATGATTAGAAACCATTAAAGTTTTAGCTTGTTAAGTTTGCTAATGAGTTTGTTTTGCATAGCAATATCAAACAACAATCATACAACAAACAACCAAACAAGCATAATCATACAAACATATGTGCATAACCATAGCCACTAAGTTGACTACATTGTTTTGCCATCACAAGTGTTGTCATAAGGTCTTTCTAAGGGTTGAACACAACACAAAAGATGAGATCTCAAAGACCCCCATTGAACTTGCATCAAATGCTTCAAGTCATCCTTGTGTCTTCCTTTTGTGCTTTCTTCTCGAGCATCTTCTTTTACAAAATATATATCCTAATACATATTTTCTAGTAAAAGAAAAATACTCCTAATCTATTTATTACATGCCAAAGAATAAACAAATACAACCCAAATAGAAACGCAAAAGAAATTATTACAACCCATAAGAATGATACAACCAACATGACAAGATTACAATCAACCAAATCCAAAAAACACACATGGTCAAGGCTATGTTATGCACTAATATATGTATCCATATACATCATCTCAAGAACCAAAATGAACCCCATTGACCCTAAATTTTCAGCCAACATAAACCCAAGGAATTTAGGGTCTTTGTCACAAACAAAGCACAATCAACCATTTTGATATCTTTCCTTTCAAGATTATACAGAAGCATGCAAGATATAACCTTGAAAAGGTTGGGGTGGTATCATCATATCATCTCAAAAACAGCCCTAATTTGGTTGTTAAAGCCTCATAAAACCAATTTTACAAGAACACATGAAGCTAGTCAACCACATATCCGGCTCTAGATGCCAATGTTGGTTTTGTTGGGCCTTTACAACGTAGTTTAACCATTTAAACAAGGAAAACGCAGCGGAGATTAAATGCTAATTTCTTGTTTATATAACTGAATTTAAGGGTTCATTTCATAGTAACAACAAACCCAAGAATATAAGGATCTTTAATATGTGTTGGAAACTACTATCTCAAGCTCTAGCTATCAACAAGAAATAACAACCAAATCATAAATACAAATACCTCTAGTTTATGCTGTTAAAACCGAGGCTGAAAAATCATCCAAAAGACTGTTGGAAAACGTGGATAAAGATGTAGATGGAGCTGCTATTGGATGACCAAAACATCAAGAAGAGATGTCCTCAAGTGTTCATACCCACAAGCCTCCAACAAACAACCCCTTTTGTTAGGCTTTGTGCACCAAAATCGGACCATGGATGCTGAAAATCGAATTTTCAGCAGCTTTTCTTCAAGAAGTTTGAGAGAAAAGTGTGTGTGTTCTTGGCCCTTGCATGTAAGAGAGAGAGCTGAATTTTGAGAGAGAGAGTGTTTTTGTGTTAATGGGGGTGTGTGTTTCAGAAAACAAAAATGCAAAAATGCCCTCAAAGGGGGCGGCCACACACCACTTTCAAAATTGGGTTTTCATTTTAAAACACCCCCCAAAAGGTTACTAGTTGTATTTTGTATTTTATTATTATTAGTTATATAGTTTAACCTTTTAAATATATAACTTAAACACAACACTTTTATTATTTGATGTTATTTAACAAACTTAAATAAAATTACAATAATGTCCATGAACAAAATATAATTATAAGTTGTTCTTTCTCACATACAACTTATTTTAGAAAACCCTTTTTCAGAAATTGGGTTGCAATGATTTAATTGCTGATATCATCATCAATTAAATACATTGGTGTTTGCTAACTGTTTATTGGGTATGACCCGACTTGGATCATGACGCACTAACCACATCAATATTCTATGTGTCTTGGGCATAAAGAATCCAACGTTTCCACATAACCGGCTCTAGATGCTATTGTTGGGTTTGTTACATGTTTATCAAAGATTGTTTAACCATTTTAACAAAAACGCAGAGGATATATAGAGCTATAAAACGAGTTTTAGTTGCTGAAAATAAACCATTTATTAACCAACAAATCAAACCCAATAATAAGGATCATGTATGTGAAAAGAAATGCTATCAAACAACACCAACCATAGGGTGTTCATAATATTCTACCTTTCTAAGAACAAGGAGATTTAGATGGATGTTAGATGAAGAAGATGATGTTCTTGAATGAAAGCCTCCCAAAGAAGAAGACCTCAAGCTCGTATACCACAAGCTTCTTGCCAAAACCTATCTAGTTAGGAAGTTGAACACCAAAACCCACTTATTCTTGTTCCTTCTTTCAAATCCGAATTTTCAGCCAAGAAGAAGGAAGAGAGAGCTGCAAAATGTGTGTTAGAGAGTGTGTGCTTTTGGTGGAGTGTGAAATGGGTTAAGGTCTTGTATTAAAACAAGACATGGAATCCCAAGGAAGACCACCAAGGGGCAGTCGAAAATGGGGTTTTTCCCTCCCATTTTATGTAAACTTTTCACACTCTATAAACTCATAACTTTATAAAATTAAACCCCTTTTAATTTTATAACTTGAACACACTTTTATTTGTTATTATTTAACCTATATAAATAATAATCTTTTCATGACAAAATTATCAATATAATTTGTTCTATTCAAATGCAATAATTGGAAAGCCCAATTTTCTAAATGGTGTCAATATTATTTGTTTGATCATATCAACAAATAAATACTTATTGGTGTTTGTTTAGCTTGTTATTGTGTATGACCCGACTTGGATCATAACGTACTAACCACATCAATCTTGTATGTGTCTTGGGCATATAACATCCAACATAGTTCTCGCATGGATAGTTTTCGCTATCCATAACAACCATTCATAATATGCCAATTCGATTCTCAAGCCTTCTTAACACCCTTTGTCACACCCCGGGTCCAGGTAGGGTGGGACGTCACAGACTAGCAATAACATATGGCAGCGGAAACAAACCATTACAAGAGCTCAAAGGAGAGAATATCACATGGCATTAAATGTTTACAAAAGGTACCGGGGCTAGAAACAAATCAAGCCCCCAAATGAGTTTTACCAACCAAACATAAAAATAAATTGTACTTGTTAACACAAATTTAAAATTGTTCAACACAAATTTTAAAATTGTTCAAATGTTCTTTAAGGAAAATATGCCAATGCCATGGTCGCGGGGATAAGTCAGGTCTTCACAACAGCTAGGATCTCTTCATAAATTACCTGAAAACATGCTTCAAAAGAAATTTGTGTCAACAAAAAGTTGGTGAATTCAAGTGTTTAAGTTTAAAAACAAAAGGACTTACACAAATCCTTTTTTGATAAAAGGAACAAATCATAGTTTCAACATCGTGGGAAAATCATAATCAACCCTGCACTCAGTCCCGGTTGGCCTCTTCTAAAGTTGTGTTTAACCGGATATTCCCGAAGGAAGAACTGAGCCCCAAACCAGTGAACCATACCTGCCCGGATGGTTCATCATAGTTTCTTAACAAAACCTGTCACATGCCACAAACAACCCTTAGGATCTCAGTGGGGTACCCTTCCTGGAACGGAAGCCACTGTGTGTGGGGGATTCCCCAAATAGATCTATCCATATAAAACAAGCGGTTCACGAAAAGAATTATGATCATGATATAAGTATCAGCAGGGTAACCATAAATCCCACATACATTCACCAAGCAAAGCACAAATATTTTTCATAAATAACAGAGCATGTTTCACCCCAAAACAGTAGTAAAAAGGGGAATCACTAGAACTCACCTTAGGTGTTAAGTCAAAATACTCTTCCTGTGCCGGGAGTGTCTCAAGTCTAGCACCCTAACATGAATATATTAAGTGATAAGCTACTGATCTAAACTTATTTAAGGTGCAACAAGCGTGTCAAGACTTTAGTTATCGGATAAGGCTTTGATTCGCGAAGGTTGTATAAAAAAAATTTCCTTTTATGGCAGGTCATGGTTTCTTCATGTAATTTGGGATTTTTACATCATTAGGTTAAGGATATAAGAAGATTTTGTTGTTCAAGTGATTATTAGTTTCATAGGAGTCGGTTATAAAGTTTGGTAAATTTTACAGTTTAGCCCCTTAAGTTTCAAATTTAACAGTTTCTACCCTCAAGTTTGGTTTCTTGTCTTTTATGACACTTAAGACCCAAAAATCAGGTTCTTAGAGTAAAAATTGACTTATTATTGAGTAAGTGTTCCAAAATTTCAGTTATGGGTCCGGTTTTAAAAACTATGCGTTTAACGCTTCCAGTTGCGGTTAAACGGAGAGTTTTAACGGATTAATTAGGGTTTCCATAAATTTGAGTCTTGGACCAGTAGGTATCATCTAAAAGATTTATTATAAATTTAAGTCCTTATATTGTGAAATTTTGCCTCTAATAGTTGAAACTTGTTTTTACGTTTAACCCGTTTAAACGCGTTTTTAACCGTATTTGACCATTTAAAGCTTGTTTAACAATATTTCAAATCCTTTTGGTCTTTTATTACTTAACTTGCTGAAATTACATGATTTTTATAAATCTTAGTGCAGGACCGGTTGAGGGCTTAACAATTACAACACAACAACACAAAGAGGAGATTAACCAAACTTGATCAAACAGTAAACTGGATTACCAAAGATAATGATACAAAGAACACAAGTAATAATAAAGAGATAGAACAAGAGATTTGGGTTTCAAGGATGCAGTATATTGCTTTCTCAGTTCGTTATTACAAGGTTACAAAGCATAAAGAAAGATACTAGAACAAGGAATACTTATACTACAACCTACAGCCGTCTATACTTTGAAAGCCAGCTGGATACAATTGACTAGACACAAACAAAATCAATTGTAGAGTCAAAAGGCATATCTGCCTTTTGACCTTGTGACTATGACATGCCCATAGCTCACATCTTATCTTTACAAAAAGGATAAAGTACATAAAGTAGAAGGTTATGACTCAAGACCTCAATGTACAGTTACCAAAAGCATGGACCTTTCACCAACTCATGTAAGTTGGTGACTTTACAGAGATGCAGCGGAAAGGTGTCCAACTTTATGGAACAGTACTTCAGATAAAGCATGTTACTAAAGTCTTCGGAAGAAATCTGTCTTCATAGGATGAAGCTTCGGAAGACTTTGTCTCTGAGGCTTCAAAAGACTTCATATTTGGCTTCGGAAGATATTGGTCTTGGCTTCGGAAGATTTTACACTTAGAATATTTCTAGTGCATGGTGTAAAACTTCCGAAGCAATTCTACTTCAGTACTTAGTGCATTACTTGCAGAGAGACTTTGGATGTTTTAGTTTGCATCAGACTTAAAGGAATCCTTACACTTAGCTTTAAACTCCTTTTTCTTGGATTTTTCTCAAAAACGATGCCCGGTTGGTACCCGTTTTTAGTTAAAACGCCATTTAATTGTTCTTTTGACCATTTAAATTACCCATTGACTCCAGACACACTTATTAATCATTATTAAGCCTGGAATTCTTTTTAAAATGGTTAACACCATGTTTTAATATTTTTAAAGTTGTTTTACCATGTTTCGAGTCCCGAATTAACCCAAAATGGGTCTAATTAACATGTCCTTAATTTCCAAAGATTAACCACTTGTCACACACTTAATGTTCATCAAAAAATTTCTGAAATTATGTCCAAACTCACGGCTAGGTTACCCATCACAACATGAACCATCAACTTAGTGATTTAGCCATAACCGACCATAACACATGTGTAAATCCTTGCAAACTTGTATTTAAACATTACCAAAACCTCATTTAACTTTAACATCAGATTATTAGGGTGTTACCAAGTTGTTCATGAGCAGGTTGTAAACCTTGGTTAAGAGGGTTTTCAAACAAGTGCTTAGATTGTAACATTTCTTGTAAAAAGAAGGTTTTTAAGGTGTATCTTGAGCTAAAACCATATATCCACGGTGTATATTCTTTTGTAACTTTCAAAACAGGTTATTAGGAGTCCATTAAACCATTAACAAGCAGGTTATAAGTTTTGCTTTCAAGGGTTACAAGATTTACAAGTTAGATGGTGCAAAGAGTCCAAAAATAGGGTTTTCATGGTGGAAATCGGTTTCCACCTTAAGAATGACAAATATAACGAGTGAGATACCTCTTGTGAAGTTGAAAGCTCCTCAAGAACAAGATAATAGTGTCAGGTTTCTGCTACAACAAAGAGAGGAGGTTTTTTTAAAAGAGAAGTGAAAGAAACACATGAAAAGACCATTTTCGGGTGACATGAAGCTTACACTTGGTGTTGTTCACGTTTTGGAGAGTGTAGATGGTCTTGGATAGCTCGAAACTCCTTGGACAAGGCTGGAGAATCTTTGAACAAAGCTGGAAAAGTTGAACAGGAAGTAGAGGTGTGTTCAAACTCGCGAATATGGCAACCTTCTTGTGCTTTTCGGTCGACCGAGTGTGTGAATGCCTTGTTCTTCGAGGAACAAGGCTAGAAATCTAGAGAGAATGGTTTGAGTGTGTGTTTTTGAGTGTGTAATCAGCTCATGTGAGTTTGAGAGAATGAGAGAGAGAGAGAGGTGTAGTGATAAGGGTCTTTGCATGAAGCTTGAATGGTGAGAGTGTGGGTGGTGTAGAAGAGAGGTGAGTGGAGGGAGAGGGGGCGGCCGAACTTGGCATCTACTGGGTGTTTAAGTTTAAAATTTATTGTAAATAATTATTAGGTAGTGAATTTTGTAGTATGGGTAGATAGAATATTATTTGGTGGATGATGTTAATTGTAGTATCTTGTGCATGTCCATGCATGCATGAACTGAAAATTTATAAGTGTGAATGTATGCTCATATTTTAATTGTTTCACTTGAGATTAAATTTTTGTAAGGGTGGCTAGTTAACATTCCCAGGACACCAAGTTTTAAAAAAAAAGTAAAACCTAAACTAACCAAAAATCAGTAAAATCACATGAAATCATAAATTGGATCAAATAGCAAGAAATGTTTCCAAAATTCATGATAGGGTTGGATTGTTTCTATTATTAGTACTCATAAGACGGATAATGATGCAAGTAAATTAGGGTTAGAATAACAACCTAGAGGCCAGTTGTCACATTCTCCCACCGTTTAGGAAATTTCGTCCTGAAATTTTTAGCTTTGATTAGAGTCTGAACGGGTGGGTTTGAAGAGATGTTGATAATTCTTCCTCATCTCATCTTCACGTTCCCAAGTAAATTCAGGTCCTCGCTTTGAGTTCCATCTAACCTTGACCTTGTGTCACAACTCTCGTGAAACCTTAATTACTCGTTCTTTCGAGTTTGTTGCAGAAACTCCAGAAACCTTATCTTAAGCAAGCTCCTCAACACTCTTCTGTTGTCGCTATTAAATTTGGCGTCTTGTGCTAATCTAATTCTCTAATTTTCGGGATGAAAATTCCTTCAACAAGGGGATGATGTGACACCTCGTAATTTTCAGGTTACCATCGATACCACTCTCCAACATTTTAAAATAAAGAAATCTATTTATTTATTCTTCTTGGATAATACCATTTATTAATATTACTATAACTAGTAATAGTATTGGACACTAAACTTAACAAGACTAGTCAACATTTAACTTAACTAAGCATAGATTAACCGAATGTGCAACTTAAGTAAACCTGGAGGACTAAAGTGTAAATTAATAGAATATGTTCTATATAGGAAAAACCACCTCACGGTTTCCCCATCCCTTTCGGAACCCTACAGCCACCAAACCAAATCGCAGCCCATTATTGCCGACTCCGTCCACCTACAATCCGCATCCACCAGCAATCCGCCCGCAGCCCTCTTCACAAGCAAACGCGAGCCAATCGACGAACTTCATCATCGTTACGCGATAGTCCAGTTTATCCAATCGGCCTTCGTAACCACCAGCTTCACTCTCGACAGCCGTAATCACCGGGATCTGTTGGGTATGATCATTATTTACTCGATATGTTACCTTTGTTTATGATAATATGGTTTTGGGTTTTCGGGTTACGGTTATCGCGTATGTTACGTACGGATTTTAAGGTTGTGGTAATCGGGTGGTGTTGTGTGATGCTCCTGTGGGTATATATATACATCTGTATGTACGTTTGATGTGTTCTGCAATGTACATGTGTATGCGTGAGTGTTTCTTCGGTATGGGGGTTCTGCAATGTGCGCGATCAGTGCGTGTTTCTGTATATATCCATGTCGTGCAATGTGTATTTTCCTCTTGTGTTTGTGTGTACATGAAGTGCATGCGTATGGCAGTGTATGCGTGCGTGTATAAACTGTTGTGTATATGCTCTTGTAGGTGTTTAATCGGCCATGTGTGTGCTCCTATGAGTTTTGTTCATAAAGCTGCATGTGTGGTTGTAAATATATATATATATATATACTTTTGTTTATATTGTGCATGTGTGCTCATATGCGTACGTGTGTGTCATCATGCTCATGTCTCTAGTATATTAATGTATATGTTAGTATGCATGAATGTGTTCTAGCTTGCATTTGGAAGGTGGTGTGAATTATTAATATATGTACATAGCATATATACGAGAGTTTTATATATATATGTCATATTTGTGTGGTGTGATATATATATATATATATATATATATATATATATATATATATATATATATATATATATATATATATATATATATATATATATATAATATATATATATATATATATATATATATTATGTGTTGTGCATTATATATTATATGTTGTGTTGGGTAATATGTACTATAATATGCGAGTGTTCGTAGTATTTGTAGTGTGTTTCGTTTGGGTCGTTACGCTTAGTGTGTACGAATCACGTATTATGAAACGTATTGGGTTCTATCGTAAAATATTGTACAACTAATTATATAGATAAAGAGTACTTTTATATATAATTGGGGTTTCGTGAATATTGAGTTTTATGCTTGTCTGTGTTTGCATTTGCTTGTGTACGGGGGATTCCTATCGATAGCCGACACCGTAACCGAACCGTGATCACGAACCATACCATTCTATTTCGAGTAATTAATTCTATTACTAATATTTAGTCTTAATAAATATTAAATGAAACTCAGGTTAATTGGAACCGATCCTTTGTGCTTACACTTATTTGTTGCAACGCACTCGAGGTGAGTCTTCACGGCCCCTATTTTACATTACTTTCCTTTTGGGGGAGAAAACATGCAAACTTTATTTATAAATGGTTTCTAGTATTATTGTTTATCGCCTGTTACGTTAGTGCAAGCATACTTAAAAGTCCTTACATTCTCGAACCGTTAGTAATGTGTAGCGAGGTAATTCTGAGTAGTACTATTGGGTTTGAAAAACCCCGCCCGGGCTAGTCGCGCTAGCTTGATTGGAGGTCAAACGGGTGCGTTATTGACCTAACATTTGTCACTGTCTGGGTTAGACGTGACGGGAAGGCAACAAACATACAAACAATCAGCTTCGGTTTTGAAATGCTAACTAACTTGATTATAGGCTAGCTACCTATCGATATGCTTTAATTACTTTACCATTCGAACAGTTACAAACATTTTTATCTGTTATTAAACCTGTGAACTCACCAACTTTATGTTGACACACTTTAGCATGTTTTCTCAGGTCACAGGAATGCTTAAGCTCATGTTGCACAATTAGAGAACGCACTCAGGACATGCATCATCAAACTCATTTATTTTGCTTTGAACATTTATTTTGGCATAGTACTTTGGGAACTTTTAGTATTGTTTACATTCGTCTTTACGCTTCCGCACTGATCTTTATTTCGTTTATGACTACTCTGATTTAAAGTTCAAACATTTATTTAAGTTCATATAGTGTCGTTTGATATGACCGTGTCTGAGATCCTGGTTTGTCACACGCCTCGCGGTTAAAACCCCGCACGTGGAATTTGAGGGTGTGACACCTTGGGTATGCGGCTCCGCCTGAGTTGCTTGACCAAGCGGTCCGTGATCTCCACGGGTTCTTCCACGAAGTTCAGCTTGTCATTGATTCTTGCTTCTTTCAATGGTAGCTCCAGGGTTTTGTCTACCGTACACTTCTTCAAGTTCGACACATGAAAGGTGTCGTGTATGTGGCTCAACCCCTGGGGTAGTTTCAACTTGTAAGCCACTAGGCCAATTCTTGCCAGTATTTCGAATGGTCCAATGTATCTTGGGCTTAACTTTCCTCTCTTACCGAACCTTACAGTTCCCTTCCATGGTGCTACCTTCAACATTACTCTGTCGCCCACTTGAAACTCTAAAGGTTTTTGTCTCCTATCAGCGTACTTCTTCTGCCGGTCTCTGGCTGCTTTTAGTCGCTCCTTAATTTTAAAGATCTTGTCAGTGGTCTCCAACACGATGTCGGGTCCCATCACTTGGCTATCACCGATCTCATTCCAGCTCAATGGCGATCGGCATTTCCTGTCGTATAGAGCCTCATACGGAGCAGCTTTAATACTCGCGTGGTAACTATTATTTTAGGCGAATTCCACCAAAGGGAGATGGTTGTCCCAGTTTCCGCCAAAGTCAATCACGCAAGCTCTTAACATATCTTCCAACGTTTGAATAGTCCTTTCGCTCTGACCGTCGGTTTGAGGGTGGTATGCGGTGCTTAGATCCAAACGGGTTCCTAAAGCCTGCTGGAATGATTTCCAGAAACGTGAAGTGAAACGGCTATCACGGTCGGAGATGATCGACAAAGGAACTCCATGCCTCGATACTATCTCGTTGACATATAGTTGGGCCAATTTCGTCATGTCGTAGTCTTCTCTTATTGGCAAAAAGTGAGCTGACTTCCTTAGCCTATCCACTATCACCCAAATAGCGTCATCGCCTCTAAACGTTCTGGGTACTTTGTAACAAAATCCATCGTGACGTTATCCCATTTCCATTCTGGGATTTCGGGTTGTTGTAACGTTCCTGACGGTTTTTGATTTTCAGCTTTTACCATGGCACAGGTTAGACATTTCCCAACATAAATAGCGATTGATTTCTTGATTCCAGGCCACCGGAAAAGTGCCTTTAGATCCTGGTACATCTTATCACTTCCAGGGTGAACCGAATACCTAGACTTGTGTGCTTCGTCGAGGATTACTTCTCGAATTCCTCCGTGCTTCGGCACCCAAGTTCTCCCTTCGTACCTGTATGTACCATCGTCCCCTGTCTCAAATCTCTTTTCCATTCCGGTTTACCCTTCTTCTTTTAACATTTCTTCCTTTAATGCCTCATTTGAGCTTCTTTCAGTTTTGCGATAAGGTTGGTATACACACTCATCCTTAAGGCTCGTACACGGAGAGGCTTTTCTCTCTCCTTTCTGCTCAACGCATCCGCCACAACATTGGCCTTACCGGGATGGTAGCGGATTTCGCACTCGTAGTCATTTAACAGCTCAACCCATCTTCTCTGGCGCATGTTGAGCATCTTTTGGTCAAGAATGTGTTGCAAACTTCTATGGTCAGTGTAGATGATGCACTTCGTGCCATAGAGGTAGTGCCTCCACATTTTGAGAGCAAACACCACGGCACCCAATTCCAGGTCGTGCGTCGTATAGTTCTTCTCATGATCGTTCAGCAGTCTAGATGCATAAGCAATCACCTTATTGCGTTGCATCAATACACATCCTAGTCCTTGACGCGAAGCGTCACAATAGACCATGAAGTCTTCTACTCCTTCTAGAAGAGCAAGGATAGGTGCACTGCATAACTTCTCCTTAAGCGTTTCAAACGCCTCGTTATGCTCTCGCTCCCACACTAAGGTTGTGTTCTTCTTAGTTAGTGTGGTCAAAGGTTGCACTATGCGCGAGAACTCTTTCATAAATCGTCGGTAGTAACCAGCCAGCCCTAAGAATTGCCTTATCTCCGTGGGAGTTTCAGGAATCTTCTAATTCTTTATGGCCTCAATCTTGGAAGGGTCAACTTGAATCCCATTCTTATTCACCACATGCCCTAAGAATTGAATCCTACGCATCCAGAATTCGCATTTAGAGAACTTGGCATATAGTTGCTCATTCTTGAGTAGTTCAAGTATTAGCCTAAGATGCTTCTCGTGCTCGTCTTTACTACGGGAGTAGATCAGTATGTCGTCCATAAACACGATCACAAACTTGTCGAGGTAAGGGCGGCAAACGCGGTTCATGAGGTCCATGAACGCTGCTGGAGCATTAGTTAGCCCAAAGGGCATGACCAAATACTCATAGTGTCCATACCTAGTTCGGAAGGCCGTTTTGGGTATGTCCTCTTCTCTTATCTTCAGTTGGTGGTAACCTGACCTCAAATCTATTTTGGAGAAATAACTTGCTCCTTGCAGTTGATCAAATAGGTCATCTGTCTCGGAAGAGGGTAACGGTTCTTTATGGTCAGCTTGGTCAATTCTCTGTAATCAATGCACATTCGCAGGGTTCCGTCCTTCTTTTTCACAAACAGTACCGGGGCACACCATGGAGAGACACTCGGACGTATAAATCCCTTGTCCAGTAGTTCTTGAATTTGCGCCATTACCTCCTTCATCTCAGGTGGGGCGAGTCGGTACGGTGCCTTGGCTACGGTGCAGCGCTAGGCAGTAAATCTATCTGGAACTCGACTTGTCGGTTCGGGGGAAGTCCCGGTAGGTCTTCCGGAAACACTTCTGGGTATTCAGAAACCACAGGAATATCTTCAATCTTCTTCTCCTTTTGGGTCTTCATCACATAAACTATAAAAGCTGGGCATCCCTTCATTAAGCTCTTGGTAGCTTTTAAGTGGGATACCATAGGGTATAGGGTGTTACTCCTTTCTCCTTGTACCACTAACACTTCCTTGTCACTCAACGGTATCTTGAGTAGACGCTCATCACATACGATTTTGACTCTATGCTTAGCTAGCCAGTCCATACCAACAACCACATCGAATCCTCCTAACTTAACGGGCATCAGGTTATCCTAAACGTATTCCCCTTTAGATTCAACGAGCAATCTCTGATGACTTTGTTAGTTTCTAAAATGTTACCGTCAGCTAATTCTACGGTAAACGTATCGGTCAAGGCACACACGTCTAAGTCAATCAAAGGCCTAAAAGTACTAGAGACAAAACTAGCAGTCGCTCCAGTATCGAACAAAACAGTAGCAGGATGATTGTTTACAAGGAACGTACCGTTAACCACGTCAGGTTCCCTACGAGCTCCAGCCGGGTCCATAACGAATGCTCTTCCCTTTGGCTTGTTATGCTTGGCATCCTTGTCTCTACCCAGCTTAGGACACTTGTTCCTCATGTGCCCTGGATCTCCGCATTCATAGCATTGCTTTCCTGGTGCGTAAGTGCAGTCTTTGATTAAATGACCTGTTCTCTTGCATCTGAAACAGGGCATCGGGTTACATTCCCCTTGATGGTGCAGCTTGCACTTGTTGCAAAACGGGCTTGTCCCTGAGTACAGTCTCCGGGTCATGCTTCCCTGATCATCGCGCCTTGCACCTTCAGAACTCTTTCTACCTGACCCGCTACTACTTCCAACCGCTCTCTTTACTTCTAACCACTTTCTTTTCTCACCAACAAACTTCCTCTTCTCATCAGCCCTTGCTTGCTTAGTCCATCCAGCCCTAATTAAGTCATCAGTCAAACTGCTGGTAAGGTCAACAGCAGCTTGTAGGGTTGAAGGCTGGGAGGAACGGACCATTCCCCTAACTCTTGGGTGTAGCCCCCAGATGAATCAGGCTACACCTTTAGTTTCGGGTGTCACTAGATGGGGAACAAGTCGGGATAGGGCTAAGAAACGATTGATATATTCCGTGTAGTTGGGACCTTTCATTTCCAGACTTAGGAATTCTGTCTCCAGCTTCTCGAGTTGATTGATGGGGCAATACTTGCTAGTCATCAGTTCTCTGAACTCGGTCCAACTCATTCGATTAGCCACATTTCTTCACGGGTTTGAGTAATTGACTTCCACCATTCATGAGCTGATCCCTTGAGGGATTGTGATGCGAACCTCCAGTATGATCCATCTTGCACTCGCTAATGTCCAAGACCGCTTCCATTTCGTCAATCCATCTGTAAGTCTCTATAGCACCCTCAGTGCCGTTGAAGTCCTTAGGCTTACATGCCATGAAGGTCTTATAGGAGCATCCGTTCTTTAACGCCTCGGCTTCCTCGTCGTGGCCCTCGTTGTTTGCTGGCCGATCATTACCATTAGCATCATCCCGATCAGCATTGATCTGAGCGATAATGGTCGGTATGGCGTTAGCCAGTTGCTGAGCTACGAGGTTAGCAATTCTCTCATCGCTTTCTTGATTAGCATTTTCCCTGTAGGGAGCTCCTGGTGGAGTAGGTTGGTTTCCAGTCTATCTGGCTTCCACACGGCGGCCCCTAGTGGCTCCTCGCCGTCCAAATCGTGTTCCTCTGCGAGTCGGCATTCTGATAGTATCACAAATAGATTCGTTTAGCATCTCAAAATTTGTTTCGAATAGCTTATGCATCATTACCCTATTACACCATGCCTCGGGAGGAGGAATCATGACGTGCACATATGTATATACAACCCACTAAGAAAATCTTACAAGGTCCAATTCAAAGCATGACATAACAGTTAGACAACCAATTTAGAAAGGGGCACAGACCAATTTCAAGGCACAACACAACATATTGCAATTCAATATAAATAGTCCAATAATCTAGCATCCAAACAAACAGTTCATAGATAAATAGAGATAGTAGTATCATCCAGCAAAGTTGAATCAGAGTCAAGCTCATACAAATTGTAAGGTGCCATCACCCCCATGATAATAATAATTATAAGAGTATCGAATAATAATTCAAATAGTTTCTTTCTACTGTCTAAAGACAGATAATCCCGCTGCGCACCCCTGCTCTCATATCCACTTTTTCTTCAGCCATCCGAACCATCCTGAACTCTTTTTCTCTGCTCATGCTCCAAACACTGCACTCCATGCGTAGCAATCATAGCCTGGAATTGAGCAGACTGGGAGGTCCGAGTGGCGTGCTGAAAAGTCAACTCATGACGACGAACAGTCCTCAAGATTTCATCCAGTGTCGCATCAGAGGGTCCTACGTCACTTGCTCGGCGGCTCGACTGGGAGTACCTATCCCCAGCTAGTACGCTAGGGCCGTCATACATACTGTGCCTCGGTGGCATCAGGTGCTCATCACGTGGGTCAAACAGCGGAGGTGCCAGTGTCGGAATCCTAACAGGCGGGGGAGGAGACGAGGCATCCTAAAGGATACTGAGGATCCTGGCCTAACACTCATGCGAGGACGGGTGACAGCACGCGCACCCCTATTCCTAATAGGTGGGATGGGTGAGTGGGGGTAGAAGCAGCTACGTGAGGAGAGTGGGAACGCGTTCGGCTTCTAGATGGTGATGTGGAGGAAGAGTCCTCAGAAGCTTCAGTGTCTCTGACGTAACGGATATCCATCCTGGATGTTCGCATCTCCGGAGGTACGCTTCATACTCAGTCTGAGGCTTCGCCCTTCTTAGGGTTCCAGTAGGAGTGGTCTCAGTGTCAGGGTGAGCAGGCGTCTTACCTTTATCAGCCATAGTTGTTGTCCTGTAAGAAATACATCATGAGTAATTTGGTTTCTCATAGCTCATGTTTATAATAATAGTACTAGTAATAGCAGTGATGGCAATAGTATCTGTTATTCCAACATATAATTGTCCGTGTTGCCCAAATCAATTGTTTCTTCAAATAGTATCGGATAACATAGTTCATCATAAAAATCATTTAAATCCCCTTTTTGAAATTAGTTTCAAAATCATCAATTTAAATCAGAAAAAGTCCAACCATAACCTAAAGGTCCGTGATGGAAATTACGCATCCGGTAAATTCATGATTACGTTGATCAAGTGTAATCATCAATTCACCCAACCCGATCATCCCAACACTTCCCACAAGGACAGTCCTAGGGTATCAGGGTTGTAGCCTAGGGTCTACTATGGTATTCCTGACTTCTCTACAACCTTTGGCTCTAATATCAATCTGTCACACCCCGGGCCCAGGTAAGGTGGGACGTCACAGACTAGCAACAACATATGGCAGCGGAAACAAACCATTACAAGAGCTCAAAGAGAGAGAATATCACATGGCATTAAATGTTTTCAAAAGGTACCAGGGCTAGAAACAAATCAAGCCCCCAAATGAGTTTTACAACCAAACATAAAAATAAATTGTACTCGTTCAACACAAATTTAAAATTGTTCAAATTGTTCTTTAAGGAAAATATGCCAATGCCATGGTCGCGGGGATAAGTCTAGGTCTTCACAACAGCTAGGATCTCTTTATAAATTACCTGAAACATGCTCAAAAGAAATTTGTGTCAACTAAAAAGTTGGTGAATTCAAGTGCTTAAAGTTTAAAAACAAAAAGGACTTAACAAATCCTTATTTGATAAAAAGGAACAAATCATAGTTTCAACATCGTGGGAAAATCATAATCAACCTTGCACTCAGTCCCGGTTGGCCTCTTCTAAAGTTGTGTTTAACCGGATATTCCCGAAGGAAGAACTGAGCCTACCTGCCCAGATGGTTCACCATAGTTTCTTAACAAAACCTGTCACATGCCACAAACGACCCCTTAGGATCTCAGTGGGGTACCCTTCCTGGAACGAAAGCCACTGTGTGTGGGGGATTCCCCAAATAGATCTATCCATATAAAACAAGCGGTTCACGAAAGAATTAATGATCATGATATAAGTATCAGCAAGTAACCATAAATCCCATATACATTCACCAAGCAAAGCACAAATATTGTTCATAAATAACAGAGCATGTTTCACCCCAAAACAATAGTAAAAAGGGGAATCACTAGAACTCACCTTAGGTATTAAGTCAAAATACTCTTCGTGTGCCGGTAGTGTGTCTCAAGTCTAGCACCCTAACATGAATATATTAAGTGATAAGCTACTGCTCTAAACTTATTTAAGGTGCAACAAGCGTGTCAAGACTTTAGTTATCGGATAAGGCTTTGATTCGCGAAGGTTTGTATAAAAGTTTCCTTTTATGGCAGGTCATGGTTTCTTCATGTAATTTGGGATTTTTACATCATTAGGTTAAGGATATAAGGAAATTTTGTTGTTCAAGTGATTATTAGTTTCATAGGAGTCGGTTATAATGTTTGGTAATTTTACAGTTTAGTCCCTTAAGTTTCAAAATTGATAGTTTCTACCCTCAAGTTTGGTTTCTTGTCCTTTATGACACTTAAGACCCAAAAATCAGGTTCTTAGAGTAAAAATTGACTTATTATTGAGTAAGTGTTCCAAAATTTCAGTTTATGGGTCCGGTTTTAAAAACTATGCGTTAACGCTCCCGGTTGCGGTAAAACCAGAGAGTTTTAAGGGTTAATTTAGGGTTTCCATAAATTTGAGTCTTGGACCAGTAGGTATCATCTAAAAGATATTTTTATAAATTTTAAGTCCTTATATTGTGAAATTTTGCCTCTAATAGTTGAAAACCTTGTTTTTACGTTTAACCCGTTAAAACGCGTTTTTAACCGTATTTGACCATTTAAAGCTTGTTTGACCAATATTTCAAATCCTTTAGGTCTTTTAATACTTAACTTGCTGAAATTACATGATTTTATAATTCTTAGCTTTAAACTCCTTTTTCTTGGATTTTTCTCAAAAACGATGCCCGGTTGGTACCCGTTTTAGTTAAAACGCCATTTAATTGTTCTTTTGACCATTTAAATTACCCATTGACTCCAGAACACTTTATTAATCATTATTAAGCCTGGAATTCTTTTTAAAATGGTTAAACCATGTTTTACTATTTTTAAAGTTGTTTTACCATGTTTCGGGTCCCGAAATTACCAAAATGGGTCTAATCTTAACATGTCCTTAATTTCCAGAGATTAACCACTTCTCACACACTTAATATTCATCAAAAATTTCTGAAATTATGTCCAAACTCACGGCTAGGTTACCCATCACAACAATGAACCATCAACTTAGTGATTTAGCCATAACCGACCATAACACATGTGTAAATCCTTGCAAACTTGTATTTAAACATTACCAAAACCACATTTAACTTTAATATCATATTATTAGGGTGTTACCAAGTTGTTCATGAGCAGGTTGTAAACCTTGGTAAGAGGGTTTTCAAACAAGTGCTTAGATTGTAACATTTCTTGTAAAAAGAAGGTTTTTAAGGTGTATCTTGAGCTAAAACCATATATCCACGGTGTATATTCTTTTGTAACTTTCAAAACAGGTTATTAAGAGTCTATTAAATCATTAACAAGCAGGTTATAAGTTTTGCTTTTAAGGTTACATGATTTACAAGTTAGATGGTGCAAAGAGTCCAAAAATAGGGTTTTCATGGTGGAAATCGGTTTCCACCTTAAGAATGACAAATACAACGAGTGAGATACCTCTTGTGAAGTTGAAAGCTCCTCAAGAAAAAGATAATAGTGTCGGTTTCTGCTACAACAAAGAGAGAGAGGTGTTTTTAAAAGAGAAGTGAAAGAAACACATGAAAAGACCATTTTCGGGTGACATGAAGCTTACACTTGGTGTTGTTCATGTTTTGGAGAGTGTAGATGGTCTTGGATAGCTCGAAACTCCTTGGACAAGGCTGGAGAATCTTCAAACAAAGCTGGAAAAGTCGAAGAGGAAGTAGAGGTGTGTCCAAACTCGCGAATATGGCCACCTTCTTGTGCTTTTCGGTCGACCGAGTGTGTGAATGCCTTGTTCTTCGATGAACAAGGCTGGAAATCTAGAGAGAGAATGGTTTGAGTGTGTGTTTTGAGTGTGTAAGCATCTGATGTGAGTTTGAGAGAATGAGAGAGAGAGGTGTAGTGATAAGGGTCTTTGCATGAAGGTTGAATGGTGAGAGTGTGGGTGGTGTAGAAGAGAGGTGAGTGGAGGGAGAGGGGGCGGCCGAAACTTGGCATCTAGTGGGTGTTTAAGTTTAAATTTTAATTGTAAATAATTATTAGGTAGTGTAATTTTGTAGTATGGGTAGGGTAGAATATATTTGGTGGATGATGTTAATTGTAGTATCTTGTGCATGTCCATGCATGCATGAACCGAAAATTTACAAGTGTGAATGTATGCTCATATTTTAATTGTTTCACTTGAGATTAAATTTTTGTAAGGGAGGCTAGTTAACATTCACGGGACACCAAGTTTTAAAAAAAAAAGTAAAACCTAAACTAACTAAAAATCAGTAAAATCATATGAAATCATAAATTGGATCAAATAACAAGAAATGTTTCTAAATTCATGATAGGGTTGGATTGTTTCTATTAGTACTCATAAGACGGATAATGATGCAAGTAAATTAGGGTTAGAATAACAACTTAGAGGCCGGTTGTCACACCCTTATAAACTAATCTAATCAAATCGATTCTAATGATCAGTAAATTCAAACTAAACAACCGTAAAGGGAAGATAGTATCTACATTCAAATAGAGACAAAAAACGGCATGAAAACAAACAAATCACATTTAGAATCAATCCACTACCACATTGGGTGCTTATAGAATTTTCCATTAAAGAATTCTCGAAAGCATAATAAAATACATAAAAAAGGAACTAGTTATACAATAATGTTAACAACAATAGTTCTCGCATGGATAGTTTTCACTATCCATAACAACCATTCATAATATGCCAATTTGATTCTCAAGCCTTCTGAACACCCTTATAAACTAATCTAATCAAATCCGATTATAATGGTCAATAAATTCAAACTAAACAACCACAAAGGGAAGATAGTATCTACATTCAATAGAGACCAAAACGAACATGAAAATAAACAAATCACTTTTAAATCGATCCACTACTACACAAAATGCATACGCAACACTCCACGTGTTGGGTTTTAACAAGATTATCAAAGTCATATAAACCTATTTATATGAAAAACACAGCGCGAAAAAAAGATTTAAATCTTGTTATTTAGATGAATATAAAATTATTTATAAACTAACCCAAGCCAAGGATCCAAATACGAATTAACATGCTTGTAAACAACACAACCATAGAGTGTTGAGATTACAACCTTTCAAGTGATGAAAGAATGAAGAAGATGGAGAAACGAATGGTAAGCCTTCAAAGGAGAAGGCCTCAAGCTTGTATACCCTCCAAGCTCCAAGCAAACACCCTTCTTGTTAGGATTTTTCAACACTTGAATGAACTTTCTCTTCTTCTTCTTCTTTGGCCGAAAACGGAGAGTGGGAAGAGAGAAAAAAAAGTCTGCACCTTTTTGTGTGTGTGTATTCAAGAAATGATGGAGTGTTGTACACTGATGTTGTACACTCTTATCTATACCCAATTGTCTTTAATGCATGTTATATAAACCATAAACAAAATAATGAGAGAGAGAGGGAGACCACAAAGGGCCGGCCCCTGTTGGCCTTTTCCCACCAAAATTATTTGTTTTGTTAATTATGTCACACACAATAAATAGTTTATATAACACAACCTATTATAAGCTAATATACATTATTATTCAACCATTTAAACAATACTGTAGAATACTTCTTTGAATATAAATTATCCATATAATTTATTTACTTTATAAGTGCAAATATTTAGAAAGCCAATTTCTAAATAATTTAAATGTTAACATTTATTTATATGATCATATCATAAAATGAATATTTTGGTGTTTGTCTAGCTTGTTATTGGGTATGACCCGACTTGGATCATGACGTACTAGCCACATCAATTTAATATATGTCTTGGGCAGACTGAGTCCAATAATGTCCCACTTGCACAAGATACATAGAAGATTGATGCAAGTAGCAAATACCGCCTAACAACGGTTTACTACCCCTAATACGTAGACAAGGTGCCATCCAATAACTTCATCTTCTTCAAGTACCACACTTGAAATGATTTAGGTGAAACTATCATTTATCCTTTTTGTCGCAGATGTCATGTCAAATCCAGAGACAAGAGTGATCATTCTCTGTTGATTAACTTAGCAGGCCTTAGACATCTTACTTTTAACGAATAAGAGGTACAAATTCCCATTTGACTACATATGTCTCTCACAATCACCTTATATTACACTTGATCTTAGCCTTATGTACTGTCACGTTTCAGAGCAGTGAAGAATTAAGTCAAAGTATAATACTTGGTGAATATCAAGACCCAATATGTATCTCAGGTCGGAGGATACTATGATGTTCGCCTTTACTCAAATTTACTTATGATCAATCATGAAGATTCCATGCAGTATAATTTGAGAGCGGTTCAGTCCAATATTTGTATCCCACAAATACATATGAACTTTGGTAGCAACTCTTTGCTCTATATTCATACCTTATGAATATCCACCAATCCAAGTTCATAATAGTCTTATATTCATATTTGTTCCCACAAGTATGATCGACTACAGACATTTAGAATAGTTAATTTATTAATGGATTTAAACATGCTAAAACGGAACATAACTCAAAATGCCATAAACATAGAAAGAGTTAAAATAACAATTGATTCGATATTAAAACTAAACAAATCAAATCCAATCACTAGAATATCGAAGTCCTAAGGCACAGGTATGGGTCTCATGCTTTGGCCATTTGAGGAGCTCGTGAGTGGATCTGCAATGTTTTGGTCGGTATGAACTTTACGAATACATATTTTCCCTATTAACTTCATCCCTTATATAGTTGAATCTCCGCTCAATGTGCCTTGTCTTTTGATGTGCACGAGGTGTTGGATCTTGTATGCCCAAGACAAATACAAGATTGATGTGGTAGTATGTTATGATCCAAGTAGGGGTCATACCCAATAACAAGCTATAAAACACCAATAATATTTATTTTTTGATGAGAGTCATACAAGTAAATTGACACCAATTTAGAAAATGGGTTTTCCAAATGTTGCTTTTGTAATAGAACAACATTATATGGATAATTTGTTCATGAGAAATTATTTGTTTTATTATTTAAGTGAGTTAAATAATAACAAATAAAAGTATGTTAATGTTATAAAATTAAAAGAGGTTTTAATTTTATAAACTTATGGGTTGAGAGTGTAAATTTTTAAAAAAATTAAATTGGGGGAACCCATTTAAATAGGTTTTCGGCGCCGCCCCTTATGGGTCTTGGGAATGATTTTAGTCTTAGTTTTTACAAGACTTTATTCTTCCTTGCACTCTTCCATCTATCTTTCTCTCACACACATGAGCAAGGACTTTTCTCTCTCTTCTTTTGTCTGAAACAATTCGAATTTTGCAAGCTGAAAATTCGGTTTTGCTTGGCTGCATTCGGATTTGCAAGAAGAAGGGTTGATTTGGTGTTATACTACCTAACAAGTTAGGTGTTTGCTAAGGCTTGTGGGTATACAAGCTTGAGGACTTCTCTTTTGGAGGATAGACATTCAAGAAGCATCATCATCTTCTTTTCATCCATACTTCATCTTCTTGTTCTTGAAAGGTAGTTTCAAGAACACCCTATGGTTGTTCTTTTTTTGTTTTGATAGCATTTTATTTCACATACATATGATCCTTTGTCCTTGGGTTTTTTGTTTTGGCTTAATATGGTTCAAATTTTCAGATTATTAAACACCTTTTACCTCTTATATCCGCTGCATTTTTTAAGTATAAATGGTTAAACTTGCTTTGATAAACATGTAACAAAACCCAACAATGGCATCTTGAGCCGGTTTGTGGAATACTTGCTTCAAAAGTTCTTGAAAAGTTAGTTTTCATGGACTTTTTCAACCCATTAGGGGCTCTTTTGTTATGGATGAATGAATCCCTTATGTTTCAAGGTTTTATCTTACATGCTTAGTATAACCTTGAAAGATTAACATCAAATGGTTGATTATATTGTTTGGACAAAACCCTAAAGTTTTGGTTCATGTTGGCCAGAACTTTAGGGTAAAAAAGGGGTTTATGGTTGTTCTTGGATGTTGTATATTATACATATTTTGGTGCATAACATAGCCTTGACCTTATGGTTTTGGATTTGGTTGATTGTGGTTTTGTCATGTTGGTTTTGATTCTTGAAGGGTTGTAATATTTGTGTTTGTATTGTGGGTTGTAATTTATAATATTCATTGGTTATGTAATAAATAGATTAGATGCATTTCTTTTAATAGAAAATATGTATTAGGATTGATTTTGTAAAAGAAGATGCACAAGATGAAGACCCAAAGAGAAGGACACAAAAGACATGGACACTTGAAGCATTTGGATGTGGATTCAAGTGGGAGTTCATGGACATATGATGTGTCATTGTTAACCCTTAGAAAGACCTAATGACAACACTTGTGATGGCAAACAAGTGTAGTCAACTTAGTGGCTATGGTTATGCACTTATGTTTGTATGATTATGCTTGTTTGGTTGTTTGTTGTATGGTTGTGTTTGATATTTGGATATGCATAACAAACTTAACAAACTTAACAAGCTGAAATTGATGGTTCTTTATCATTAAATGATTAATAAAGGTTATTAAAAGGATTAATGATTTTAATAAAATAAGTTTTATTAAAAAGGTGAACCATAGGGTACCTTGTATTTGAAAGCATGTATATATATACATAGAGTTTTCTAAACTAGTATTATGAAAACTTAAAATTTCTTTTATAACAAGTTTAACACCGTCCTTTTGCCAACACTTGAGTCACTGGAAACTCTTAATGGGATAAACGTCACCTAACCATTTTTGAGGAAACTTGATTTGAGGTGGGATATTATATTTGGTGATAAGGTCCTACCACTTATGTTGGAAAACTCCCATGTGTGTGCATGTAGGGTGACTTGATTTGCAAACTTTAAATGGATCACCTAGAATGTGTTTACAAAGGCTGTTGATGGGACTAACACAGACTACATATGATGTTCAAGTCTATCCCATAACCTCTAGAAATTGCAAAGGGTTGATGTAAAATGTTGGACAACCCCTGTTGACTGTACAATAGGGGTGAGGATCTGATAATTTGTATCACCTTAGTATTGTTTATGTTGTTATTTTTAAAGGCTTGTGATACCTGTTGTGAAGTGGTTATATTGTATTGATATTAATCAAGTTATGGTTATTATAGTTAGATTGATTAACATCCAAATACCTCTTTGTCAAAATGATAAAAATAATGAAATAAAATTAAAAAGGTTTGTTTCTTTTCATTTAAAAAATTTGTTGTCCTTGACTTTAATTGCCGTATTTTGCCTTTGATTTGTATTTATTTGTAAACATATGTTGGAAAACTCACATAGTAGGGTGACTTTCACCCTGATAAGCACCATTTAAATAATAAAAGGTCAAATCCTATGTATTATGTAACGTTGGATTCTAGAATTTTAATATTTTGTAAGACACATAAAAGGCCTTAATTATTAAAATATGATAATATCAAAAATACTAAAATTGAACTTTGTTAAATTTTGTAGATGGCCACCAACAACAATGAAAATAATGTTATCCCGTCCGCTCACTCACTATCACTTAGGACCATTCTCCAAAAGGAGCGTCTAATCCATAATAACTTTATAGATTGGTTTCGAAACTTGAGAATTGTTCTCAGCAAGAGAAACGATCATATATTTTAGACGATCTGATTCCCGATCAACCTAATAAGGAGGATGAGGAGGCCTTTAATAATTGGGTGAAATACACTAAGGACTCGGTCCAATTGTCTTGCCTCATGTTGGCAAGTATGACTCCGGATCTCCAACAGGATTATGAACATCATGGAGCGTACGACATGATTACCCAGTTGAAGGAAGCGTTCCAACAACAAGCAAGGGTATAGCGCTTCGAAACGGTTCGAGCACTCCATGCATGTCGTATGGATGACACCCAATCAGTTTCATCTTATGTACTTAAGTTGAAAAGCCACATTGACCGCCTCGAAAGGCTGAATAGTCCCGTCTCGAAAGAGTTGGCTACGGATTTGATCCTCAACTCTTTGTCAAAAAGGTTCGACAACTTTTTCATGAATTATAACATGAACTAGTAGGACAACATAAGTGAGCTTCACTCTATGCTCAAAACTGCCGAGGCGGCCATGGGTAAAAAGATTTTACCCGTTCTCACCATCAATGAAGGTGGGAAACAGAAGAGGCCTCACCCCGCACCCAAGGCAAATGTTGCTAAGGGCAAAGGGTACGTTAGGGGAAAGGGGAAGGGAGTGGTTAGAGCGCCACCACCAAAACCAACAGAGAAGAAGCAAAAGGTTGCTTCGAATGACCCATGCTTTAAGTGTGGGGAGATTAGACATTGGGCAAGAAATTGTCCAGTCCATCTCAAAGAGTTGCAAGCTAAGAGGGATGCCAGGCAAACCTCAGGTACAATTTTCATGATTCATATTGATCTAAATTTAATATCCTCTAACATATGGGTATTGGATACCGGAGGTGGAACTCACATTTGCAACTTATTGCAAGGGTTCAAAAGAAGTAAGGACTTCAAGAAAGGGGATGTTAGCCTCTACATGGGGAATCGGGCAAAAGTTCAAGTTGAAGACCGAGGGGACTACATCTTGAAGCTTCCAAATGGTTTGAAAGCAATTTTGAACAATGTTTTGTATGCTCTTAGTTTGACTAGGAACATTATTTCTGTTGCCCAAGTAAGATAATATGGTTATGTTTTAACATTTATTGAAAATAAAGTTCATGTTTCTTTAAATGGCATATTTTATTTTAAAGCTATTCTTATTAATGGTATTTATGAATTGGTTCATGAAAACACATTATATGATAGCTCATTGTACCAAAACCACCACCAAAACTCAAATTGGATTTTAGTGATACCTATCTTTGCATTGCCGTCTTGGTCATATAAACAAGAAGCGCATACAAACACTTCAAAAGAAAGGTCTTTTAAAAGCAAGTGAATATGATTCATTTGATGTATGTGAATCTTGTTTACAAGGTAAAATGACTAAGGCACCTTTTAGTGGTAAAACCAAAAGGGCAAAAGAGTAGGAATCATACATTCGAATGTATGTGGTCCTTTTAAACCAATGACTAGGTACAATGAAAGACTTCATTACCTTTACCGACTACTATAGTCGATATGGTTATGTGTACTTGTTAAGACACAAAGATGAAGCTTTTGAAATGTTCAAAATCTTCCAGAATGAAGTAGAAAATAAAACTCAAAAGAAATAAAAATTCTCCGCACCGATAGAGGAGGTGAATATCTAAGTGATGCTTTTAGAGATCATCTTAGAAGTTGTGGTATTGTCTCACAACTAACTCCACCTGGAACACCACACAACAAAATGGTGTGTCGGAGAGGAGAAATCAAACCTATTGGATATGGTTCAATCTATGATGGCTAGAAGCTCATTGCCTCTATCATTTTGGGGTTTCGTTTTGCTCTCAGCGGCCCGTATTTGAAGGTATGGGGTTGTGAGGCTTATGTTAAGACACCCACCTCAAACAAGTTAAAAGCCGTTCCACTAAGTGTATTTTCATTGGATATCCTAGAGATTCTATGGGATATTATTTCTATGATCCATTGGAACAAAAGGAGATTGTTGCCAAGAAGGCTGAGTTCTTAGAAGCTAAGTTCCTTACGGAAGGAACTAGCAGTAGAACAGTGGATCTTGAGGAGGATCAAGAACCACAAACCGATACATATTTGGTTGACACTAGCACTCAACATGTGGATGTTGAGGATGATCAAATGGTTGATCAATACACACAAAACGTTTGCAGATCTGGTAAAATTAGTAATCCACCTGAAAGATATGGGTTCTTTGTAGATGGATGCTATGTGGTAGATTCCGATGAACCAACCACTTATCGTGATGCAATGTCCAATTTGGATTATGACAAATGCCTTGAAGCCATGAACGTTGAGATGCAATCCATGTATGACAACCAAGTTGGTACTTGGTGTACCGCCTCTTAACTCCAAGGTAGTTGGAAGTAAGTGGGTTTTCAAGAAGAAAACCGATATGCATGGAAACTTGGATACTCATATGATTAGACTTTGGCAAATGGATGTCAAAAAACCGCTTTTCTAATTGGATATCTTGAGGAAGATGTCTATATGGTTCAACCCGAAGTTTTGTCGATCCAAAACATCCTAACAAAGTGTGCAAGTTAAAGAAATAAATCTATGGATTGAAGCAAGCATCGAGTTAAGGATGGCAATCACGTTTTGATGAAGAAGTAATGTAACACCCCGAAAAGTCACAAACGAGTCACCGGGGATAATGGGCTTAATTGGTGGGTATTTAATAAAGGAAGGAAAGGGCTTATGGGCTAATGAGGCTTATGGGCAAGAGACTAATTGATTAGAGGTCCATAACCAGCCATTTTACCCACCTAATGTAAGGCCCCGTTCCCGGGACGCATACAGTTGGTCATTCACCGCACATAAAACATATAATTACATTTAACTTTCATAAAACATTGTAGCGGAATTATCAAAATAGACATCTCATTTCATTATAAAAGCTTTTGCCAAATAACATCATTATTCCGTTACAAAATACATTGTTGCATTACATCACAAAAGCCTTATATAAATGGATGCCATCCCAAAAGAGCTGAGTAGCCTCGTCGCGCCATCCTCAGTAATGCTCACCTGCCAACTGGAAACACATAAAAGTCAGCGTTGCTGAGTGAGTTCTAGTTTTATAATAAAACATACTTTACTTTTTAAAAACCGTTCGTTACTTTTGCATGATCACACACATATACGTACACATAGCTAATATCATTATTATCTTCATCATTCATTCATTCTTCAACTTTTACGTTCTGTAATCATTACAACTTTTCCATTCCATTAAACCATAAACCTCACCCTTCTGTTCATGGTACTGGACCTAGGCCTATCATAGATCTTCTATAACGGTGCACCGCACCTCGTGGTCACAGTACCTAAGGTAAAGTTTTGGTGTACCATTGCCATATGCAATACCTTTCTGTTCATGGTTCTGGACCTAGGCCTATCATAGACCTTTTATAACGGTGCATCGCACCTCGTGGTCACAGTACCTAAGGTATGCAACAATGGTTCCATACAAATGGTCAATCACAAAGAAAGACCCCGCTGTGCATCCTCCTGGGGTAGCGAACCCACACACCGTTGGGCTAACACCTTTTAATGGTGTGTCCCGACACACAAGGCTTGCAAGACTTTCTTTACTTTCATCATTTATTAATGCATACCTGTTTTAGGAATATCCTGCTCCTTTACCTTCAGGTGATGGTAGCCAGACCGAAGATCTATCCTCGAGAACCAACTGGCACCTTGAAGCTGATCAAACAATTATCAATCCTCGGTAACGGGTATCGGTTCTTCACTGTCAACTTGTTCAGCTCATGGTAGTCAATACAGATCCTCATGCTACCGTCCTTCTTCTTCACAAATAAGACCAGGACACCCCAAGGAGAGATACTTGGCCTAATAAACCCTTGTCAAGCAGCTCTTGCAACTGCTCCATCAATTCTTTCATCTCTGTTGGAGCCAACCGATACGGTGCCTTGGCAACAGGTTGGGCACCCGGTATCAGATCAATCCGAAACTCGATTTCTCGGTCAGGTGGCACTCCTGGTAAGTCTTCTGGGAACACGTCTGGAAAGTCACACACAACCGGTACATCGGCTAGTTGTGGTATTGGCGTATCCACATCCTTTACATAGGCAAGTAGGCACTACACCCACGCCTCATACACTTTCCCGCCACCGCCATCGAAATTACTTTCGGAATCGTCGTGACTCGATAACCATAAACCGTCACTGAACTCCCGTCAGGCGCTGTCAACCGAATCATCTTCTTGCGACACACAATGTTCGCCTCGTAATCTGCTAACCAATCCATCCCAAGAACCAAATCGAAACCACCTAAGGTCATCACGAACGGTCTAACAGGAAACTTATGACCCTCTAGCTCCACGTCACAGTTCTCTATCATCTCAGAAATCCTGGTAGACTTACCTATGGCAGTTTCTACATCAAAAGGGCATCCACTACTCAACAAGGCAGCTTAGCAGCGAAAGCAGCAGAAATAAAACTTTTACTAGCACCAGAATCAAATAACACAGAAGCTAAAGTTTGGTTCACTAGAAACGTACCGGACACAACATCAGGGTCCGTCCTAGCTTCCTCCTGTGTCATAGTGAACGCCCTGGCGCTTGCCCTCGGTCCTTTACTTCCCGTCTTCTTCACCCCGGAACCCTCAGCCCTCGGCTTCTTATAATCCCTACTCATGTGGCCCTCCACGCCACAGTTAAAGCACCGGACCGTACGACAGTCCTTGGCTATATGCCCCGCCTTCCCACATTTGAAGCACACGTTCAACCCTAGTCTACATTCCCTACTATGCTCTCTCCCACACTTACCGCACTTCCTCATACCCGCACCCGATGCGGACACACGGCGGTCGTCCACCCGTGCCTTTTTGTTACCCGTCGAGGCATCACCCCGACCAAACCTCTTTCCATGCCAGTTTCGATCACCACCACCACCGTTCTCTCATCATACAGTCTCTCTGCCAAATCCACCGCCGACCTAAATGTGCTCGGTCGGGCAACGATCATATGCCTGCGAACATCCACAGGCAAACCCTGAATGTACCTCTTAATCTTCCGTGATAGAGGCGTCACCTGATCCGACACCAGACGTGCCATCTCGTTGAACTTCGTGGTGTACTGCTGGTGTGTCATGGTTCCCGCCTCCAACTGCAGGAACTCCCTCTCAACCTTGTCCATCTCCCAGTGAGGACAAAACTCCTCAATCACCAACTTTTTCAGTTCGAGCCATATCATTCTCCTGATTGCCCGATTACACTCAGCTTGGACAATATTGTCACACCAGCATAAAGCTGAGTCCACAAACGAGTGGGTAGCAAACTTTCACTTTCTGGTCCTCCCGGCACTCGCTGATATCGAGAACAACCTCCATTTCCCTCACCCACCAGTGAGCAGCAGCAGCAGTGCCATTTCCATCTAAAGTAGGGGGCTTGCATCTCATAAACGCCCCATAGTTACAGCCTCGTACCACCTCTTGCACGGTCTCATCTTCTTCCTCTTCCTCATTATCGGAGAAAATCGTTTCAGGCTCCGGTTGCTCCCGCTCCCCGGAGGCCCTGTTCTCTCCTTTTTTCTCCTTCCTTTACTGCTTTGATAACTTTGGTCACCACAGACGGTAAGATTGTCTGCATGACCTGATGCACTTCTTCAACAACAGCCTCCTTTACCGAGGCCCTCAAGTTAGCACTCTCATCCCCAGCCTCCGAATGAGGGGTCTCAGGTTCTTCATGAACCACCTTTCAACTCTAGGCCTTCCTCTTTTGGGTCGCGGTTCCGCATCAGGCCCACCACGGCCTCCACCCCTAAAGCTTTAGAAGATCTACCACCGGCCATTCTCTATCACACTGAAAGATTCAAACACCAACACGGTCATTCAAGGGAATAGCTTAGTTTATGTCAAGTATAGTATGTCCCTAATTACAGTGGACAGTTGTGATTAGCCACTTACTTTACTCTTCATACTCCGAGCATTACCTATCCAGACAACATCAGTATCTAAATCTACATACAACATATAAACCACATAACATGCGCACATAATACCGGTTATCATTAAGAAAATACCTTATGGCATGCAGCTACTCAGATTGGCATCCCATTCCCATTCCATCCCATTTTCAGTTTAAGTTAAGGTTTATTTGGAAAATTTACCCATTTCACTTAAACTTTGGCTCTGATACCAACTTGTAAGGCCCCGTTCCCAGGACGCCTACAGTTGGTCATTCATCGCTCATAAAACATATATTACATTTAACTTTCATAAAACATTGCAGCGGAATTATCAAAATAGACATCTCATTCATTATAAAAGCTTTTGCCAAATAATACATCGTTATCCCGTTACAAAATACATTGTTGCATTACATCACAAAGCCTTATAAAAATGGATGTCATCTCAAAAGAGCTGAGTAGCCTCGCAGCACCATCCTCAGCAACGCTTACCTGCCAAGTGGAAACACATAAAAGTCAGCGTTGCTGAGTGAGTTCTAGTTTTAATAATAAAATACTTTACTTTCATTAAAACCGTTCGTTACTTTTGCATGATCACACATCATACGTACACATAGCTGATATCATTATTATCTTCATCATTCATTAATTCTTTAACTTTTACATTCTTTAATCATTACAACTTTTCCTTTCCATTAAACCATAAACCTTACCCTTATGTTCATGGTACTGGACCTAGGCCTATCATAGACCTTCTATAACGGTGCACCGCACCTCGTGGTCATAGTACCTAAGGTAAAGTTTAGGTGTACCATTGCCATATGCAATACCTTTCTGTTCTTTCTGTTCATGATTCTGGACCTAGGCCTATCATAGACCTTCTATAACGGTGCATCGCACCTCGTGGTCACAGTACCTAAGGTATGCAGCAATGGTTCTATACAAATGGTCAATCACAAAGAAAGACCCCGATGTGCATCCTCCCAGGGTAGCGAACCCACACACCGTTGGGCTAACACCTTTAATGGTGTGTCCCGACACACAAGGCTTGCAAGACTTTCTTTACTTTCATCATTTATTAATGCATGCATTCATCATGTTCCTCTTTCATCATCTTTCACTTTACGTTACATAATACTTTCAATTCACTCCTTAACATAACACGTAAAGAAACAAGAAAGATAAACATTCATCGTAATCGGAACATCAACATATACAGTGCAATATCATACATACATAACATACATCATGCATAAATACACAACATCATCATCATCATGCCTAACATACCCTCTAAGGCCTCAACAGTCATCTTAAATGAACTTACAGGCAATTCCACGTCAAAACTTACATCGCACTTTCCCCCCGAAAGTCAGTAGTTAAAACTACACATTTCCTTCCGGGTACAACAGCCCTACTTGGGCGTATGGACACCCTTCAGTCGCATGGCTCCAGGCGACTGAATATCATGCGATTGGACTCATGCGGATGAACATCTATGCGAATGGACACCCAGTCGTGCGTATAGACCCTCATACGGATGGAACTAATGCGAATGAGCACCTATGCGACTGTCCTCATGCAAATGGACGCAATGCGATGAGCACCTATGCGACTGTCCTCATGCGAATGGACTCAATGCGAAGGTCCTATGCGATTGGAACTAATGCGACTAAGCACCAATGCGACTACTGGACCTCATTTATATGACTCCCCATGCGACTGGCACCCAATCGTACGAAATGAATCCTTAATCGTGTGAATGAACCCTCACATCGTGCGAATGAATCCCACATCGTGCGATGAACCTCAATCGCACCTCAGTCGACCGTATGGCCTCCAGTCCGTCGCCTATCCCTAGCTGATGCAGAATGGAGTTCATCCCGAACCCAATCTGCCATTTTCAGCCCTCCAAGCTCATCCAAACCCATTCTAAGCCTTATCACCATCCTAAACCTTAGGAATGCATACCACAACACCATACAGCACACACACAAGCCCGGAAACAAACTCCAAACGCATCACACGCAAACACACCCAAATGGGTCAAACCCCACACATAAAAAAACGGGTTTTCTATGATTTCCAGCCCAAAATCATTTGAAAACAAGTAAAGTGGGGTCCTAGACTCACACACACGACCCACCGAGAAGAGCTTCGATTGGACTCGCTACATGACGATTTTGCCCACTCGAATCTACACGAACCAACCTTTTTCTCTCTGTTCTCCCTTCTTTCTCCCTCTTTCTCTCTATGCCTGAATTCTTTGGTGTGGGGAGAGGGTAAGGGCTGCCCTCCCCCTTTTAAATACCACCACACACTCGACTTTCTCTCGGTGGTCGTTGTTTTGGTCGCTCGACTTGTGGACTTTATTTCTTTTTCTTCATTTGTCGCTTCAAAATAAATAGATTACCGGGTGTTACAACTCCACCCCCTTAAATAGGTTTCGTCCCCGAAACCTGTTTATTCCTCGAACAAACGTGGGTAATGCTGCCTCATCTCTTCTTCAGTCTCCACGTAGACTCGGATCTTTCTGTGCTTCCACTGACACGCACAAGAGGAACCGTTTTATTCCTCAGCCTCTTCTCTTTTCGATCGATGATTGCCACTGGTTGCTCCACATAATTGAGTCGTTCGTCTACTTCGATATCTTCCAGTGGAACAATCATATCTTCATCTGCCAAGCACTTCCTTAGATGAGATACATGGAATGTCGGGTGAATTCCACTTAACTCATCCGGTAACTCCAGTCTATAGGCCACCTCTCCTACTCGAGCAATGATTCGGAAAGGGCCTATGTACCTCGGGCTCAACTTGCCCCGATTTCGAAAACGAATGATACCTTTCCAAGGTGAGACCTTCAACATAACCCAGTCACCAACCTGGAATTCAATCGGTCTGTGTCGTTTATTAGCATACGACTTCTGTCTATCTTTGGCTGCCTTCATGAAGGCTTTGATCTTTTCAAGCTTCTCAGTCGTAGCCTCGATCACCTCGACGCTCCCTAACTCCTTCTGACCAATATCACCCCAACAAACGGGTGTTCTGCATCTCCTACCGTATAGCATCTCATATGGGGGCATACCAATGCTGGCATGATAACTGTTGTTGTACGAGAATTCAGCTAACGGTAAGTGGTCATCCCAACTTCCTCCAAAATCGATAACACATGCCCGAAGCATGTCCTCCAAGGTCTGAATGGTCCTTTCTGACTGACCATCAGTCTGACGATGATAAGCCGTGCTAATATGTAACCTCGTCCCCATAGTGTCGTGGAATTTCTTCCAAAATTTAGATGTAAACCGGGTGTCACGATCTGACACAATAGACACCGGCACACCATGGCGAGTTACAATTTCCCTGATGAACAGATCAGCCAACCTCTCAGATGAATACGTCTCGCGGATCGGTAGAAAGTGAGCACTCTTCGTCAGACGATCAACTATCACCCATATGGCATCATACCCCTTCGGGGTACGCGGCAGCTTCGTAATGAAATCCATGGTTATGTGCTCCCACTTCCATTCTGGTATATCCAAAGGTTGAATCTTCCCATACGGCTTCTGATGCTCGGCCTTCACTTGCAAGCAAGTAAGGCACTTACTCACATGCTCCACTACGTCACGCTTCATACCCGGCCACCAATAATCTTTCTTCATGTCGTGGTACATTTTCGTAGCACCTGGATGAATAGAGTATCGAGTCTTGTGAGCTTCATCCATGATCTTCACGCGTAGATCCCCAAAACGAGGAATCCACACACGACCGAACCGGGTTCTAACACCGAGTGTGTTTTCACCCAACTCTGTGACCAGACCTCTCATTCTTTCAAAGTTAAGATGATCTTCTTAAGCTGACCGTAAAGAATCGGTATCCATTACCAAGGATCGACGACCTGTTTGATCAACTTCAGGGTGCCAGCTAGTTTTCAAGGATAGACCTGCGGTCTGGTTACCACCAACTAAAGGTGAAAGAACAAGACATTCCTAAGAAAGCGTTCCGTACGCGTTATGGACACTACGAATTCTTGTCATCTCCTTTGGTTTAACCAACGCGCTAGCTGCTTTCATGGATCTCATGAATCGGGTATGTCAACCGATGTTGGATAAATCGGTGATAGTATTCATCGACGACATCTTGATTTATTCAAAAAGTGAAGAGGTACATGCCAATCATATTCGAGAAGTATTGGAGATGCTTAGAAGTGAAGAGTTATATGCTAAGTTCTCTAAATGTGCATTTTGGCTACGAGAAGTTCAATTTCTGGGTCATGTGGTTAATACTGAGGGGATCAGGGTGGACCCTGCAAAGGTTGAAGCGATGATACAATGGGAACCTCCAAAGACACCATTTGAGATTCACAGTTTCTTAAGCCTGGCAGGTTACTATATGAGATTTATCCAGAATTTCTCCAATATAGCTTCTCCTTTGACTAAGCTAACCCGGAAGGACGTGAAGTATGAATGGGGTACTGATCAGGAGAATGCCTTCCTAGAACTGAAGATGAGGTTAACTCAAGCCCCTGTCTTGACATTACCTGAAGGGAACGAGGATCTAGTAGTCTACTCGGATGCCTCGTATGCAGGATTGGGTTGCGTGTTGATGCAACGAGGGAAGGTGATAGCCTATGCCTATAGACAATTAAAGGTCCACGAGGCCAATTAACCAACCCATGATTTAGAGTTGGCTGCGGTAGTGTTTGCATTGAAGATTTGGACGCACTACCTGTATGGGGTGAAGTGCACCATCTTCACTGATCAAAAAAGTCGGAAGTATTTCTTCGAACAAAAGGAACTCAACATGAGGCAGAGGAGGTGGTTGGAACTGATCAAGGATTATGACTACGAAATTCATTATCATCCAGGCAAAGCCAATGTGGTTACTGACGCCCTTAGCCGGAAGGGACAACCCGAACAAATTCGGGTGAGGGCTTACCAGATAATCATGACGCCTGATGTTATGAAACAAGTGAGGGAGTTTCAAGATGAGGCATTGAGAGATGATAGAGTCAACTCTAAAAGGATGAAAGGACAAGTTTCAGATTTTAGGGGAAAACACCCTGGGTGTTAGAACTCGATCTGGGCGAATGTGGATCCCTCTCTATGGGATCTGAGGGGGAAGATCATGGATGAGGCTCACAAAACTCGATATTCTCTTCACCCCGGTGCCACGAAAATGTATCAGGATCTGAAGAAAGATTACTGGTGGCCGGGAATGAAGCGAGACGTGGCTAAGTATGTGAGCAAGTACCTGACTTGTCTGCAAGTGAAGGCAGGGCACCAAAAGCCATATGGAAAAATCCAGCCTTTGGATATTCCTGAATGGAAATGGGAACACATCACAATGGACTTCATCACGAAGCTACCTCACACGACGAGAGGAAGCGACGCGATCTGGGTGATTGTTGACCGTTTAACAAAGAGCGCCCATTTCCTACCAATTCGTGAAACGTTTTCCTCTGGGAGGTTAGCAGAGCTATTTATTAAGGAGATCGTGGCTCGTCACGGCGTGCCAGTGTCTATCATTTCGGATAGGGACACACGGTTTGCGTCCAAGTTCTGGAATAGGTTTCACGACTCAATGGGGACTAGACTGCATATTAATACGGCTTACCATCCCCAGACGGATGGTCAGTCTGAAAGGACGATCCAGACTTTAGAAGACATGCTACGAGCCTGTGTAATCAACTTTGGAGGAAGCTGGGATGAGTACTTACCGTAGGCAGAATTCTCATTTAATAATAGTTACCTTGCCAGCATTGGTATGCCACCTTATGAGATGCTGTACGGTAGGAAGTGCAGAATGCCCCTGTGCTGGGGTGACATCAGGCAAAAGGAATTGGGAAGCCTTGAAGTGATCGAGGTCACGACCGAGAAGTTAGATAAGATCAAAGCATACATGAAAGCCGCAAAGGATCGCTAGAAGTCTTATGCTGATAAGAGGCGTAGACCAATAGAGTTTGAAGTTGGTGACAAGGTTATGCTCAAGGTGTCTCCCTGGAAAGGGATCATCAGGTTTCGAAAACGGGGAAAGTTAAGCCCAAGGTTCATAGGGCCATTCCGTATTATCGCAAGGGTAGGGGAAGTGGCCTACAGATTAGAGCTACCTGATGAGTTGAGTGGAATTCACCCTACGTTCCATGTATCTCATCTTAGGAAGTGTCTAGCAGACAATGATGCAGTCGTACCACTTGAAGACATTGAAGTCGATGAGCGACTGAACTATGTAGAGCAGCCGGTGGCCATCCTTGATTGGAGAGAAGCACTTACGTAATAAGGTGGTTCCGCTGGTGCGAGTATAGTGGAGACACCGAAAGGGATCAGAATCTACATGGGAGACCGAGGAGGAGATAAGGAAATTTTATCCTTAATTATTTGATGACTGAGAGATTTTGAGGATAATGGGCTTAATTGGTGGGTATTTAATAAAGGAAGGAAAGGGCTTATGGGCTAATGAGGCTTATGGGCAAAAGACTAATGGATTAGAGGCCCATAACCAGCCATTTTACCCACCTAACTAGCGACCACCATCCTCACTTTGAACCCTAGCTCCCAAAATTCGTAGAGAGAGAAAGTGAAGAAAACTCAAGATTTGAAGCTTCAAAGGTTAATAGATTGAAGATCTGGGTGTTGGAGCATCAAGACCTAAGAAAGAAGCAACAAATCCAGGTAAGAATCAACCTCTAAACCCTTCTGTAGATCAAACCCAGATTCTAGGGTTTTGGGTTCTGAAAAGTTGCAAAGAATCACATAAAGGTCATATTTTTACGTATGAAAACATGTATAAAGCTTAGATTTAGCCTCATGGATGATAAACTAAGAGATTAGACATAAAAAGTTATGATTTTGGGTTAAAAACGAGCTGGTTCGTAATTTTTATGCGATCTGCGAAACTGTATATGCATCCAGCGAATTTGAATATTCAAACAGCGAAACTATGAGGACAACCTGCGAAACTTTAGTTTTGCAGGTAGTTTCGCAGACATGGTTATCCAACAAAAGTTGGGCGAAACTGGCAGCGAAAATGGCAGCGATACTGCCAGCGAGACTGCCAGCGAGACTGCCAGCGAAGGTGGCAGCGAAACTGTTGGTGAATCTAGCTGCGAAATTGCTGATCTTGCAGCAAAATTAGTAGTGAATTTAGGCAGAAATTAACCCCTTTAAGTGTCAGCTTATCTGCAGGCTGTGTAGTGTGATCCTAGCCTTGTAATCTTATTTTTGAAGTTGGTGTTGGTATCTAGGGGATGATGTTATTGAATGGCACTTAGTCATACATATTAAGGGTAGTAAACCGTTGTTAGGCGGTATTTACTGCTTGCATCAATCTTCTATGAATCTTATGCAAGTAGGAGATTGTTGGATCTTGTATGCCCAAGACACAACAAGATTGATGTGGTTAGTACGTTATGATCCAAGTCGGGTCATACCCAATAACAAGCTATACAAACACCAATAAATATTTATTGTTGATGAGATCATACAAATAAATATTGACACCAGTTTAGAAAATGGGTTTTCTAAAACGTTGCTTTTGTAAAGAACAACATTATATGGATAATTTGTTCATGAGAAATTGTTTGTTTTATTTAAGTGAGTTAAATAATAACAAATAAAAGTGTGTTAATGTTATAAAATTAAAAGAGGTTTTAATTTTATAAACTTATGGGTTGAGAGTGTAAATTGTTTATAAAAATTAAATTGGGGGAACCCATTTTGAATGGGTTTTCGGCCGCCCCTTTGTGGGTCTTGGGAATGATTTTAGTCTTGGTTTTTACAAGACTTTATTCTTCCTTGCACTCTTCCATCTATCTCTCTCTCTCACACACATAAGCAAGGACTTTTCTCTCTTCTTTTTGGCTGAAAAAATTCGAATTTTGCAAGCTGAAAATTCGGTTTTGGCTTGGCTGCATTCGGATTTGCAAGAAGAAGGATTGATTTGGTGTTATACTACCTAACAAGTTAGGTGTTTGCTAAGGCTTGTAGGTATACAAGCTTGAGGACTTCTCTTTTGGAGGCTAGACATTCAAGAAGCATCATCATCTTCTTTTGATCCATACTTTATCTTCTTTTTCTTGAAAGGTAGTTTCAAAAACACCCTATGGTTGTTCTTTTTTTGTTTTGATAGCATTTTATTTCACATACATATGATCCTTTGTTCTTGGGTTTTTGTTTTGGGTTAATATGGTTCAAATTTTCAGATTATTAAACACCTTTTAACCTCTTATATCCGCTGCGTTTTTGAAGTTTAAATGGTTAAACTTGCTTTGATAAACATGTAACAAAACCCAACACGAGGTTCCTTGATTTGAGCAATTGCACCTTCGTTGTCACAAAAGATCTCTAGAGTGTCTTGAATGGAAGAGACCACTCCTAGATCAGCAATGAATTTCTTTAACCATGCAGCTTCTTGTGCTGCCAGTGATGCGGTGATGTATTTTGATTCTGTAGTGGACAATGCTACTACATCCTGTTTTGAGCTCTTCCATGAGACTGCTCCTCCATTCATAATGAAGACATACCACGATTGTGATCAAGAATCATCTCGATCAGTTTGGAAACTCGTATGTGTGTAACCTTTTACAACGAGTTCCTCCTCACCAGACCCATATATTAGAAACATATCCTTAGTTCTCCTAAGGTATCTTAATATACTCTTAACCGCCATCCAATGGCTATTACCTGGGTTCTGTTGGTATCTACTCATCATGCTTAAAGCACATGACACGTCCGGTCTAGTGCATATCATTGCATACATGATGGATCCTATAGCCGATGCATATGGGATTCTTTTCATTTTCTCTTACTCATCCTTTGAGCTTGGACATTGAGATGAACTCAATATTGTTCCTCTTTGAATAGGTACCCAACTTTCTTAGAGTTATCCATCTTGAACCTTTTCAAGATTTTATCAATGTATGCACTTTGGTTTAAACCTATTAACCACCTTGATCTATCCCTATAGATCTTTATTCCTAAAATATAGGCGGCTTCACCAAGATCTTTGATGGAAAAACAAGTTCCAATCCACGTTTTTACACCTTCCATGGTTGGAATGTCATTTCCAAACAATAGTATGTCATCAACACACAATACCAAGAAGGTAATGGTTCTCCCACTAGCCTTTTTATACACACAAGCCTCATCCGCATTTTTGATGAATCCTAATTTCTTGATTTCTTCATCAAAGCGGTGATTCCAACTTCTAGATGCTTGTTTCAATCCATAGATTGATTTCTTTAACTTGAATAATTTATTAGGATGTTATGGATCGACAAAACCTTCGCGTTGAACCATATAGAAATCTTCCTCAAGATGTCCATTTAGAAAAGCGGTTTTGACATCCATTTGCCAAATCTCATAGTCATAATATGCGGCTATGGCAAATAATATCCTAATTGACTTTAGCATTGCCACGGGCGAAAAGGTTTTGGATCTAGAAAGGCTAGTGCAACAAAAACCAAGTCACTTAGACTATTTTGGTACAACTAATAAAGGACTTCCGAAGCTAAGTGTGGAACTTCGAAGGAAAAAGGAGCTCTTCCGAAGAAAAAGTGTAAAACTAACTTTCGAAGGAAAACTCCAACTTCAAAGACAAAGTATTTACTTCCGAAGATCAAGACTTTGAGTGATAGATCAGAACTCAACTTCCGAAGTATGAAAGAAGTCTCAAGCCTCGGAAGTATAGAAGCCTCTTCCGAAGTATAAGTGGCTTTGGAAGAACTTGTTCTTCCGAAGCCAACTTACCTTCGGAAGACACTACTATTATCCAGTGGACATAAGTATGGTCTCCTTGACCCTCCGCTGCAGACCTCTGAGATACTGCATGGCGTTTTCTCAAAAGCCATGTAGTTGACCATACTTTATTCCACTATTTACCTTTATAAGTTAGTACAGTTGCCATCTTTAGTTGGTGACAAAAGGTAAGTCATGGACATGTCATGACTACCATATCTTATATAATACTTTATCTAAGATACCTTAACTTTAGCATTGTAGTATATGCTTTAGTCTTAGGTTTCCAGCTGGTATCAAAGTATATCCGGCTGTAGGATCTAGTATATATAGTTTCTCATTGTAACTCATATTCTATGCTTGTAAGAGTCTTGTAATACTTTGAGTTGAGAAGTAATATATACAAGTGCCTTGAAAATTATTTCTGTGTGTTCTTTGCTACTTATTATATTATCATCAACTCTTATAAAAGACTCTACTTCATCTAATTTGAGTGTTATATAAGTGAGTTTGAGAGAAATCCAAGTGTTTAAGTGACAAACCCGATCCTGCAATTGGTATCAGAGCTTTTTAGGCTCTTGATTATGAGATCTTACCATCCTAATCAACCTGTTTTTCACTCCTCTTTATACCACACTCAAAATGGCCCTCAACAAATCTGAAGTAGAGATGGGGATGATGACCAAAGTACCCATCATCACCCCTAAAAACTTCAGGTCATGGAGCAGAGAATGGAAGGCTTCATCAGGTATCAAGATAGTAAAATGTGGCAATCTATTGTCAATGGCCCGTATAAGCCAAAGGTAGCTGGTGGAAATGGTGCCATGATTGAGAAAGCTATTAAAGTTTATTCTGATGAGGACCGGAAGAAGCTGGACATTGATAGCAATGATATGACTGTTCTCTTGACTGCAATTCCCAACTCCATCATGGTGGGGTTTGAACATTGCAAGTCAGCCAAAGAACTGTTCGATGTGCTTGCTCAACTATAATCTAGCTTAAATGACTCCAAGAAGGACTCACTGAAGCAGAATTTCGAGAACTTTACCTACTTTGCTGGAGAAACACTCAGCGAGTAATACTTCAGGTACATGGATCTCATTTCTTCCCTTTAGTCTGTGGGAATTGCTCATGAGCTTAGAGATCTTACAAGAAAGTTCATGAGTGCATTACCCAATGAGTGGACATTCTAGTGTGTCTCTATCAAGAGAACAGAGAACCTGAATACACTCACCATGACCGAACTCTATGGCATCCTTGATGGATACCGTTTGGAAATGAAGAATAAGAGCATCAGACAAGCAGACCCTTGAGTCTTCCTGCTAGCAACGCTTTAATGGTTGCTGAAGGCTCAGGAACCTCCCAGCGTCAACAATACCTGACTTACACCCAATAGCTAGCTTGTTCTTCTGGGCCATACATCACATATCCTGAGACTCCAAGGTCTCAACAAGCTCAACAAATTTCCTTTCAAGACAGCTGTGCTTTTGTCTCAGGAAGTGGACACTCAAATGATTATCAATATTGCTTTGATGATCTAGAGTGCTTCAGCCTAGATGACGTGGAATACGTAGACATAGTCCAACAAATGGCTCTATTAACCTACAGAGCAAAGAAGTTCTTCAAGAGAACTGGAAGGCAATTTTCCCAGAACCCAATCAACAGCAAATTTGGGTTTGACAAAACCAAGGCCAAATGTTACAACTGTAACCAACTTGGTCATTTTGCAAGGGAATGCAAGGCTCCCAAGTCTAATCCGGGAACCCCACAGGCCTCCACACATCCCTCTACACCAAAGCCCACCGAAAAGTCAACAGAAACAGCTGCAATGGCTCAAGAAGTTGACTGGAGCTTTATGGTACAGGATGTGACTCCTGCTCAAGCACTCATGGCCGGAACAGATGAAAATAAGGTATATGAACATCTCTGTACTCCTGCCTGTATTGGGAAGGTTAAATTGTATCAGGACTACAATATGGAGATTAAATCCGATATTGAATCTTTAAATGTTTTAAAATCTGATTTTTAAAAGGGCTGAATCTGACTATAAAAGAAAAATTGAGGAGTTAGAGAAAACTGTGTCCTTATTAAAACAAGAACACACAAACTATAAGACTCAAATAAAGGATTTAATATCCAAATTGACTGAGGCTCAAGCCCAGCTTGTCACAGCTGAGGCTCAAGCCAGAAAGTATGCTATTTCCGAGCAAAACTTTCAAGCCATTCTTGCATCAACCTCTCACTCAAAACTTTGTTACCAAAACAAAGGTGGGTTGGGAACCAATTAAATTGCTCCACCACACTCCTATGAGTCTATAAGACAACCAAGGTGTGGTATTGAAGAGCAAGAGGTTCCATCTGCTGACCCACCTTCTCATGAGTCAAAGAATGATGTAACCATAGAGACCATCACAAGGAAGAACCAGGTAATTATACCCTCTCCTACCAATGATGATCAAACCCTAACCACCAAAGCCAGAAGAAGCAGAGCTAAGGCAGCCAGAAAAACTGCCAAGAAAGTGGTTGAATCTAAGCTCAAGATAGACCCAAAGCAAAAGGGTGTATTCATCTCAGCTGGATTCCAGGTGGTTGGAAACTCTTATTCAGGAAAGGGGTGTAGTACCAGCACTCCTGTCCTACCAAAGAATCAGAAGTTAAAGGGAAAGGTTGCTGATGAAGAGAAAAAGAACAAGAAACAGCAATCCTCAAATTCCCAAAAGATTAACATTGCATGCATAATGTGTGGTTTGCAAAACCACATGGCCAAAGATTGTTACTACAATCCTGCTAGCACACATTATGCAAATAATGTTAGAAAGGAAGGAGTCAGGGAAGGTTTCTCATTTGGACCATATCAAATGGTTCAAGTGATGAAAAAGGGAAATCTTGTTTCCGAAGCAAGGTTGCTTTCAAAAGAAAGTCCTTCTTCTGAAAGGAAAAAGGCTTCAGAAGCTAAAGCTATCAAGACTCAAAAGAATAAAAGAGTCCCCTTGAGACCATCCCAAAAGAAGACTGCTTTGGAAGAAAAGGTGGTGAAGGCTTCTTTTGAAAACAAAGAAGCTTCGGAAGAATGCCAAGCTGCAAAGCTTCAACAAGCTCATCTTCCATGATCAACCAAGGGATGGAATGGAAGATCAAAGAAGATGTTGTAGCCCAAACCTCTTCTTCACATACATCCATTGAACCCTCATGCATAAATTTTGGTTCAATTATGTCACTATCATTGGAAGAACCCAAGACCAACAAGGCTTGGGTTTCCAATCAAAACTAATCATCTCATCTTATGTGAAGGGACATCCATATGACAAGAATAACAATGTTTGGATTATGGATAGTGGATGCTCCAGGCACATGACAGGGAACAGATCTCTCCTTCAACAATTTCAACATTATGATGGAGGTCCTGTCCAGTTTGGAGGTGAGGCCGGATGATATATTTCTGGCAGAGGAAGTATATCCAATGGAAAATTAAAGGTTGACAAAGTTAACTTTGTCAAACAGCTTGAACACAACCTGTTAAGTGTTTCTCAGTTCTGTGATCAAAAGCATCAAATGCTCTTTACAGAACATGAGTGCATAATCCTCAAACCTGGGATGACAATTCCTCTGGAATTGGTGCTTCTTAGATCTCCCAGGAAAGGGGATATGTACAAGCTGGATATGAACAATGCTTCCCCAATGGGAGAAGTATCATGCTTTCTTTCCAAAGCTGATGGTGATGAATCAACACTATGGCATAAACGAATGTGTCATGTAAATTTTAAGACAATGAATAAATTGGATAAAAATAACTTGATACATGGTTTGCCTAAAAAGGAATTTTTCTGCAAAGATAACTATGTTGCATGCCTGAAAGGGAAGCAACACAGGGCATCTCATAAATCCAAAGTTGTTAACTCCATCACCACTCCATTACACTTATTGCACATGGATCTATTTGGTCCCACAAGTATAATGAGCATTGGAAGGAAATCATATTGCCTTGTGATTGTTGATGATTTTACTAGATTTACATTGGTATTCTTTTTAAGAACCAAAGATGAAACTGCTGAAAATTTGAAATCTTTTATTCTTAAAATAGAAAATCAAATTGATCACAAGGTTAAATAATTAGAAGTGATCAAGGGACTGAGTTTAAGAACCACGTTCTTGACTCATTCTGTAACTCAAAAGGGATTGCCAGACAATATAGTGCTCCTAGAACTCCTCAACAAAATGGTGTTGCTGAGAGGAAGAATAGGACACTTATTGAGGCTGCTCGGACTATGTTAGCTGATTCAAAGCTACCTCTAACAGGGCAGAGGCAGTCAGCACTGCATGCTATGTGTAGAACAGGGTCCTTGTAGTAAAGCCACATGGAAAAACCCCTTATGAGCTATGGCACAATAGGCCACCGTTCATTGGCTTTCTAAGGTCCTTTGGCAGCAGGTGTACCATACTTAACACAAAAGACAATTTGTCAAAATTTGCTGAAAAGTTGGATGATGCCATCTATGTTGGATATTCCTCTAACTCTAAAGCTTATAGAGTTTATAACATTAAAAATCAACAATTTGAGGAATCTCTCAACATTGTAGTTAATGAGCACACTCCTTGTGTTAGAGGAAATGGCCCTGATCATATATTTGATTTAGAACTGTTTCCAAACTATTCTAAACCATCTTGTGAGAATGTTTCAGTTGGAACAGGTGCTCAATGTGACTCGAAAGAAAGATTTTACTGTGTAACGGAAATCTTTTAGGCCCCACTCTGTAACAAGTAAAGATTTTGTTAATGATGTCGGATTATTTAAATGGATTAACCTTACCGCCCATGTATCATCATCCACTGAAACCTCCCATCATCTTATCCAAACCCCCTTTAAACCGCCATTCCACCCATTTAAATACCTCCGCCTAATCACTTTAATCCTTTTTACCAAAATTACTGCCCTAAAATCTTTCTTCATCTTTAGTTTACCCAATTCCGAACTATCTTCTTGCAACTTTCTCAAATGGCACTTAACCCTCAGCACAACCAAGTCGCACTCCTTGATTCTTCAAGGGATGTCGACTTCTCAGATATCATCTCCTTTCTAATCCAATCTTCTTCCTACACTGCCCTGACTGTTAACCCTACGGTTTACTCAAATCATATGTCTGAATTTTGGGCAAACGGTCAAATTGAAACCCTAAATGGGGTTCGTGTCATTAGATCAAGCATCTGTGGCCAGGAGTTGGTCATTTTTGAACAAATCATCAGGGAGCATCTAGAGCTTCATGATGAGGGTGCTCCTACAGAATTCCCCAAAGCAGATTTGGACAACACTTATATCCAAATGGGATATGGTGGAGATGTTAGCAGGTCAACCGTTTACAAATTCAACTTCTCTTACAACTGGAAGTTCCTGCTGCTTGTAGTTCTTCACTGCTTGTCCAACAAATCTGGGGATGGGATCAAATCCCATATGAACTTGGGTGCCTAGTTCATGGTTTGGTGAGAAGCTTCCGCTTCAACTACTCAAGATTTGTGCTGACCAACCTCATGGGAAATCTTCAAAAGGACACATTCTTTATGTATCCTAGGTTTCTCCAGCATATAATTAATTGTGAGCTGGACCAGAGCAAGCTTGTCTGCGCAGTTGCTCTGATTGTTCCTCAAATGAGGCCGACCATCTTCAAAACTTTAAGAGAGTGTCCACCAACTTCACCGGAAGAGATACTGCACTTCTTCCAGGTATGATTGAGCCAATGGCTCCTGGTGACATCCCAGTTAACCCCACAAGTGATGAACCCACACCAGCAACTACCCTCACTTTGCCAAATCTACCTTCTCCCCCATTACCATCACTTATCAAAGACGCCCCAAACGGACCCTTGTTCAATCTTCTCTGATTGAACAAGCTCCTCCTATTCTACCCAAAAAGGCTAGAGTGGAACAATGGGCTCCCACTCAGCCTGAGGTCCAACCATCCTTCACAATTGACCTTAATATGGGTCTTGAGTCTCCTCAGTCTCAGACCCATGAGCCCGAAACCCAAGCTGAAAACCCTCAGGGAGAGTCTTTATACTCCCCTGAACAGCCAAAAAGGGACAGCCCCATCACAGGGCCTTTAGACATTGATCAAAGTCCCGGGTCACTAGGTTTTACTTCCATATCCTTCACTGACCTATTAATCGGAGCTGATGAAGAGATTATGTCTCTTCAGGGCAATGAAGTTGATCCACAACACCCTCTCAAGGATCAACAGAGCCCAGAGAGATCTCTTATCTCTAGCCCCTATCAGCGAGCCTTTACTAAGGTGAGTCCCACTAATGTGGAGGGGATTCATGTAGATTCAGCTACCACTACTGAAGGAGCCTCAAGGGATCCTCAAGACAGTGGTAACATTACTAAGACTGAATCTACGACAATCATGCCCTTTGATGACTCTGAAAGAGACATCATTGAGCAAGGGAAACAAGGGCGCCAAGAAACCACATCTGGTGGTGAGGATGAACATACAAGGTATGTTACCTCATCTCCCCATGATTCTTCAAAAGAAGATGAGGGAAGACTGCAACTCAACATTGAAGACCTACTTTCTAAAGTCTCAAATCTTGAATCTAAGGTTAGGACTTTAGAGGATAGGTCTGCCACTCAGCAACTTGAGATTGAAAATCTCAAGGCCAAACTAGCTGAGAAACAGATTGAGAGGTCTGTTAGGCACGTACCAATTCAGGTCTCTTTGACCTCTTCCTCTAGCTCATCAAGCTCTTAGGATGATGCTACCAAAAAGGGGGAGAGTGTTCAGGGACAAAGCCAAAGACAAGAGGAGCCACAAAGTCAAGCTCTAACTTCTCTAAGCTCAAAATATCCTATGCGACAAGCTTCAGTTTTTCCTGAGCCTCCTCCAGTTGTAATTCAAATGGATCAAAGGATGCTCCAAGACCTCAATAGGTTCTTCAACAAGTTCCTGTTGGAATCTCTTATTGAATAGCCAAGTCCTGATCTGTCTGTGATCTACTTCGGAGCTCAAGAGCTTCAAAGGTTAAATGCACCTTCTACCACTATTAAGGAAGTTGGTCAACCTAAGGTCCAAGTGGAACCTGAGATTAACTTCGAAGGGGAAACAAGGACTGATGGCCCAGCAACTAAGACAGTTGGGACAGATAGTGCATTCTCACAGACTTCCGAAGCACAAGTCAAAGCCTCGGAAGAACAATTTCAATCTTCTGAAGCTGAGATTGCAGCTGCGGAAGGACTATTCTCCTTATCCGATGATCTAAGAGTCACAGATGCAATCCTAGAACTTGCATCTGAGGTTAATAGGGAGGATTTTCTCACCCAACCCCTAGCTCAAACATCAGCATTAACTCCAGCTTCCATCTCTACTACTCAACCTGAACCTTCCATCCAAGAACCCCCAAAGTCTAGCACTTCCGAAGACATCAAATGAAAGAGGAAGATGACTAAGGAAGAGCTTCAGGAGGAAGAAAGGTTAGAAAAACTCAAAAGAAAAGGTAGACTTCCAACTGGAAAACTGCTAGCTGCCAGTAGCAAATCAGCTGCAGCCAACCAGGAGGCAGTCAACAATAGAAGAAGAGTAGAGATCATTGATAGACTTGACAGTCTAGGAGCTGCGAGTGAAGATGTACTCCTGCTACCACTAGAAGAGTTAGTTGAGCTGGAAAAGGCAACTTTGCTGCAAAAACAACAAAGAGAAAAGGCAGCATGGTTGGCCTTAGAGGAAGAAAGGGGGAGGAAAGAAAGAGAAGCTGATCAGCAACTCAGGAGGGAAAGGATAACTTTCCTAACCTCTAGAGGTTTCTCTCTAGAAAAATTATTTCCACACAAAAATGATACGATCTTATGGCTCTTCAACAAAGAGCAAGATCAAATGGAGAAAGAGAGAAAGAAAGGTGCCAGGGAAAAGCTGATGCTGAAGAAGCAGAAGGAAGAGGAAGCAGGACTAGGTGCTGCCAAGAAGATAGGTGAGAAGGCCTGGATGAAGAGCTATCTCCGGGCTCATGGCTTCTTTGGCAGGCAGGTGGGTCCTATGTCTAAAAAGACACTCCAGCGACATGTCAATGACATAAAGGCTGACATTCGCTCGGGGAAGAGGAAGGAGATGTACAAAAGGGGACAGGGGATGATCTTCAAATCAATGACTCAACCCCAACTTCAAACCCAACCACAACCTGAACCAATTCCCTTTCCATTCCCAATCAAAACTAAACCAACCACTAAACCATACACTTCTGAACCTACACCATCACCCCTACCAACCTCTTTACCTCAACCACCTAAACTACCCATCCTCCAACCCAAAACACTAGCCAGAACCCAAATACCTCAACCTACCCAACAACCCTTCAAACCATCCCCTCAGCCTTCTAAACATCTCCCCTTAGAGGAGTTCAAGGCAATCAAGACAAAGCTCATCAATTGCACAACCCTGAGCGACATCTCCTGTGAGGAGGATTCAGTCAATTTGACTTATGTTGATGGATCCTCATTCCCTCACTAGAGATCAATTTCTTGATCTGCTCAGAGGAACATTAGACCAAGCTGCAAATCTCCTTGGCCTCAATTCAGACACTTTGACCGAGGAAGAAAAGAAGTTAAGGAGAAGGCTGGTGACTCTGCTGGATACCAAGAAAGGTGACCGGGTGCAAAGACAACCTCTTGCACATAGGAAGAAGATCATCCAGTGGAGGTTTGAAGACTCTTCTCGCAACTTTGTTGTTGAAAGAGAGAATGGAGAGCTCAACGGGGTAAGTGCCTCATCTCTGCTACACTTAAGCAGATTTGATATTGCTGAGTTAGCAGAGAAGCCATTCTCCAACCCTTCAAACTCTGATGTAACTGCTCATATCAGAAATCATCTAGGCAGTCTTCATATGGCCGAGCTAACTGCTAGGACCAAGGTTGAAGAAGAGTTGAAACTAAGAGAGGAGGAGAAAAGGAAGGGATCAAGAACCAAAGGCAAAGCTTTTCTACAAATGGTTGAAGGTCTTGAACTTGAATCCATAGTTAGATGGGAGTATGACTATAACTCCCGTCAACTAACTCTTTTCAGGGGGACGCAACAGAGGGTACATGTCATTCAGAGTGATAGACTGGATCTCCTATCCACTAATGACTTGTACAAGCTTCTCAGCACCACTTCAGGGAAGAACAAAGAAACAGACAAATATCATATGTCCCTGGTGTTGAAAGCTTTGAGAAGCAGAAACAAGTGAGGTTTTGGTAGCATCAGCCTAGAGGGAGTTTGTTGGATCTAGAAAGGCTGGTGCAACAAAAACCAAATCACTTAGACTATTTTGGTACAACTAATAAAGGACTTTCGAAGCTAAGTGTGGAACTTCCGAAGGAAAAAGGAGCTCTTCCGAAGACAAAGTGTAAAACTAACTTCCGAAGGAAAACTCCAACTTCCGAAGACAAAGTATTTACTTCCAAAGATCAAGACTTAGAGTGATAGATCAGAAGTCAACTTCCGAAGTATGAAAGAAGTCCTCAAGCATCGGAAGTATAGAAGCCTCTTCCGAAGTATAAGTGGCTTTGGAAGAACTTGTTCTTCCGAAGCCAACTTACCTTCGGAAGACACTACTATTATCTAGTGGACATAAGTATGGTCTTCCTGACACTCCACTGCAGACCTCTGAGATACTGCATGGCGTTTCTCAAAAGCCATGTAGTTGACCATACTTTATTCCACTATTTATCTTTATAAGTTAGTACAGTTGCCATCTTTAGTTGGTCACAAAAGGTAAGTCATGGACATGTCATGACTACCATATCTTAGATAATACTTTATCTAAGATACCTTAACTTTAGCATTGTAGTATATGCTTTAGTCTTAGGTTTCCAACTGGTATCAAAGTATATCCGGCTGTAGGATCTAGTATATATAGTTTCTCATTGTAACTCATGTTTTATTCTTGTAAGAGTCTTGTAATACTTTGAGTTGAGAAGTAATATATACAAGTGCCTTGAAAATTATTTCTGTGTGTTCTTTGCTACTTATTACATTATTATCAACTCTTATAAAATACTCTACTTCATCTGATTTGAGTGTTATATAAGTGAGTTTGAGAGAAATCCAAGTGTTTAAGTGACAAACCCGATCCTGTAGGTTTCATCATAACCAACCCCTTGAATTTGAGTAAACCCTTTTGCTACAAGTCTTGCTTTATAAGTATCCAAGTTTCCATGCATATCTGTTTTCTTCTTGAAAACCCACTTGCTTCCAACTGGTTTGGAGTTAAGCGGTGGTACAACCAATTCCCATGCTTGGTTGTCATGCATGGACTGCATCTCTATGTTCATGGCTTCAAGCCATTTGTCACAATCAGATTTTGACATTGCATCATGGTATGTGGTTGGTTCATCCGAATCAACCACATAGCATCCATCCATAAAAAATCTATATCTTTCTGGTGGATTGCTAATTCTACCAGATCTACAAACGTTTTGTGTGTATTGATCAACCACTTGATTGTTTTCAACAACCTCTTGTTGATTGCTAGTATCAACCAAACGTGTATCGTCTCATGGTTCTCGATCCTCCTCAAGTTCCAACTTTCTACTACTTGCTCCTTCCATAAGGAACGTAGTTTCCAAGAACTCAGCTTTATGAGCAATAAATACCTTTTGCTATGTTGGATTGTAGAAGTAATATCCCATAGAATCTTTGGGATATCCTATAAAGATACACTTAGTGGATCGATTTTCTAACTTGTTTGGGGTGATATGTTTAACATAAGCTTCACAACACCATACCTTTAAATATGATAGGCGACGGAACCCTTCCATGCCATATTTCAAAAGGTGTCTTATCCACTTTCTTGGTTGGGGCCATATTTAGAATACGGACCACGGAGTGTAATGCGAAACCCCAGAATGATACAGGCAATGTGCTTCTAGCCATCATAGATCGAACCATATCCAATAGGGTTCGGTTCCTCCTTTCAGACACACCATTATGCTGTGGTGTTCCGGCGGAGAAAGTTGTGAGATGATCCCACAACTCCTAAGATGATCTTGAAAAGCATCACTAAGGTATTCACCTCCTATATCTGAACGAAGAACTTTTATGGTTTTGTTGAGTTGATTTTCTACTTCATTTTTAAAGATTTTGAACATTTCAAAAGCTTTATCTTTGTTCCTTAACAAGTAGACATAACCATAACGACTATAATCGTCGATAAAGGTAATGAGGTATCTTTCACCATTCTTTGTCATTGTTTTAAAAGGACCACATACATCCGAATGTATGATTCCTACTAAATCTTTTGCCCTTTCGTTAGAGCCACTAAAGGGTTCTTTGGTCATCTTTCCTTGTTAACAAGATTCACATTTATCAAAATGAATCGATCTCATTTGCTTGCAAAAGACCATTCTGTTGAAGTGATTTAATACGATTCTTATTTATGTGACCAAGACGACAATGCCAAAGATATGTCATACTTAAACCCATTTTAAGTTTCTTTGTGCTTGATTGGTACAACAAGTTATTAAAGAATGCGTCATCATGAACTAATTCATAAATGCCATTAGAAGGCTTAGCCTTAAAGTAAAGCATATCATTCATAAAAACACAAATACCATCGTCAATAAACTTTAAAACATAACCACATTGTCTTAAAAGGGAAACAAAAATAATATTCCTAGTCAAACTAGGAGCATACAAAATGTTTTTAAAATAACTTCCAAACCATTTCAAAGTTTCAAAATGTAGTCTCCTTGGGCTTTGACTTCAACTTTTGCTCCGTTGCCCATAAAAAGACTAGTGTCCCCTTTCTTGAAATGTTTACTTCTTTTGAACCCCTGCAACAAATTGCAAATATGAGTTCCACATCCGGTATCTAATACCCATGTGTTTGAAGAAATAAAATTAAGATCAATATGAATCATAAAAGTTGTACCTGAGGTCTGCCCTGCATCCCTCTTGTTCCTCAACGCTTTGAGATAGGTTGGACAATTCCTCTTCCAATGTCCTATCACCACATTTAAAGCACGGATCATTCTTGGTAACTTTTGGCTTTTTCTCCTTGAGTTTTGGTGGTTTCGTTTTAGCCTTTCCCTTACCCTTCCCTTTGATGTGTCCCTTGTTTTTGGCAACATATGCCTTGGGTTCGGGGTGATGCCTCTTCCTATTTCCACCCAAATTGATCATGAGAACCGGTAATACCCTTTTTCCCATTCCCGCTTAGGCTGTTTTAAGCATTGCAGGAATTTCCCTAATGCTCTTGTCCCCCGTTCATGTTATAGTTCATGAAAAATGTCTCAAATTTCTTTGTTAGACCATTGAGGATCAAATTCGTGGCCAACTCTTTAGAGACTGGACAATTCAGCCTTTCGAGACGATCAATGTGGCTTTTCATCTTAAGTACATAAGATGACACTGATTGGGTTTCTTCCATCCGACATGCATGAAGCGCCCGAACCATTTCGAAGCGTTCTACCCTTCCTTGTTAAAGGAACATTTCCTTTAATTGGGTAATCATGCCATATGCCCCATGATGCTCAAAATCCTTTTGAATTTCAGGAATCATGGTTCCTAGCATGAGGCAAGAAGCTTGCACTGAATCCTCAGTGTGCTTTATCCAATCATTATAGGCATCTGCATCATTAATGTCGGGTTCATCGGGAATAGGATCGTCCAACACATAGGATTTCTTTTCTTGCTTGAGAACAATTCTCAAGTTTCGATACCAATCCATGAAGTTGTGGTTGAGACGATCCTTCGCAAGGATTGTTCTTAGTGATAGGTGATGGATGGTCAGGGTGATAGCGTTGTTGTTAGCGGCCATCTACATAATTTAATAAAGTCCAATTTCAGTATTTTTAATGATAATAAAATTAATAATCAATATCTAGAACCCAACATTGCATTTAAATATTGGTTAGGTGACCTTTATCCCATTATTTAAATTAACAAGGCAGACAACATTTGAGAATTGCAACCCTTTGCAACTTCTATTTTATTTTTTGGGATCGACTAAACATCTTTATGTTTAGTTGGCATGTTTAATCCCATCAACACCATTATACGCCATGCTTCGATGACCCTATTCACATGGTTTCCAACTCAAAACACAAGTTCCCTAAATGTGGTTAGGTGACCTTTATCCCACAAGTAGTTCCTAAGTGATTTGAGTGTTGTATAAAAGGATGGTGTTTAACTTGTTTTTAAAAGGATTTAAGTTTCAAAACTAGATGGAAAATAATTTATGTACCTTGTGTTTGCATGCATTCAAATGTATCGTACTTTGTTTGAAAACCAATTTTCAAAGTCCCTTTTAATAAAACCCATTTTATTCGAAGTCATTAGCCTTTAATAAAACCAACTTTATTACTTAATGATTTCTAAGGAACCAATTTTATGCAAGTTGTTATTATAAAGTTGTTAATTGTCCATATCCAAATAAGATAAAACAACCACACAAGCATATAATCAACCACAAGTTCATAACCATAGCCATCTAATTTTTGTCACACTTGTTGACCACAACAAGTGTGCCAAAAGGTCTCACTTAAGGAACCAAAATACCAAAAGCATGTGTTGATGAACTCCCACTTGATCCCGCATCCAAATGCCTCAAGTGACCACTTTGTGTTCTTGATTCCTCCACTTTATTTAGGCTTCCTTTTGGGCTCCAATTTCAGCTCCTAGCTTCCATGGATCTCCAAGTTTGGGCTTTGGTCTTTGGGCTAGAATTCCACTTTGGACTATGAGGTCCATAAAGGCCCAAAACCAAAACCCTAGCTTTGTTGAATCTTCTTTTACAAAAAAAAACTAATACATTTTTCTCTAGTAAAAGAAAAAAACAACTAATCTACTTACTATTACAAACCAATATGAACAAACACAATAGATTACAAACCCAAATAAATTAATATTACAACCAATTAGATAATCAAATGAATCATAACACAAACATTCATCCAAACACAAAGGCCAAGGCTAGGTTATGAACATCCAATACACATCCATATATGCAAGAACATAAAGATAAAATGGTTTCCCTTGTTTAATCCCAAAATTTCGGCCATGGCTAAAACCGAAAGATTTGGGTTTTGTCCAAACAAAACAACCAATCATCCAAATGATATTATTCTTCAACATTATCATATGCATGTAAAATAATCTAGGAGAACCAAGGGGTAACCAAAATAAAAAAAATCGACCATATGGTGTGAAACACCATGAAACCCGAAAATTTTTTGGTCAATAGAAGCATGTATCTTGATGCCATTGTTGGGTTTTAACAAGATTATCAAAGTCATGTACACCTATTTATATGAAAAACACAGCGGAAAAAAAGATTTAAATCTTGTTATTTAGATGAATATAAAACTTATTTATAAACTAACCCAAGCCAAGGATCCAAATACGAATTAACATGCTTGTAAACAACACAACCATAGAGTGTTGAGAATACAACCTTTCAAGAGATGAAAGAATGAAGAAGATGGAGAAACGAATGGTAAGCCTTCAAAGGAGAAGACCTCAAGCTTGTATACCCTCCAAGCTCCAAGCAAACACCCTTCTTGTTAGGATTTTTCAACACTTTAATGAACTTTCTCTTCTTCTTCTTCTTTGGCTGAAAATGGAGAGTGGGAAGAGAGAAAAAAAATTCTGCACTTTTTTTTTGTGTGTGTATTCAAGAAATGATGGAGTGTTGTACACTTAATGTTGTACACTCTTATCTATACCCAATTAATTTTAATGCATGTTATAGAAACCATAAACAAAATAATGAGGGAGAGAGGGAGACCACAAAGGGCCGGCCCCCTTTTGGCCTTTTCCCACCCAAATTATTTCTTTTGTTTTGTTTCAATTTTAATTGTGTCACACACAATAAATAGTTTATATAACACAACATATTATAAACCAATATACATTATTATTCAACCATTTAAATAATAATATAGAATACTTTCTTTGAATATAAATTATCCATATAATTTATTTACTTTATAAGGGCAAATATTTAGAAAGCCAATTTCTAAATAATTTAAGGGTTAACATTTATTTATATGATCATATCATAAAATGAATATATCTGGTGTTTGTCTAGCTTGTTATTGGGTATGACCCGGCTTGGATCCTGACATACTGTGACATCCCGTAATTTTTAGGTTTCTATCCATTATATTTCATTATTAGTAAACGATAAAATAATTGTCAATTGTATATTAAAACTTTGAATAATAATAATTAACACTAAAACATAATTAACCTACAATTATTAACTAAACTTAATTAACCTAAAATGCAAAAGGAGATCTAGGAGGACCTTTGTGCAAATATAGGTTGACAAACCCCTTAAATCGTAACTCCCCACCCTTCCCCTCGGTTCACACCTTGCAACCCTAGCAAAGCCTTTTTCTCCTTAGATGGCAGCCCCATCACGACGACATCCTCTCACAGCGGTATAAGGTCGGTGATCGAGACCCTTCTGGCAGCCTCTAGCATCGGCCGTAGCGACTCCGAATAGTACGTACTTTGTTTTTTATGATTCGCGTTCGTTTTGATTCGGTTTCAGGTTATGGGTCGCGGTTAGTGATCGATTTTGGGTATGTGAGTGAGTACGCCTTGTTTTAGTGTGTGTATATATGCATTATTGGGTGTGTCGTATGTGATATCCGCATCATGTGTGGGTGTGTTATATAACCTACGACGTAGACGTGTTATCGGGAGTACGTATGGTCGTATGTGTTTGGCAGTATGTGTTTCGCATGTATATATATATGTAACTATCGAAGGTGTTGTTCCTGTGAGTGATGTCGTTCATGGTTTCCATGTGTGTTTATTTGTTATGGGTTAGTAGCTGGGTGTGTGCATATTCGTGTGTATGTAGCCAAAGTGTGTATGAAACTTGTGTGTGTGTGCAATCTGCTGAATATGTGGCTGAATCCATGTGTGTTTGTGTGGGTGTTTGGGGTTCATGACTTTGGGTTGGATGTAATGCAGGGGTGGAGTTAATATTTATGTGGAGATATGGATGATGTATGGTATGTATATGTGTGTTGAAGCATGAAAATATATATGTATGCATCGATGCTGAATTTTGGATGGCAATATATGTGTTGAGCATGAATGAATATAAATATATTTGAGTTTATGTTCATAATGAAGGTATGTATATATGTAGTGTGTGTTCTTACGCGTGCATACATATATGTTTGCTTTTGGTGCTTGATCTCCAGGATTTGTTAGTTGAGTGGGTGCTTAAACAAAAATAATAATTATAATAACAAAAAGAATAATTATAATAATATAAGGGGGGTGTTGCTTGCAATTATAATATAACTCATGTAATGTTGATGCATGGTTGAGCATAATATGTATTATATGTATGGATGCCTATAATATATTATATGTGAGTGTATGAATGTATAGTTGTATAAGTTACCATAACAATGTTACATTTGGTCGTTACGTGTTAATATAAATAAGTTAAGCATTAATGAACGTGTATGGTTTTTTTATATAAAGTTATGTGATTAAAAGTATTTCTTTTACATGATTTGGTAGTGGTGAGAGTAATTGGGTTTGTGCCATGAAGGTAAATTGGTATATACTTTTGCTTGATTGGGAAAGGGGGAAATGCCGATGACCTAGACCGCAACCGAGTCGTGGAACACGAAACCATATAGTCCTTATGTTTATAATTAATAAGTAGTATTAGTTATATATTAACTAAAATCCATGTTATTCGGAAACCTAATTTCCTGTTCTCTGCATTACGTTGTTGCTGTACATTCAAGGTGAGTTCTCAACCCCACTTTCGTATTATTCTCTCTTTTGAGGGAGAGGAACATACTGTTTTCATAAACATACAATACTTAGATTGGTAATACTGCATATACTGGTTTACTATTGTGATACCATTACGCCTCTTCGGACCGTTAATATGGAATTAGCGAGGTGATTGTTAGTAGATCTACTGGGTTTGACAAACCCCACCCGGGCTAGTCGCGCTAGCTTGACTGGAGGTCAAACGGGTGAATGGTTAGCCTGTTTTACAGTGTTGTGGTCTGGTATCCACAGCGGGGCATTCATTATAGTTTACTGTCAGCTCGGTCGCGAAATTCATACACATAGTGACTTGTTGTAGGCTAGCTACCTACTTATATGTTTTGATTACTTAATTTGGATTTCATTACTATTACTTACTGTTTTCTGATAAAACTGTGAACTCACCAACCTTGTGTTGACACTTTAGCATGTTTCTTTCCAATTCATAAGCTGCGCACGAATAGGAACATCTCGCATTGCATTTATCATCGTAGAGTCAAATGAACAATCTACATTTTTCTAAAAATTATATTTATTTGGTTTGCGCGTGTTTGCGTTGTTTAAATTATGGTTTATACGCTTCCGCACTTATTTTCATGTTTCGTATTTAATTCTGATTTTAAGAAACTTTATTTAATTTAGAAATTATATTTTGTAATTGTTGCGTCGTTTGGTGTAACAAATGGCTAAGATCCTAGTATGTCATGCGCCTAACGGTACCTCGTTTGTTGAAATTAAGGGTGTGACAGATTGGTATCAGAGCCAATGGTTATAGCAAACTAAATAAATTTGCATTTCAGTTGCATTGCATTTAGACTATAGCCTGATGCCTTAGTTACACGCACATAGACACGTTTAGCTTCATCTTTATGCCTTGTTTGTTTGCAATACTTGCTTGAGATTTGCTTGATGTGGTATATTCCTGTGAGCATTCGGCTACAGGAATGACATAATCATCTCTTCATTCGATGTTTACGAGCAATAGCTATTGAACGAGAGATACTTCTGTCATATACTTTATCGGACGAGAGATACTTCTGTCATCGTGATCATGATCATGTCCTGCCTCCTGTTAAATACTTGTTTGGTACTGTACTTGGATGGTTCATCGTGATCATGTCCTACCTCCTGTTAAATACTTTATTGGACGAGAGATACTTCTGTCATATTTTCTTTACCTACCTTATAACTTCTCCCCTACCCTGTGGAGCAGGTAATAGCTACACTGATGACTACTATAGACATTGGGAGACAACTTGTTAGGGTTTATGTATGATAATGTTACCTTACCCATCTGACCTGAATACATCAACGGCCTCTCGCCCAAGTGAATGCTTTCCCAATTGATTCTTTCGTACAACCTTGGTTAATCAACCTATGGTTTAATAACTATATCTTTAATACCTCTATCATTGATAACACTCTAAACTTGACAAGGTATGTTAACTTGGATGAGAGGAACCAGGGTGACCATGCAAAGCAAATTACCATCATGGGTGCACACGTATTTGTAATTTTCCGTGCATGAGAAGTCTGGAGAACCCTATCGATTGATAACAGTCATAGTCAGTACAAATTTTTAATTCTATACTTTGGGGACACGAGAGTCTCAATCCGTATAAAACTTCACTAAGGATATGGAAGCAATCCTTCATCTCCACTCGTATGAAAGTTTTTATCCATCTGGATCCATCGACTTCCATTGATTTCCTCGTCTATTCATTTTCTATTATCTATTTTATCCATGGGACTTTTGTTGTTTTTCACACCTAGATGGGAAGGGTGTTTTCCATCCAACTGATGTTTTGAATTTTAGTATTTGGTTCGATTCATTGTAAATGTATTTACAATTTATTTGATCAAAAATTATTATTTAAACTTATTAGTTGTGTGTGTGCTAAATTCTTTTGAATTACTTGTACTTAAATGAAGTAGATATGTTACATATTGCTTATTTTTGTATGTTGTGGTTGTTAAGAATGTCTGGAATTGGCCGAGGACGCGGACGTGGTCGTGGCACCATCAGCATGACCCCAGCTAAGCTGGCGGCCTTACTCAATCAGCATGTGGCTGATGCTCTTGCAAATCCTAATCTCAATCCGCAGGCCACTCCAATCAGTAAGTAATACCAAACTTACTCCTAATGTTAACCTTTTGTCATCCTGGTTAAGTCGAAATACTTATTCAAAAATTCTAAAGACCTGATCTAAACTCGTTGCAGGACAAAGAGCATGCACCTTCAAGTCCTTCATGGACTGCAAGCTAAACCCATTCAAGGGAACTGAAGGAGTAGTGGGACTACTCTGTTGGTTTGAGAAATTGGAGTCAGTGTTTGAGATTTGCAAATGCCCTGCTAAGAGTAGAGTTAAGTATGATGCCGACACGATGGACGATGCAGCACTGAGCTGGTGGAACACGCAAGTCCAAATGTTGGGTGTTGAGACTACAAATGCTACAACCTGGGCAAATTTCAAGAACTTATTGAAGGAGGGATACTGTTCGAGGGATGAAGTACAAAAACTAGAAACTAAATTTTTGAACCTGAGGATGGTTGGTTTGGAGATTGAAGCTTACACCACTCGTTCTCACGAGTTGGCTACTCTGTGTCCTACTATGATCAACCCGGCTTACAAACGAGTTGAGAGATACATTGACGGGCTGGTACCGGAGATACAGAGCATGGTTACCGTTGCTAGACCAACCACTATCCAGGAGGCTATCCAATTTGCCTACAAGCTGACTGACCAAGTCGTCACGCAGGGCAAACTGCCCCCGCATGGTGCTACAAGCAGTTCTAATAACAACAAGAGGAAGTGGGAACCTTCTACCAATGGAAAACAATCTTCATCCTCCACTCAACAGCAACAACACAGCAGGAGATTCAACCAACAACAACCTATTCAAGACTCGGGTAGTTTTGGTGGCTACCATGGCAACCTCCTAAAATGCAACAAATGCAAGTTTCATCATAACGGGTAGTGCATGAAGAACACTTATGAGAGATGTGGAAGGTTTGGACATGTTGCCAAGAATTGCAGGGTGAACCTTTCAGTAAAAGCACCTCAAAAACAACCACAACAGAACTACAAACAGCCTGGGTGTTATGAATGTGGGCTATCTGGTCACTATAGGAGGGAATGTCCGAAACTAAAAAGGAATGGTAACAATGGTGCTGATAACCGCCCTGGCAACGACAACGGAAACGACAGGGGCAACGGTAATGGTGGAGCCAAGGGGAGAGCTTTTATCATTGGATCAGGTAAGGCTCGTAATGATCCTTCTACTGTAAATGGTAAATTTCCTATCAATGGTTGCTTTGCCTTTGTGCTATTTGATTCTGGTGCTGATAGGAGTTTCATTTCGCATAAGTTTAGTCGATTGCTAGATGATAATTCTGTAGCCCTAGATACGAATTATACAGTAGAAATAGCAAACGATAAGATCATCGAGTCTTCTAGCATATACAGGGTAGTAAGATTAGTCTATCTGGGCATGATTTTGATATTGACCTTCTAATGATTACACTCAGTAGCTTTGATGTCGTTGTTGGCATGGATTGGTTGTCTAAGCACCAAGCCGAAATCATTTGTCGTGAGAAACTCGTCCGACTACCTTTGCCTGATGGAAAGATACTCACTGTTTAAGGCGACAAGAGTGGTGCAGTGGTTGGCATCATCTCATATATGTAAGCACAGAAGTGGTTGAGGAAAGGGCATTCGGCGATTTTAGCCCTAGTTACTAAAAAGATTACTAAGGAGAAACGACTGGAAGACATTCCGGTTGTTAGAGATTTTCCTGAGGTATTTCCCGAGGACCTACCTGGCCTTCCTCCACACAGGTAGGTAGAATTCCAGATTGAGTTAGCACCTGAAGCAGCTCCGATCGCTCGGGCGCCGTACCGTTTAGCATCGAACGAACTACAAGAGTTATCCAAGCAATTGCAGGAATTGCTGGACAAGGGATTTATACGTCCCAGCTCTTCACCCTGGGGAGCTCCAGTGCTTTTCGTGAAGAAGAAAGATGGAACCTTCAGAATATGTATTGACTATCGAGAGCTGAACAAGGTGACAATCAAGAATAGATATCCACTTCCGCGCATTGATGACCTGTTTGACCAGTTGCAAGGATCAAGCTACTATTCCAAGATCGATCTGAGATCAGGTTATCATCAGCTACGAGATCGAGAGGAAGACATCTCGAAGACGGCATTCAGAACTCGTTGTGGGCACTATGAGTTTGCAGTAATGCCTTTTGGATTGACCAATGCCCCAGCAGTTTTCATGGACCTCATGAACCGTGTTTGCAAACCTTATTTGGATAAGTTTGTGATTGTCTTTATTAATGACATACTAATCTACTCTCAGAATAAGGAAGATCATGAGGAACATCTGAGGATCATTCTGGAATTATTGAAGAATGAACAATTGTATGAAAAATTCTCAAAATGTGACTTCTGGATGCGAGAAGTGCAGTTTCTTGGTCATGTGGTAAACGAAAAGGGTATACATGTAGATCCTTCAATGATTGAAGCAATCAAGGATTGGGCGGCACCGAAAACGCCTACTGAAGTGCGACAATTCCTTGGTTTGGCAGGTTATTATAGGCGATTTATCGAGGGATTCTCAAAGTTAGCACAACCTCTAATTGCCCTAACCCACAAGGGAACTATCTACAAATAGGGCAGCCAAGAGGAATCAGCATTTTAGACACTTAAGGACAAACTTTGCAGTGCGTCGATCCTAGCTTTGCTAGAAGGAACTGATGACTTTGTTGCTTATTGTGATGCATCCATCCAGCGTTTGGGATGTGTACTGATGCAACGCAACAATGTCATTGCTTATGCATCTAGACAACTCAAGGTACATGAGAAGAATTATACAATGCATGATCTGGAACTAGGAGCTGTGGTGTTTGCCTTGAAGATCTGGAGGCACTACTTATATGGAACCAAGTGCACGATATAAACAGACCACAAGAGCCTCCAGCACATATATGACCAAAAAGAGCTGAATATGCGGCAACGACGATTGCTAGAACTGCTCAATGACTATGATTGTGCCATCAAGTATCACCCGGGTAAGGCTAATGTGGTAGCCGACGCCCTCAACTGAAAGGAAACCCCTAAACCTCATCGAGTACACGCATTGCAATTGACCATTCACTCCAATCTGCCAGAGCAAATCAAGGCTGCCTAATTTGAAGCCTTGAAAGTTGAGAATCTAAAGGCGGTATCCATGCGAGGCATGGAGAAACAGCTAGAGACCAAGACTGATGGAATTCGTTATTTCATGGAACGGATCTAGGTACCACAGTATGAGAATTTACAAGAGCTAGTAATGGATGAAGCTCGTAAGTCACGCTACTCAATTCACCCGGGTTCAGACAAGATGTACCAAGATCTGAAGGAGTGTTACTGGTGGCCGAACATGAAAGCTAAAATTTCCACCTATGTTGGTAGATGTCTAACTTGCTCTAAAGTTAAGGTGGAATACCAGAGACCATTCGGTTTACTTCAGCAGCCGGAACTTCCAGTGTGGAAATGGGAGCAGATCTCGATGGACTTTGTCACAAAGTTACCTAGGACTCCCAGCGGATGCGATACCATTTGGGTTATAGTAGATCGCTTAACAAAATCGCTCACTTCCTAGCAATCCGAGAGACTGATCGAATGGATAAGTTGACACGGATTTATTTAAGAGAAATAGTCTCCCGGCATGGTGTACCGGTATCTATCTTATCTGATGGTGACGCTCGGTTCACTTCTCATTTCTGGCAATCTTTACAACGATCATTGGGAACGCGGTTGGACATGAGTACTGCGTATCATCCACAAACCGATGGTCAGAGTGAGAGTACGATTCAGACATTGGAAGATATGTTGCGTGCCTGTGTGATTGATTTTGGTAGCAACTGGGAAACTCATTTACCATTGGTTGAGTTCTCCTACAATAACAGTTATCACACATCAATAAAAGCCGCACCCTTTGAGGCACTATATGGGCGTAAGTGCCGATCACCTATTTGTTGGGCAGAAGTTGGAGAAAGCCAACTTACAGGTCCTTGGCTTGTGCACGAGACGACTAAGAAGATTGTGCAAATACGTAACCCTATGGCAGCAGCACGTGACCGACAGAAGAGTTATGTTGATAAACGTTGTAAGCCGTTGGAGTTTCAGATTGGTGATAAAGTACTCTTAAAAGTCTCACCCTGGAAAGGAGTGATACGCTTTAGAAAGCATGGTAAACTAAACCCTAGGTACGTTGGACCGTTTGAGGTTGTCAAACGGGTTGGTCCAGTAGCCTATCAACTTGATTTACTAGAAGAGCTCAGTGGAATACACAACGTGTTCCACATGTCTAGTTTGAGGAAGTGTTTATCTGATGACTCACTTGTCGTGCCATTAGAGGAACTGGAGATTGATGAACAACTTCGTTTCATTGAAGAACCAGTTAAGATTATGGATCGAGAAGTCAAAACCCTAAAGCGTAGCAAGATTCCCATTGTGCGCGTTAGGTGGAACTCAAAACGTGGACCAGAATTTACCTTGGAATGCGAGGATCAAATGAAGAAGAAATACCCGCAACTATTCAAAGATCAGGCATCAACCTCCCAAGGTATCCATTTTTAAGATATCTTTCTTTAAATTTCGAGACGAAATTCCCTTCAATAAAGGGCATGATGTCGCAACAATCGCAAAACCTCCTTAATTCCTTCTTTTGGGTTTATTTCAAATTTCTTATAAACCCAGTTCTATGTATGTTACACATCGCTGAATCTGGTGTTCTTTGCTAAACCTGGTATTCTAATTTTCGGGACGAAAATTCCTTCAACAAGGGGATGATGTGACATCCCGTAATTTTTAGGTTTCTATCCATTATATTTCATTATTAGTAAACGATAAAATAATTGTTAATTGTATATTAAAACTTTGAAAAATAATAATTAACACTAAAACATAATTTACCTACAATTATTAACTAAATTAATTAACCTAAAATGCAAAAGGAGATCTAGGAGGACCTTTGTGCAAATATAGGTTGACAAACCCTTTAAATCGTAACTCCCCACCCTTCCCCTTGGTTCACACCTTGCAACCCTAGCAAAGCCTTTTTCTCCTTAGACGGCAACCCCATCACGACGACATCCTCTCGCAGCGGTATAAGGTCGGTGATCGAGACCCTTCCGACAGCCTCTAGCATCGGCCGTAGCGACTCCGAATAGTACGTCCTTTGTTTTTTTTATGTTTCGCGTTCGTTTTGATTCGGTTTCATGTTATGGGTCGCGGTTAGTGATCGATTTTGGGTCTGTGAGTGAGTACGCCTTGTTTTAGTGTGTGTATATATGCATTATTGGGTGTGTCGTATGTGATATGCGCATCATGTGTGGGTGTGTTATATAACCTACGACGTAGATGTGTTATCGGGAGTACATATGGTCGTATGTGTTTGGCAGTATGTGTTTCGCATGTATATATATATGTAACTATCGAAGGTGTTGTTCCTGTGAGTGATGTCGTTCATGGTTTCCATCTATGTGTATTTGTTATGGGTTAGTAGTTGGGTGTGTGCGTATTCGTGTGTATGTAGCCTGAGTGTGTATGAAACTTGTGTGTGCGTGCAATCTGCTGAATATGTGGCTGAATCCATGTGTGTTTGGTGGTTGTTCGGGGTTCACGACTGTGGGTTTGGATGTAATGCAGGGTGGAGTTAATATTTATGTGGAATATGGATGATGTATGGTATGTTATTGTGTTGAAGCATGAAAATATATGTATGCATCGATGCTGAATTTTTTATGGCAATATAGTGTGTTTTGCATGAATGATATATATATTTGAGTATATGTTCATACTGAAGGTATGTATATATGTTGTTCTGTTCTTACGATGTTCCACATATATGTTTGCTTTTGGTGCTTGATCTCCAGGATTTGTTAGTTGAGTGGGTGCTTAAACAAAATAATAATTATAATACAAAAAGAATAATTATAATAATATAAGGGGGTGTTGCTTGCAATTATAATATAACCTCCGGTTGATGCATGGTTGAGCATAATATGTATTATATGTATGGATCCTATAATATATTATATGTGAGTGTAAATGATGATAGTTGTATAAGTTACCATAACAGTGTTACATTTGGTCGTTACGTGTTTATATAAATAAGTTAAGCATTAATGAACGTGTATGGTTTTATTATATAAAGTTATGTGATTAAAAGTATTTCTTTTACATGATTTGGTAGTGGTGAGAGTAATTGGGTTTGTGCCATGAAGTAACTGTATATAATTTTGCTTGATTGGGAAAGGGGAAATGCCGATGACCTTGACCGCAACCGGTCGTGGAACGCGAAACCATATAGTCCTTATGTTTATAATTAATAAGTAGTATTAATTATATATTAAGTAAAATCCAGGTTATTCGGAAACCTAATTTCCTGTTCCCTGCATTACTTGTTGTTTACATTCAAGGTGATTTCTCAGCCCCACTTTCGTATCATACTCTCTTTTGGGGGAGAAGAACATGCTGTTTTCATAAACATAACAATACTTAGATTAGTAATACTGCATATACTGGTTTACTGTGATAACACTACGCCTATTCGGTCCGTTAATATGGAATTAGCGAGGTGATTGTTAGTAGATCTACCGGGCTTGACAACCTCACCCAGGCTAGTCGCGCTAGCTTGACTAGAGGTCAACGGGTGAATGGTTAGCCTGTTATACTGTTGTGGTCTGGTATCCACAGCCGGGCATTCATTATATTTTACTGTCAGCTCGGTCGCGAAATTCATACACATAGTGACTTGTTGTAGGAGAGCTACCTACTTATATGTTTTGATTACTTAATCTGGATTTCATTACTATTACTTAGTTTTTCTGATAAACCTATGAATTAACCAACCTTGTGTTGACACTTTAGCATGTTTCTTTTAGGTTCTTAAGCTGCGCAGGATAGGAACATCTCGCATTGCATTTCTCTTGTAGAGTCAAATGAACGATCTACATTCTACAAATTATATTTATTTGGTTTGCGCGTGTTTGCGCTGTTTATATGTGGTTTATACGCTTCTGCACTTATTTTCATGTTTCGTATTTAATTTTGATTTTAAGAAACTTTATTTAATTTAGAAATTATATTTTGTAATTGTTGCTTCGTTTGGTGTAACAAATGGCTAAGATCCAGGTATGTCACGCGCCTAATGGTATTACCACCCTTTGTGGAAATTGAGGGTGTGACACGTACTAGCCACATCAATTTAATGTGTCTTGGGCAGACTGATGTTGGTTCTTATATGCCCAAGACACTACAAGATTGATGTGGTTAGTACGTTATGATCCAAGTCGGGTCATACCCAATAACAAGCTTACAAACAACCAATAATTAATTATTTGTTGATAAGATCATACAATTATTGACACCCAATTTAGAAAACGGGTTTTCTAAATTATTGCTTTTGTGAAAGAACAACATTATATGGATAATTTGTTCATGAGATATTTATTTGTTTCATTATTTAAGTTGGTTAAATAATGACAAATAAAATTGTGTTAATGTTATAAATTAAAATATGTTTTAATATTATAATAGTAAGGGATTGAAAGAGTGTATTTTATAAAACTTGAAATGGGTGGGAAACCCATTTTGAAATGGGTATTTCGTTCGGCCGCCCCTTGGCCTTGATACACCCACTTTTTGGTCTTGGTTCTTGAGAGATATTACTCACTTGAACACTCTTCAATCATCTCACCTTCTCTCACACACACTTAAGCAAAAAAGGCTCTCTACAAGTCCATATCATTTTCGGATTTTTCAGCTAAAAAAGGAGGCTGAAAATTTCGTTTATTGAAGGTTCCTTGGTGTAGATCTTTGGTGTCAAGCTTCCTAACTGGCTAGGTTTTGAAGATCTTGTGGGTATTACAAGCTTGAGGTCCTCCACCTTGAAGGATTGCTGTTCAAAACCATCATCATCTTCAAAGATTTCGCCACTTTTAAGCTGCTGAAAGGTAGTATTTCACAGCTCATTGTAGCTGTGATTTTATGTACATTTACATATGTTCATAGCTTGCTTATTCACATATAATGATCCTTTTGTTTTGGGTTTGTTTTATATACATATATGTCACCATAAGAACATGAAATTTCAGCTTTAAAATCATGTTTTAAAATATATATATCCGCTGCGTTTTCAGAAAGTTTAAGAGTTAACTTTGGTTTATGTTCTAACACAAACCCTTCACTGAGTCCAACACCACGACCATCTTCGAACACTCTTGCTCACAATCCTCTAAATTCAATCCAAATGATAACTCTTCACCCACTGAATCCATTATTAAGCACTAGACCATGGATACGAGTTTTAAATGATCAAAACCATTCGTATTCATTCATAAGAACCGAGAATTAAATTATAGTTATGGGATGAAAGTAATCATATGTTAAAAGTGAAACACAATATGTGATTGATTAAAGGAAGTTAAATCAAGGTAACACGACCAAGTGGATAACATTTATTCTTATTTCAATCGAAATTGGGTGCTTATAGATTTTTGCATTAAAGTATTTTCGAAAGCTTAATAAAATACATCAAAAAGGAACTAGTTATATAATGATGTTAAACAACAATAGTTCTCGCATGGATAGTTTTCGCTATCCATAACAACCATTCATAATATGCCAATTCGATTCTTAAGCCTTCTAAACACCCTTATAAACTAATCTAATCAAATCCGATTACAATGATCAGTAAATTAAAGCTAAACAACGACATAGGGTAGATAGTATCTACATTCAAATAGACCAAAACCGAACATAAAAATTATCAAATCACCTTTAAAATTGATCCACTACTACACAAAATGCATACGCAACACTCCACGACCATCTTCGAACACTCTTGCTCACAAATCCTCTAAATTTAATCCAATGACAACTCTCCACCCACTGAATTCGTTATTAAGCACTATTGGATACGAGTTTTTAACTGATCAAAACCACTCGTATTCATTCATAAGAACCGAGAATCAAATTATAGTTACTAAATGAAAGTAATCATATGTCAAACATGAAACACAATATGTGATTGATGAAAGGAAGTTAAATCAAGGTAACACGACCAATGGATAACATTTATTCTTATTTCATTCGATATTGGGTTCTTATAGATTTTTTGCATTAAAGTATTCTCGAAAGCTTAATAAAATACATCAAAAAGGAACAAGTTATACAATGACGTTAAACAACAACAATTCTTGCATGGATAGTTTTCGCTATCCATAACACCATTCATAATATGTTATTTTGATTCTCAAGCCTTCTTAACACACACCCTATAACTAATCTAATCAGATCCGATTATAATGATCAGTAAATTCAAACGAACAACCACAAGGGTAGTTAGTATCTACATTCAAATAGAGTCCAAAACCAAACATGAAAATAAACAAATTACTTTTAAAATCAATCCACACCACACATAATGGATACGCAACACTCCATGACTATCTTCGAACACACTTGCTCAAAATCCTCTAAATTCAATCCAATGAAAACTCTCCACCCACTGAATCCATTATTAAGCACTAGACCATGGATACGAGTTTTAAATGATCAAAACCACTCGTACTCATTCAATAAGAACCGAGAATCAAATTATAGTTACAAAATGAAAGTAATCATATGTCCAACATGAAACACAATATGTGATTGATGAAAGGAAGTTAAATCAAGGTAACACGACCAAGTGGATAACATTTATTCTTATTTTAATCGAAATTGGGTGCTTATAGAATTTTACATTAAAGTATTCTCGAAAGCATAATAAAATACATAAAAAGAAACTAGTTATACAATGATGTTAAACGACAATAGTTCTCGCATGGATAGTTTTCGCTATCCATAACAACCATTCATAGTATGCCAATTTGATTCTCAAGCCCTCTAAACACCCTTATTGTCACACCCCGGGCCCAGGTAGGGTGGGACGTCACAAACTAGCAACATATATGGCAGCGGAAACAAACCATCATAAGAGCACAAAAGGAGAGAACATCACATGGCATTTAAAGTTTAAAAGAAACCAGGGTTATAAATATGTCTAGCCCCCAAATGAAATGTACATCCAACATTAAGACAAAGTGTAATGATCAATAATAATTATAAATTGTTCAAATTGTTTTTAAAATCAAATGAGCCAATGCCATGGTCACAGTGCTAGGTCTAGGTCTTCAACAACAGCAAGAGTCTTTTCATGGATTACTTGAAACATGCTCAAAAAGAAATTGTGTCAACTAAAAAGTTGGTGAATTCAAGTGCTTAAAGTTTAAAAACTAAAGGATTCAATAGAATCCACATTTGATTTAAAAGAATCAAGATTCACTGTTGTGGGGGGATCACAATCAACCCTGCACTTAGTCCTGGCTAGCCTCTTCAAAAGTTATGTTTTACCGGTTAATCCCGAAAGAAAGCTGAGCCTAAAAACAGTGGACCATACCTGCCGGATGATTCACCAAGTATCTTATAAAATCTTGTCATATGCCACAAACAACCCCGCAGGATCTCAGTGTGGTACCCTTCCCGTTCATCACAGAAGGCACTGTGTGTGGGGGATTCCCCAAGTAGATCTAGCCATATAAAACAAGCAGTTCACATAAGAATTAATGATCGTGATACAAATAAAAGCAGGTTGTAACATTAACCCCAACATTCAAGCATCATAAAATAACTCATAAAAGGTTTCTATTCAAGTATAGCATGTTTCATCCCAAAAACAGTAGTAAAAAGGGAACACTAGAACTCACCTTAAAATTCAAGCAAAAGGGTTCGTCGTGTGCCGGGAAAGGGTCTCAAGTCTAGCATCCTACCATCAAGATTTAAGTGTTAAGCCACTAATTCTAGGGTTATGGAGATGCACAAGGTATGACATGAGGTTAATGTCTTGCTAGCATTTGATTTGTTAAGTCTTTATATAAAGAGTTTCCTTTTATAGAAAGTTAGGGTTTTTAGGAAAGAACATATGATTTACCATGTTAGATCATCTATACAAGTTAGTTTGAGTTTTCTAACTGATTCTTAGTCCAAGGGGTCGGTTTATTGAAGTTTAGCAAAATTCACAGTTGATTTCTTGCATTTAATGACTTTTATGGCCAAATATTAGGTTCTAGGTGTTAAGTAGCTTATTTTGAGTAAGTTTACACCAAGTTTTCAGAATTTAGTTCCGGGTTTTATATTTTTATGTCTTACGTTACCGGTTATGGTAAAACCGATGGTTTTTAACGGTTAAGTGTTGATTTCCATATTTATAGTCTTATATCCTTTAAATATTATTTTAAGGACTTTTTATAAGTTTTTAATCTGTTAAAAAATGTATTTCAAGCTTCTTTTAGTTTAAAGTCTAAGTTTTAAGTTTAACCCGTTAAAACGTGTTTTTACCCGTAAATGACCATTTAAAAGCTTGTTTGACCGATTTGTTAACACCTTTAAAAATCTTGTACACTTATCTTATTGAAATAACATGGTTTCCATGGGTTTTGATTTTTATACCATTAATTCTAGGATTTTCCTCAAAACGTCACCGGTTAATACCTGATTTTAGTTAAAAATCCCTTTTTAGCTTGTCTTAGGACCATTTAATCAACAAATCCAGTCCAAACAATTTATTAACTCTTTTAGAACCTGGGATTCTTTTCAATATGATTAAAGTCCATGTTTTCTTATTTTTAAGTCGTTTTACCACTTTTCGGGTCCCCGAATGTGTCCAAATTGCTTACAAGTCTATGATTTTATCATTTTCAGCCATTAACATCTCATCATACACCCAGTTGTTGGATTCTTTATGCCCAAGACACATATAACATTGATGTGGTTAGTACGTTATGATCCAAGTCGAGTCTTACCCAATAACAAGCTTAGCAAACACCAATTAATATTTAATTGATAATATGATCATGCAATTAAATAAATACACCAATTTAGAAAATGGGTTTTCTAAATAAGTTGCATATGAGATTGAACAACTTATAGGGATATTTTGTTCATAAGTATTGTTTGTAATGTTATTTAAGTTAGTTAAATAACATCAAATAATAAAGGAGTGTATGAGTTATACAATTTAAAAGGTTAATTATGTAACTCAATTAGTGACTAGTTAACATGATCTAAATGGGTGATTTAGTTTTTGGGGGAAAACCCCATTTTAAAGCTCATTTCAGCCGCCCCTTGTGTGGGATGTGTGCCTTTTGTTTCTTGGAACAAAACAAATTCTTAACTAGTTACACACTCTACCTAATTCTCTCTCTCACATGCAAGAACCACAAGGCAAAAACTCTCTCTATTGTTGAAGAAAATCTCGGCTGAAAAGAGGGTTTTCAGCAGCCTTCTTGGTTCGTTTTGGGTGTTCAAATCCTAGCAAGAGGGTCGTTGCTTGATGCGTGTGGGTATGGATGCTTGAGGACACCTCTCCTTGGTGTTTTGGTCGTTCAAGAACATCATTTTCTTCCTCTTATCACACGTTTTTCAGCAGCTCCACAAAGGTAGCATTATGGGTAATGTTTTGGTTGTTATTTCTTCTTGATAGGTAGTCCATTCACATATATTTGATCCTATGTTCTTGGGTTTGTTGTTGTTATGTTATTAGCCTTAATTTTCAGATTACAAATCATAATATTAAGGTTTTATTCCGCTGCGTTTTTCATGTTTAAATGGTTAAACAACTTTGATAATGGTCCAACAAACCCAACATTGGCATCTAGAGCCGGATATGTGGATGACTAGCTTCATTTGTCCTTGTAAAATTGGTTTTATAGGACTTTAACAACCTAATAGGGGCTGTTTTGTGATGATATAATGAATCCCCAATCGTTCAAGGTTATATCACACATGCTTATGATTAAACCTTGAAAGAAAGATATCAAATGGTTGATTATTGTGTTTGGACAAAAACCCTAGATTCTGGGTTTATGTTGGCCGAAAATTTAGGGTTAAATGGGGATATATTTTGGTTCTTGTATATTGTATATGATGTTTTATATTGGTGCATAACCTAGCCTTGACCTTGTGTTGGTTTGGTTTTGGATGGATGTTTGTTTGGGTTGATTTCATTCATTATGGGTTGTAATATTATTCTTTTGTGCTTGTATTTGGATGTAATTTGTTTATTCATTCAATGGTGATGTAATAGATAGATTAAGTGTATTTTCTTTAGTTAGAAAATTTGTATTAGGATATAAATTTTGTAAAAGAAGATGCACAAGTTGGAAGCACAAAGGGAAGACACAAAGAGAAGGACTTGAAGCATTTGGATGCAACTTCAAGTGGGGGTCTTTGGAGATCTCATCTTTTGTGTTGTGTTCAACCCTTAGGAAAGACCAAATGACAACACTTGTGATGGCAAACAAGTGTTATCAACTTAGTGGCTATGGTTATGCACTTGTGATTGTTTGATTATGCTTGTTTGGTTGTTTGCTGTATGATGGTTGTTTGATATTTGGATATGCTTACAAACTATTAACTTACATAACAAGCTGAAAATTTATGGTTTGAAATCATTAAGTGACTAATAAAAGGTTATTAAAAGGATTAATGATTCAATTAAAGGGGTTTTTATTAAAAGAGAACCATAGGGTACCATGTATTTGAAAGCATGCAAATACAAGGTACATAGAGTTTACATAACTAGAATTAATGGAAACTAAAATCCCTTTGGAAACAAGTTTAACACCATCCTTTTACACGACCCTCGAATCACTTGAGAATTATTTGTGGGATAAAGGTCACCTAACCACTTTAGGGAACTTGTGTGTTTGAGGTGGGCTTAACGTATTTATGGGATAAAGGTCACCTAACCACTTGTATGTGTAAACGCACACGTGTGTGTCAGGTGGACGACTTGAATTGGAAACCATGTGCATAGGGTCACCGAAACATGGCGTACAATGGTGTTGATGGGATTTTACATGCCAACTAAACATAAGATGTTTAACCGATCCCATAAAGCTAGAAGTTGCAATAGGTTGCAATTGTCAAATGTTGACTACCTTGTTAATTTAAATAATGGGATAAAGGTCACCTAACCATCATTTAAATGTAACGTTGGATTCTGGATTTTAATTATTAATTGTCTATGAGACATGAAAAGGGTATTAATGAATATAATGAAAATTTTCAGAAATACTAATATGAACTTTGTAAATTTTGTAGAAATGGCCGCAAAGAATAATGCTACCACCCCGATCGTCCATACCCTATCGCTGAGAACCATCTTAGAGAGGGATCGTCTTAAACATAATAACTTTATGGACTGGTTTCGAAACTTGAAAATTGTTCTCAAGCAAGAGAAAAAGGCCTATGTCCTTGACGATCCCATTCCTGACCAACCCGACCCCGAGGATGTTGAGGCTTATAATGATTGGCTTCAGTATACAGAGGATTCCATGCAGGTTTCCTGCCTCATGTTGGGAACTATGATTCCCGAACTCCAAAAGGACTTGGAGCATATTGGGGCATATGACATAATTACCCAATTGAAGGAAATGTTCCTTCAACAAGCTAGGGTGGAGCACTTCGAAACGGTTGGAGCGCTTCATGCGTGTCGCATGGAAGAAACCCAATCGGTATCATCTTATGTTCTTAAGATGAAAAGCCACGTTGATCGCCTTGAGAGACTTAACTGTCCCGTCTCAAAGGATTGGCCATGGATTTGATCCTTAATGGCCTAACCAAAAGGTTTGAGACGTTCATAATGAATTACAATAAGAACGGGTGGGACAAGAGCATTGGTGAGCTTCACGCAATGCTCAAAACAGCCGAGGCAGGGATGGGTAGAAAGGTTCTACCTGTTCTCTCGATCAATGAGGAAGGTAATAAGAAAAGGCCATTTCCCAATCCCAAGGCAAATGTTGCCAAAGGAAAGGGGTACATCAAAGGTAAAGGGAAGGGGAAGGCTAAAGTGGAACCTCCAAAGCCTAAGCTTAAGAAGCCTAAGGTAATGGAGAACGATCCATGCTTTGAGTGTGGTGAGATAGGACATTGGAAAAGGAATTGTCCAACCTATCTCAAAGAGTTGAGAAACAAGTGGGATGCTGGGCAAACCTCAGGTACAACTTTCATTATTCACATTGGTTTAAATGTTATTTCTTCAAACACATGGGTATTGGATACCGGATGTGGAGCTCACATTTGCAATTTGTTGCAAGGGTTCAAAAGAAATAAGCACTTCAAGAAAGGAGACTATATTTTGAAACTTTCAAATGGTTTGGAAGTTGTTCTAAAGAACATTATGTATGCTCCTAGTTTGACTAGGAACATAATCTCTATTTCCATTTTAAAACAATGTGGTTATGATTTGAAGTTTGTAAACAATGGTATTTATGTTTGTATGGATGATGTATTTTATTTCAAGGCTATGCCTTTTAATGTTATCTATGAATTGTTTCATGATGATTCATCCTATAATAACTCATTATACCAATCAAGCACCAAGAAACTTAAAATGGGTTTAAGTGATTCTTATCTTTGGCATCGTCGTCTTGGTCACATAAACAAGAATCGAGTTCAAACACTTCAAAAGAATGGTCTTTTGAAAACAAATGAAAATGGTTCATTTGATAAGTGTGAATCTTGTTTACAAGGTAAGATGACCAAGTCGCCCTTTAATGGTACTAACGAAAGGGCAAAAGACTTATTGGGAATCATACATTGGATGTATGTGGTCCTTTTAAGACAATGACTAGAAATGGTGAAAGATACTTCATTGCCTTTACCAACGATTATAGTCGCTATGGTTATGTGTATTGATGACACATAAACATTAAGCTTTTGAAATGTTCAAAATCTTCAAGAATGAAGTAGAAAATCAACTCAATAAAACTATCAAAGTTCTTCGTTCAGATAGAGGAGGTCAATACCTAAGTGAGGCTTTTCAAGATCATCTAAGAAGTTGTGGGATCGTCTCACAACTTAAGGGCTGTTTGGCAACTTCTGAATGATTAAGTGTTGAATCAATAAGAGGTTTGAACCATTAAGTGTTGAACCATTAAGAGGTCTGAACCATTAAGAGCTAGTATATTGTTTAACTATTCAAATTCAAATGTCTGATCAATTCAGATAAGAGGTCTTAACCATTCAACACTAGACCACTTAACCATTCAGCACTAGTATAATGCTTAACCATTCAGAGGCAAATGTCTAAATCATTCAGACATTTGCTCACGAAACAAACAGTCTGAACCATTAAGTGCTGAACCATTCAGACATCTGAACCATTAAGAGGCTGATTAAGAGGTTACCAAACAACCCCTTACTCCACTTGGAAAACCACAACATAATGGTGTGTCTAAAAGGAGAAACCAAACCCTATTGGATATGGTTCGATCTATGATAGCTATAAGCTCACTACCTCTATCATTTGTGGTTTCGCATTGCTCTCCACGGCTCGTATTTTGAATATGGCCCCGACCAAGAAAGTGGATTCGACACCTTTTGAAATATGGCATGGAAGAGTTCCATCACTATCATATTTAAAAGTATGGGGTTGTGAAGCTTATGTTAAGCGAAACACCCAAAACAATTGGAAAGTCGATCCACTAAGTGTATATTTGTTGGATATCCCAAAGACTGTATAGGATATTACTTCTTTGATCCAACAGAGCAAAAGGTATCTATTGCTCGAAAGTCAGAGTTCTTGTAAGCTAAGTTCCTTATGAAAGAAATAACGTATAGAACAGTGGAATTTGATGTGGATCAAGATCCACAAGCCGATACACGTTTGGTTGACACTAGCAATCAACAAGAGGTTGTTGATGATGATCAAGAGGTTGATCAATACACACAAAACGTTCGCAGATCTGGTAGAGTTAGCATTGCACCTGAAAGATATGGATTTTTCATGAATGGATGCTATGTGTTTGACTCCAATCAGCCAACCACATACCATGATGCAATGTCTAATTCGGATTGTCACAAATGGCTGGAAGCCATGAACGTAGAGATGCAATCCATGTATGACAACCAAGTTTGGGAATTGGTTGACCATCCACTTAACTTCAAACCGGTTGGATGCAAGTGGAGTTTCAAGAAGAAAACAGATATGCATGGAAACTTGGATACTTACAAAGCAAGACTTGTAGCAAAAGGTTTCACTCAAACTCAAGGGCTTGACTATGATGAAACCTTCTCGCCTGTGGCAATGCTAAAGTCAATTAGGATATTATTTGCCATAGCTGCATATTATGACTATGAGATTTGGCAAGCCTGATGGTTTTGTCGTTCCATATGGTTCATAATGGACATCTCGAAGAGACTGTCCATATGGTTCAGCCTGATGGTTTTGTCGATCCACAACATCCTAATAAAGTATGCAAGTTAAAGAGATCAATCTATGGATTGAAACAAGCATCGAGAAGTTGGAATCAATGTTTTGATGAAGAGATCAAGAAATTTGGTTTCATCAAGAACGCTGACGAGGCTTGTGTATATAAGAAGGCTAGTGGGAGCATAATTACATTCTTAATATTGTATGTTGATGACATACTACTTTTTGGAAACGATATTCCAACCATGGAAGGTGTTAAAACCTGGCTTGGAAGTTGTTTTTTCCATAAAAGATCTCGGTGAAGCCGCCTATATTTTGGGAATAAAGATCTATAGGGATAGATCGAGGCGGTTGATAGATTTAAACCAAAGTGCATATATTGATAAAGTCTTGAAAAGGTTCAAGATGGAAAACTCTAAGAAAGGTATGGTACCTATTCAAAGAGGGACAATATTGAGTACATCTCAATGTCCAAGCTCAAAGGATGAGCAAGATCGGATGAAGGACATCCCATATGCGTCTGCTATAGGATCCATCATGTATGCGATGATATGCACTAGACCAGACATGTCATGCGCGTTAAGCATGACAAATAGATATCAGCAGCATCCAGGTAATAGCCATTGGATGGCTGTTAAAAGTATATTGAAATACCTTAGGAGGACTAAGGATATGTTTCTAATATACGGGTCTGGTGAAGAGGAACTTGTTGTAAAGGGTTACACGGATGCGAGCTTCCAAACTGATCGAGATGATTCTCGATCACAATCAGCTATGTCTTCATTATGAATGGGGTAGCATTGTCCACTACAGAATCTGAATACATAGCCGCCTCATTAGCAGCTCAGGAAGCTGGATGGATAAAGAAATTTATCGCCAATCTAGGGGTGGTCTCTACCATTCAAGACCCCCTAGAAATCTTTTGTGATGACGTGGGTGCGATTGCACAAATCAAGGAACCCCGTGCACATCAAAAGACTAGACACATTGAGCGGAGATTCAACTACATAAGGGATGAAGTTTAAAAGGGAAAGATATGTATTCGTAAATTTCACACCGATCAAAACATTGCAGATCCACTCACGAAGCTCCTTGAAAGGGCAAAGCATGAAAGTCATACTTGTGCCTTAGGACTTTGATATTCTAGTGATTGGAATTGATCTGTTTAGTATTTAAAAGTTTGGAACAATGTAATATTTAACTCTTTATATACTTGTGATATTTTGAGTTATAATCATTTTAGCATGAATACATCCATGAATATGTTAATTATTCTAAATGTTCGTAGTCAGTCATGTTTGTGTGAACAAATATGAACGTAAGACTATTATGAACATGGATTGGTGGATATTCATAAGGCATGAATATAGAGCAATTGGTTGCTGCCAAAGTTCATAGATATTTGTGGGATACAAATATTGGACTGACCCGCATCTCAAATTTTACTACATGGAATCTTCTAGATTGATCATAAGTAAATTTGAGTAAAGGCGAATATCATTTGGTATCCTCCGACCTGAGATACATATTGGGTTTTAATATTCACCAAATGTTATACCTTGATCTAGTTCTTCACTACTCTGAAATAATGGACAGTACATAAGGCTATGTTCAGTTGTGACAGGAGGTGATTGTGAGAAACATATGTAGTCAAGACGGAATTTTTTCCTCTTATTCGTTGAGAGCAAGATGTCTAAGGCCTGATTAAGTTAAATCAACAAGGAATGATCATTCTGTGTCCTTGGATTTAACATGACATTTGTAACAAAAGGATAAATGTTTGATTCACCTAAATCATTTCAAGTTGGATACTTGAAGGGGATGATGTTATTGAATGGCTTTTAGTCATGCGTATTAAGGGTAGTAAACCGTTGTTAGGCGGTATTTACTGCTTGCATCAATCTTCTATGAATCTTGTGCAAGTGGGAGATTGTTGGATTCCTTATGCCCAAGACACATAGAACATTGATGTGGTTAGTACGTTATGATCCAAGTCGGGTCATACCCAATAACAAGCTTAGCAAACACCAATTAATATTTAATTGATGATATGATCATGCAATTAAATAAATACACCAATTTAGAAAATGGGTTTTCTAAATAAGTTGCATATGAGATTGAACAACTTATAGGGATATTTTGTTCATAAGTATTGTTTGTAATGTTATTTAAGTTAGTTAAATAACATCAAATAATAAAGGAGTGTTTGAGTTATACAATTAAAAAGGTTAATTATATAACTCAATTAGTGACTAGTTAACATGATCTAAATGGGTGATTTAGTTTTGGAAGGAAAACCCCATTTTAAAGCTCATTTCGGCCACCCCTTGTGTGGGATGTGTGCCTTTTGTTTCTTGGAACAAAACACATTCTTAACTAGTTACACACTCTACCTAATTCACTCTCTCACATGCAAGAACCACAAGGCAAAAACTCTCTCTATTGTTGAAGAAAATCTCGGCTGAAAAGAGGGTTTTCAGCAGCCTTCTTGGTTCGTTTTGGGTGTTCAAATCCTAGCAAGAGGGTCTTTGCTTGATGCTTGTGGGTATGGATTCTTGGGGACACCTCTCCTTGGTGTTTTGGTCGTTTAAGAACATCATTTTCTTCCTCTTATCACACGTTTTTCAGCAGCTCCACAAAGGTAGCATTATGGGTAATGTTTTGGTTGTTCTTTCTTCTTGATAGCTACTCCATTCACATATATTTGATCCTATGTTCTTGGGTTTGTTGTTGTTATGTTATTAGCCTTAATTTTCAGATTACAAATCATAATATTAAGGTTTTATTCCGCTGCGTTTTTCATGTTTAAATGGTTAAACAACTTTGATAATGGTCCAACAAACCCAACACCAATATCATCCAAAACCTACTGAAATATCATTCCTAACTCACGGGTTCAACAACCAACTTATGAACAAGATGGAAACTTAGAGATTACACCATTTTCATCAATTACGCATGTGTAAAACGTTATAACTTGTGATTAAACATTACCCAAACCTTTTGTAACTTTAAAAGCAGGTTATTAGAAGGTTAGAAAACTTATTTTGAGCAGGTTACATGCTTAGCTTCGGAAGATTACAAGTTGTGAAAGTTAGATGGTGTAATAACACCCAAAAAGAGGGGTTTTTAGGTGTAAATCGGGTTACACCTATAGAATGACTTATGTAACAAGTGTGATACCTTCAAGAATGTTGAAAGCTTCTCAAGAACAAGGTGATAGCAGTAGACTTCCGTTAGAACAAAGAGAGTAAGGTTTTTGGTGGATACATGAAAGAATAACACATGATGTACATGGTTCGGGTAAGATAAAGCTTACTCTTTGTATGTTTCACGATTTGGAGAGTGTAGAGAGACAAGATGAGATGAAAAACCTCGAACAAAGGCTGGAGAATCTCGAACAAGGCTGGAGAATCTCGAACTTGTATGAACCATGCACTAAAAGCTCACAAATCTTCACTTTCTTGCGGTTTTGATGCTTGGGCGATGGTATGATGTTGTGTTCTTCGAATTTGGGGCTAGAAGTAGAGAGAATTTGGGGTGTGGTGTGTGTTTTTCTGGAGGGAGAAACCGTGAGAAGAGAGAAGAGAGTGAGAGGAGAGGTTGACAAGGGTTGCATAGAATGAGAGTGGTGGATGGAGAGGTGGTGTAGAAGAGAGGAGAGTGGAGGGGAGTGGGGCGGCCGAGTTTGGAGTCTAGTGGGGTATTTAGGATTTAATTTTTATTGTAATAATGTTATTATGTAGTGTTATTTTATAGTGTAGTGTAAAATATTGCGTGGTTTAATTTACTTAGTTGCTAAGTATTTTGCATGGGCATGCATTGTAAGGCCCCGTTCCCGGGAAGCCTCACAGTTGGTTAATCATAGCATAAAATCAGTTTAATAATAAAACATTGCAGCGGAAGTAATTAGACATTCATTTAAAACATAGAAATCATATTGTACTCATACACTTGTCCTTTAATTTCAAACAAAACATGCTAATTGTTCTTAAATTACAATAAAGATTTCATAAGTAGGAATGCCATCCATAGCTCCCCAAGTAGCTCCGTGTGCCATCCTCAGCATCAGCACTTACCTGCCAACTATAATGCATAAAAGTCAGCTTCGCTGAGTGAGTTCTAGTTTTAAATAATATAAGAAAATATAAACTTTATCCTTCATATAATGACCATGCATACATCATAGAATATAACATTACTTGCATCATAATAAGCATGTTCATTATCTTTCATTCTTTCATTATCTTTCACTTTCATCATAAACGAGATTGCACAAAGCAAGAGCTCCATGTTGATTGACAACAAATGCCAATCCCTGTCGGTACACATGAAAACGGTAGCTAACCCCCGACAGTTGATCCACACTGCAAGGCACATAGCCCGCTCATGAATACAGATCCATCATCATACATCAGACTCACATAAGTGAAGTCTATCATAGTGCTTGCAAGACTTTTCATCATCAAACGGGCCCGGGGGTAACATTCATTAAGTTTCGCTTTTCATTAATATCGTCTTTCTCTTTAATATATATAATACTTAACTTATTAAGTACACATCATGCCAAGTAAAATCATCATAAAACATAACCGAACCGCCGCGGGACAGCGGGGGTTCGGGGGCGGCAGCCCCTGACAGCGGGGTCCTAGGGGCAGCAGCCCCTAGTGGGGTCCAAGGGGCAACGCCCCTGGCTGGGGCCGGGCTGCCAGGTCAGCGCGAAAAATTTTTATATTTAAACATTTATATAGCACATTTTCTTATAGAAAAATCGTTCTTCTGGTTAAAACCCCTTAAAATCTTGGTCATTTAAAAACGTAAATTTAGTATGCATAATAGCCCCAAAACATGGAAAACTTATAAATAGGGGATCTAGAACTCACCTGGATACCACGAATAACTTCTAGGCTAAGCTTACAAGGCTAGGATCACTCTACACAGCCTGCAGAATAGCTAACACTTAAAGGGGTTAATTTCTACCTAAATTCGCTGCTAATTTCGCTGCAAGATCAGCAATTTCGCAGCTAGATTCGCCAACAGTTTCGCTGCTAGTTTCACCAGCAGTTTCGCTGCTAGTTTCGCTAGCACCTTCGCTGGCAGTTTCGCTGGCATCTTCGCTGCCAGTTTTGCTGCCAGTTTCGCCCAACTTTCGTTGGAAAACCATGTCTGCGAAACTACCTGCGAAACTATAGTTTCGCAGGAAGATCCACAGTTTCGCTGATTGAATATGCAAATTCGCTGGATGAACACGCAGTTTCGCAGATCGCATAAAAATTACGGACCAGACCGTTTTTAACCCAAAATCATAACTTTTTACGTCCAATCCCTTAGTTTATCCTCCATGAGGCTAAATCTAAGCTTTATACATGTTTTCATACGTAAAAATGTGACCTTTATGCGATTCTTTGCAACTTTTCAAAACCTAAAACCCTAGAATCCGGGTTTGATCTACAGAAGGGTTTAGAGGTCGATTCTTACCTGGATTTGTTGTTTCTTTCTTAGATCTTGATGCTCCAACACCCAGATCTTCAATCTCTTCACCTTAGAAGCCTCAAATCTTGAGTTTTCTCCACTTTCTCTCTCTACTTTCTCTCTCTACGAATTTGGTGGCTAGGGTTGTAATGAGGAAGATGAAGCTGGTTTTGGGTGCTTAAGGGCTGATTATGGGCCTTTAATCACTTAGGCTCTTGCCCATAAACTCAATTTGGCCCATAACCCATTTCCTTCTTTTATTAAATACCCATTATTTAAGCCCATTATCCTTAATGACTCGTTTCGACTTTTCGGGGTGTTACATGCATGCACTTATTTGAAATTTTTGAGTTTCATGCACACCTTAATTGTTTCAAAATTATGATTCAATTATTGCATGGGTGACTAATTGATTTTCCCGGGACACTAAGTTTTCCCTAGCTAAAGCTTGAACTAGCTAAATCATCACAAAATAGGCACATGAAATAACAAAAATGGTGAGAAATAACAACAATAATAATAATGCTAATAATAATATTGGTAATGATATTAACATTAATATTAATTGAATGGGTAATGATGCAGGTTGATAAGGTTAGAATTATGACCTAGAGGTCGGTTGTCACACTTATAAACTAATCTAATCAAATCCGATTATAATGATTAGTAAATTCAAACTAAACAACCACAAAGGGAAGATAGAATCTACATTCAAAAAGAGACCAAAACCGAACATGAAAATAAACAAATCACCTTTAAAATCAATCCACTACCACACAAAAGGGATACACAACACTCCATGACCATCTTCAAACACACTTGCTTAAAATCCTCTAAATTCAATCAAAATGAAAACTCTCCATCCACTGAATCCATTATTAAGCACTAGACCATGGATACGATTTTTTAATGATCAAAAACCACTCGTATTCATTCAATAAGAACCGAGAATCAAATTACAGTTACGAAATGAAAGTAATCATCTGTCAAACATGAAACACAATATGTGATTGATGAAAGGAAGTTAAATCAAGGTAACACGACCAAGTGGATAACATTTATTCTTATTTCAATCGAAATTGGGTGCTTATAGATTTTTGCATTAAAGTATTCTCAAAAGCTTAATAAAATACATCAAAAGGGAACTAGTTATACAATGACAAAAAACAACAAGAATTCTCGCACGGATAGTTTTTGCTATCCATAAAAACCATTATTAATATGCCAATTCGATTCTCAAGCCTTCTTAACACCCTTATAAACTAATCAAATTAAATCCGATAATAATGATCAGTAAATTCAAACTAAACAACCACAAAGGGAAGATAGTATCTACATTCAAATAGTGACCAAAACCGAACATGAAATAAACAAATCACCTCTAAAATCGATCCACTACTACACAAAATGCATACGCAAAACTCCACGACCATCTTCAAACACTCTTGCTAAAAAATCCTCTAAATTCATTCCAAATGACAACTCTCCACCCACTGAATCCATTATTAAGCACTAGACCATGGATACGAGTTTTAAATGATCAAAAACCACTCGTATTCATTCAATAAGAACCGAGAATCAAATTATAGTTACTAAATAAAGTAATCATATGTCAAACATGAAACACAATATTTGATCGATGAAAGGAAGTTAAATCAAGGTAATACGACCAAGTGGATAACATTTATTCTTACTTCACTTGAAATTGGCTGCTTATAGAATTTTGCATTAAAGTATTCTCGAAAGCTTAATAAAATACATAAAAAAGGAACTAGTTATACAATGATGTTAAACAACAATAGTTCTCGCATGGATAGTTTTTGCTATCCATAACAACCATTCATAATATGCCAATTCCATTCTCAAGCCTTCTTAACACCCTTATAAACTAATCTAATCAAATCTGATTATAATGATCCGTAAATTCAAACTAAACAAATACAAAGGGAAGGTAGTATCTACATTCAAATAAGGACCAAAACCGAACATTAAAATAAACAAATCACATTTAAAATCAATCAACTACCACACAAAATGGATGCGCAACACTCCACGACCATCTTCGAACACTCTTGCTCAAAAATCCTCTAAATTCAATTCAAATGAAAACTCTCCACCCATTGAATCCATTATTAAGCACTACACCATGGATATGAGTTTTAAATGATCAAAAACCACACGTATTCATTCAATAAGAACCGAGAATCAAATTATAGTTACAAATGAAAGTAATTATATATCAAACATGAAACACAATATATGATTGATGAAAGGAAGTTAAATCAAGGTAACACGACCAAGTGGATAACATTTATTCTTACTTCAATCGAAATTGGGTGCTTATAAAATTTTGCATTAAAGTATTCTCGAAAGCTTAATAAAATACATAAAAAGGAATTAGTTATACAATGACGTTAAACTACAATAGTTCTCGCATGGATAGTTTTCGCTATCCATAACAACCATTCATAATATGCCATTTCGATTCTCAAGCCTTCTTAACACCCTTGTAAACTAATCTAATCAAATCTGATTATAATGATCAGTAACTTCAAACTAAACAATTACCAAAGGGAAGATAGTATCTATATTCAAAAAGAGACCAAAACCGAACATGAAAATAAACAAATCACCTCTAAAATTGATCCACTACTACACAAAATGCATACGCAACACTCCACGACCATCTTCGAACATTCTTGCTCACAAATCCTCTAAATTCAATCCAAATGACAACTCTCCACCTACTGAATCCATTATTAAGCACTAGACCAAGGATACGAGTTTTAAATGATCAAAAACCACTCGTATTCATTCTATAAAAACAGAGAATCAAAATATAATTACTAAATGAAAGTAATTATATGTCAAACATGAAACACAATATGTGATTGATGAAAGGAAGTTAAATCAAGGTAACACGACCAACTGGATAACATTTTTTCTTACTTCAATTGAAATTGGGTGCTTATAGAATTTTGTATTAAAGTATTCTCGAAAGCTTAATAAAATACATAAAAAGGAACTAGTTATACAATGATGTTAAACAACAATATTTCTCGCATGGATAGTTTTTGCTATCCATAACAACCATTCAAAATATGCCAATTCGATTTTCAAGCCTTCTTAACACCCTTATAAACTAATCTAATCAAATCTGATTATAATGATCCGTAAATTCAAACTAAACAAATACAAAGGGAAGGTAGTATCTACATTCAAATAAGGACCAAAACCGAACATGAAAATACACAAATCACCTCTAAAATCAATCCACTATCACACAAAATGGATACGCAACACTCCACGACCATCTTCGAACACTCTTGCTCAAAAATCCTCTAAATTCAATCCAAATGAAAACTCTCCACCCACTGAATCCATTATTAAGCACTAGACCATGGATACGATTTTTAAATGATCAAAAACAACATGTATTCATTCAATAAGAACCGAGAATCAAATTATAGTTACGAATGAAAGTAATCATATGTTGTAAGGTCCCGTTCCCGGGACGCTTACAGTTGGTTCCTCATCGCACATATAACATATAATTACATTTAACTTTCATAAAAAGTTGCAGCGGAACATTAAAAACAACAATTTCATTTCATCAAAATGCTTTTGCAAAATAAAACAACCATTCATTACATAATATCATTTTACATTTCCTTACAAAAGCATTATAACAGTGGATGCCATCCAAAATAAGCTGAGTAGCCGCCCCGTGCCATCCTCAGCAACATACCTGCCACCTGGAAACACATCAAAGTTAGCGTTGCTGAGTGAGTTCTAGTTTTATAATAAAACATACTTTACTTCCTTTATAAAACCATTCGTTAATTTCGTACGCGATTCACACAACATACGTACATACATATAATATAATTATTATCTCTCCATAACGTTCGTTACAATATTCATTCATTAATCATCGCACGGTACATTATCATTCGCTTCATTCGTTATAACATCTTTTCTTACGTTCATTCATTTCATAAATATCGCACTTTCGCTCAATATGCACCTTCGCATCATCGTACCCGAAGTACATATCGCACGGATCGCACACATAAGGTAGCCAAAATCGCACGCTATCTCATGAGTTAGCCAAGAACGCATGCTACATAAACCACATGAGTTAGCCAAAATCGCACTCTTCCCTTATGCTGTCTATCGTATATATCGTACAAATCGCACCAACGGAATGGTCACCAAGACCGACTCCCCCTGTGTGTGTGAGAACTCTCGGGATTAAGCCAGAATCACATGCCATCTCATGGGTTAGCCAAAATCGCACGCTACATAATCCACATGAGGTAGCCAAAATTGCGCGCTACATAGCACACAGTAAATACCACATCGCACGTATCGGAGCAGTTACCAAAACCGAACTCCCTACTGTGTCTATGTCCCCTTATGAGTTAGCCAAGATCGCACGCTATAATACACACACAGTTGAGCTAACAACTCTTAATGATTCGTGAACCTCCTTTCTTCTTAAGCAAGCCATCCTTACTCTCATTTCTTCGTTCATGCTTGCATTCATTCAATACGTTCCTCTTTCATTATCTTCCACTTTACGTTACATAATACTTTAATTACATTCATTAACGTTCAACGCAAATAATGGGAAGACAATCATACATAACAATAAGAAACATAACAACATACAACATCAATCACACAAGGCAACATCGCACACCTATAACATACATCATGCGTAACATACAACATCATACAATCACACAATATCAAACATCACACGAATCACGCGCATCGCATCATATAAAACCATACGGCATCACACATCATCATGCATCGTGCATCATCATCATCATCAACTCATCATCATAAATCATCTTACATCATCCCTGCCCATCACATCATCTACAACCCCAAAGGTCCGAGCCTACGTCCGCACTTCCCGAAAGTCCGACAATACTATGGTCATTTGGGCGTATGGACCCTATTCGGTCGCATGGTCTCTAAGCGAATGAGAACACTCAGGCGAATGGACCTCCAGTCGCATAGCCTCCAATCGCATGCTTCCCATGCGAATGAAGTTCAGTCGCATGACATCTGGGTGTATGGACCTCAGTCGCATGACCTTCATGCGAATGGCCCTCAGTCGCACACCTTTCGTGCGTATGAACCTCAATCGCATGACTCAGAGGCGTATGGACTCTAGTCGCATGACCTTCAGTCGCATGACCCTCATTCGCATTTCATTCAGTCGCATGACCCTCATTCGCATTTCCTCCAGTCGCATAGCCCTCATACGTATGCTCAGTCGCATTACTCATATACGAATGAACCTCAGTCGCACTCCTGTCATGCGTATGGACCCAGTCACATGCCATTCGATCGCATGGGCCTCCAGTCACATAGCCCTAGCTGTGTGCAGAATGCAGTTCATCCCGAACTGCAGCGTCGGTTTTCGGCCTCCAAACTCTTCCCAACCTCTTTTAAGCTAAAATCGACCATTCTAAACCTTAGGGAAGCATACTACGACATCATTCAAGCATAACCAAGCATGAAATCAAGCCCCACACGAGTCATACACATACACATACATACATAAACGGGTTTACATCCAAAAACTCGAAAAAGGTTTTCAGATGTGTTCCAGCCACCAAATCATTCAAAAACGTGTAAAAGAAGGGTCCTAGAACTCACACTAACGATCCCGTCGAGTAGAGCTTCGATTCGACCCGCTACACGACGATTTCCACGCTCGAAACCACCCGGACCAAGCTCTTCTCCTCTTTTCTCCTTCTCTTCTCTTCTCTCTTTGGCTAAAAATGGCAAGAATGGGGTGCTTTTCCCCTTTTATACTCCCATTCATCGAAGTTTCTCTCGTTGGCAAGTTTGGTCCCTCGACTTTGGACTTTATTTCTTTTTCTTCTTTTGTCGGCTTCAAAGAAATTTCCGGGCGTTACATATGTCAAACATGAAACACAATATATGATTGATGAAAGGAAGTTAAATCAAGGTAACACTACCAAGTGGATAACATTTATTCTTACTTCAATCGAAATTGGGTGCTTATAGAATTTTACATTAAATCAAGGTAACACGACCAAGTGAATTTTGCATTAAAGTATTCTCGAAAGCTTAATAAAATAAATAAAAAAGGAACTACTTATACAATGACGTTAAACAACAATAGGTCTCGCATGGATAGTTTTCGCTATCCATAACAACCATTCATAATATGCCATTTCGAATCTCAAGCCTTCTTAACACCCTTGTAAACTAATCTAATCAAATCTGATTATAATGATCAGTAAATTCAAACTAAACAATTACCAAAGGGAAGATAGTATCTATATTCAAAAAGCGACCAAAACCGAACATGAAAATGAACAAATCACCTTTAAAATTGATCCACTACTACACAAAATGCATACGCAACACTCCACGACCATCTTCGAACATTCTTGCTTACAAATCCTCTAAATTCAATCCAAATGACAACTCTCCACCTACTGAATCCATTATTAAGCACTAGACCAAGGATACGAGTTTTAAATGATCAAAAACCACTCGTGTTCATTCTATAAGAACAGTGAATCAAAATATAATTACTAAATGAAAGTAATTATATGTCAAACATGAAACACAATATGTGATTGATGAAAGGAAGTTAAATCAAGGTAACACGATCAAGTGGATAACATTTTTTCTTACTTCAATTGAAATTGGGTGCTTATAGAATTTTGTATTAAAGTATTCTTGAAAGCTTAATAAAATACATAAAAAGGAACTAGTTATACAATGATGTTAAACAATAATATTTCTCGCATGGATAGTTTTTGCTATCCATAACAACCATTCATAATATGCCAATTCGATTTTCAAGCCTTCTTAACACCCTTATAAACTAATCTAATCAAATCTGATAATAATGATCAGTAAATTCAAACTAAACAACCACAAAAGGGAAGATAGTATCTACATGTTAATAAAGACCATAACTGAACATGAAAATAAACAAATCACCTCAAAATCAATCCACTACCACAGAAAATGGATACGCAACACTCCACGACCATCTTCGAACACTCTTGCTCAAAAATCCTCTAAATTCAATCCAAATGAAAACTCTCCACCCACTGAATCCATTATTATGCACTAGACCATGGATACGATTTTTAAATGATCAAAAACAACATGTATTCATTCAATAAGAACCGAGAATCAAATTATAGTTACGAATGAAAGTAATCATATGTTGTAAGGCCCCGTTCCCGGGACGCTTACAGTTGGTTCCTCATCGCACATACCTGAGTAGCCGCCCCGTGCCATCCTCAGCAACATACCTGCCAACTGGAAACACATCAAAGTCAGCGTTGCTGAGTGAGTTCTAGTTTTATAATAAAACATACTTTACATCCTTTATAAAACCATTCGTTAATTTCGTACGCGATTCACACAACATACATACATACAGATAATATAATTATTATCTTCCATAACGTTCGTTACAATATTCATTCATTAATCATCGCACGGTACATTATCATTCGCTTCATTCGTTATAACATCTTTTCTTACGTTCATTCATTTCATACATATCGCACTTTCGCTCAAATCGCACCTTCGCATCATTATACCCGAAGTACATATCGCACGGATCGCACACATAAGGTAGCCAAAATCGCACGCTATCTCATGGGTTAGCTGTCACACCCCCGCTAAAAGCGGAAACACGGGGATGTAACGAGACCGGGATCGTCATAACACATGGTAAGCGATAGAGAGAAATATAAATACATGATGACAAGCGTGTCATGACGACACCCGACAACAAGGGGACTTGTGTCGTGTTTAGTCAATGTTCACGACAACATAGCCATAAGCAACATGATAATGATAACACATATACACATATGATGAAAATGTAAATGTTAATTCCCACAACCCGGGAACAAGTTTCAAAGATGATAATTGTTTACAAGCGTTAAATTGTTCAAAAAGATTGTTTATCAAAATGAGCTAAGTCCCAAAAATGCATCCTAGGGTCTCCACTAAGGCAGCACACCTAGATTCCTGGACTTGCATGATCACCTGAAAAGATATGCTTAAAACGGTCAACATAATTGTTGGTGAGTTCGCAGGTTTATGTAATAAAAATGTAATTGATGTTGTAATAAGTAAGCGCGTCGGAATACCGTGAATACAGTTATATACACAAGTAAATATCACATGACATGAGCTTTGCAACCAAACCTAACGACATACACAAAGAAATTGTCGGCATATATTCACCCAAGGGCCCGTTCCTGGCCACTGATGGTACCAACTGGTATACCATCGAACGAGGGTGGGGGTGTCAACCCAGTAGTACTACCAATACCTAACCGTCGGTTCCCACACTGGAATTAAATAGTTGCAAAGATAGAACCACACAGCAGACCCAAGGATGTATCAAATAGTACTTGCAACACAGTATCACGTTGATTCCTTGTATGTAAAATGTATGTAGGTGTACAGCATAAAAATTGTGTAAGCATACTTTTCCCCCAATTTGTAAATGATTGAAATATTGTATAAGCGAAAAAGGGGCCACGAAACTCACTTGTTAGGTGGTAAGTATGTTTGAGCGATGTATCCCAAATGTAAATAAACAGTCAAACACCTATTGACAGTTATTGTATAGCGTTAATGATATGATATATGTATAAGCGCGCAATAATGATGGGTCGGTTCGGGTCGTATCGGATGGGTCACGCACAACACACGCAGACTGACACACGTACTAAATTTATGTAGATCCAAGTACAAGACATTGCCGCCGTTAATGATCATGTTTAAGTAAAAGTCTCGTTGTTATTGAAGAAACATCGAATGAGTGTCAATAGTTATAAGTCAATTTGGTCGTTTGTAAAAGCGTTAGTTCAATTTGCTCAAAATAGTTTCTGTGCCCTTTCTCGCGTTGACTTTAATATTTGTGGCCGAACAATGGCATTATTGTGTTAGTGTTACCTCGACACCACACGACATACTCACGCCACGCACAAGGGATCAAACACAACAATTTCAGTCGCATAACAAGGTCAGACGCACGACTCAACCTCCATTCGTGCGAATCAACCCTCAATCGTGCGAATCAGCTTCATTCGTACGATTGAGCCTTCATTCGTATGATTGGCCTTCAGTCGTACTACACAATACCCAATCGCACGACTCAACTTCCATGCGCACGAATCAACCTTCAATCGTGCGAATTAGCTACTTTCGTACGACTGAACCTTCATTCGTGCGATTGGACTCCAGTCGTGCGAATCACATTCATTCGCACACATTCAGTCGGTCACCTGACTCAATCGCACACAATCACTCAGTCGCAAGACTCATTCGCATACACTCAATCGCACGCATGACTCAATCGCACACAAGCACTCAGTCGCACAACTCAGTCGCACGACATGCCTAGTCGCACAACTCAGTCGCACGATTGACTCAGACGCATGATCCAGTCGCATGACCCACTCAGTCGCACGGCTCAATCGCATGGATGACCCAGTCGCCTGATCTGCAGAATCGCGACTGTGGTCGGGATGAGCAGCCCCCGAGCTGCTCTAAACACGGGTTTTACACCACTAGGACCTCCAGAAACACTCAACAAACATACACAAGCATAAAACACAAGCAAAGAGACCTCACACGCACCCATACGACCTTGTGTGTTCGGGTTGAACCCGAACACCCGAAACCCTAGTTTGGACAGCCGTGAAAAGGCTAGAAAACGGTCAACCAAAGACAACTACCTGCTAGAAAGGGGTAGTCTAAGCTGTAGACGATGTCAAGACGAAGAAAACAAGACCTCTTTGGTTGGATTTGGTGCTAAAATGGAGATTTTGTGTGTGAAGGAGATGAAGATGAAGAAGATGGTGAAATGGGGATTAGGGCTGGTATGAGGGTATTTATACTCAGCCCAAGTTTACAAAATTACAAGTTTAGTCCCTGCACTTAACCCCCGAGTTTTCCCAAATTTTGTTCGGTTGAAAAACGACTTTGTTAGGTGTTTTATTATAATTGTAAAAGTTCATTTAATGTTTTCATGACTTAAGAAATGGTTATATTAAAACATTTATTATATTTATAAAATGATATATTTAACGTTTTCAAAAATGAAAGTTTTAAAGGTCTTTTTAAGGTCATCACATGGTTATAACGAATGCACACACAACGATAATATAGCACATATGATATCCACATAAAGAGTCAAATAAAGATGAGGAATGACCAAACATAGAATAGATGACGGACAAACACGTTAATTGACGGACCTTAAAGTGACGGATGTCACATTAGCCAAGATCGCACGCTACATAAATCACATAAGTTAGCCAATATCGCACGCTCCCCTTACGCTGTCCATCGTACATATCGCACAAATCGTACCAACGGAGTGGTCACCAAGACCGACTGCCCCTATGTGTGTGAGAACTCTCGTGGTTTAGCCAGAATCGCACGCCATCTCATGGGTTAGCCAAAATCGCACGCTACATAATTCACATGAGGTAGCCAAAATCACACGCTACATAGCACACAGTAAATACCACATCGGACGTATCAGAGCAGTTACCAAAACTGAACTCCCTACTGTGTCTATGTCCCCTAATGAGTTAGCCAAGATCGCACGCTATAATACACACACAGTTGAGCTAACAACTCTCAATGAGTCGTGAACCTCCTTTCTTCTTTCGCAAGCCATCCTTACTCTCATTTGTTTGTTCATGCTTGCATTCATTCATTACCTTCCTCTTTTCATTATCTTCCACTTTACGTTACATAATACTTTAGTTACATTCATTAACGATCAACGCAAATCACGGGAAGACAATCATACATAACAATAAGAAACATAACAACATTCAACATCAATCACACAAGGCAACATCGCTCCACCACAACACAAATGCATACGCAACACTCCACTACCATCTTCGAACACTCTTGCTCAAAAATCTTCTAAATTCAATCCAAATGAAAACTCTCGACCCACTGAATCCATTGTTAAGCACTAGACCACAAATACGAGTTTTAAATGGTCAAAAACCACACGTATTCATTCAATAAGAACCGATAATCAAATTATAGTTACGCATGAAAGTAATCATATGTCAAACATGAAACATCATATGTGATTGATTTAAGGAAGTTAAATCAAGGTAACACGACCAAGTGGATAACATTTATTCTTACTTAAATCGAAATTCGGTGCTTATAGAATTTTGCATTAAAGTATTCTGGTAAGCTTAATAAAATATATAAAAAAAGGAACTAGTTATACAATGACGTTAAACAACAATAGGTCTCGCATGGATAGTTTTCGCTATCCATAACAACCATTCATAATATGCCAATTCGATTCTCAAGCCTTCTTAACACCCTTATAAACTAATCTAATCAAATCTGATTATAATGATCAATAAATCAAACTAAACAACCACAAAGGGAAGATAGTATCTACATTGAAATAGTGACCAAAACCAAACATGAAAATATACAAATCACCTTTAAAATCAATTCACTACTACACAAAATGCATACGCAGCACTCCACGACCTTCTTCGAACACTCTTGCTCACAAATCCTCTAACTTCAATCCAAATGACAACTCCCCACCCACTAAATCCATTTAAGCACTAGACCATGGAAACAAGTTTTAACTGATCAAAAACCACTCATATTCATTCAATAAGAACCGAGAATCAAATTATAGTTACTAAATGAAAGTTATCATATGTCAACCATTAAATGTAATTATATGACTAATGAAAGGAAGTTAAATCAAGGTAACATGACCAAGTGGATAACATTTATTCTTACTTCAATCAAATTGGGTGCTTATAGAATTTTGCGTTAAATTATTGTCGAAAGCTTAATAAAATACATAAAAAAGGAACTAGTTATACAATGACGTTAAACAACAATAGTTCTCGCATGGATAGTTTTTGCTATCCAATACAACCATTCATAATATGCCAATTTGATTCTCAAGCCTTCTTAACACCCTTATAAACTAATCAAATCAAATCTAATTATAATGATCAGTAAATTCAAACTAGCACAACTACAAAGGGAAGGTAGTATCTACATTCAAACAAAGACCAAAACCAAACATGAAAATAAACAAATCAACTTTAAAATCAATCCACTACCACACAAAATGGATACGCAACACTCCACGAATATCTTCGAATACTCTTGCTCAAAAATCCTCTAAGTTCAATCCAAATGACAACTCTGCACCCACTGAATCCATTATTAAGCACTAGACCATGGATACGTGTTTTAACTGATCAAAAACCACTCGATTCAATCAATAAGAATCAAGAATCAAATTATAGTTACTAAATGAAAGTAATCAGATGTCAAACATGAAACACAATATGTGATTGATGAATGGAAGTTAAATCAAGGTAACTCGACCAAGTGGATAACATTTATTTTTACTTCAATCGATATTGGGTGCTTATAGAATTTTGGCATTAAAGTATTCTTGAAAGTTTAATAAAATATATAAAATAGAAACTAGTTATACAATGACGTTAAACAGCAATACTTCTCACATGGATAGTTTTTGCTATCCATAACAACCATTCATAATATGCCAATTCAATTATCAAGCCTTCTTAACACCCTTATAAACTAAATTAATCAAATCTGATTAAAATGACCAGTGACTCAAACTAAACAACTACAAAGGCAAGATAATATCTACATTCAAATAGAGACCAAAACTGAACATGAAAATAAACAAATCACCTTTAAAATCAATCCACTACTACACAAAATGCATACGCAACAGTCCACGACCATTTTCAAACACTCTGGCTCACAAATCCTCTGAATTCAATCCAAATGACAACTCTCTACCCACTGAATCCATTAATAAGCAGTAGACCATGGATACGTGTTTTAACTGATAAAAACCACTCGTATCCATTCAATTAGAATCGAGAATCAAATTATAGTTACTAAATGAAAGTAAACATATATCAAACATGACACACAATATGTGATTGAGGAAAGGAAGTTAAATCAAGGTAACACGACCAAGTGGATAACATTTATTCTTATTTCAATCGAAATTGGGTGCTTATAACATTTGGCATTAAAGTTTTCTAGAAAGCTTAATAAAATACATAAAAAAGGAACTAGTTATACAATGACGTTAAACAACAATAGTTCTCGCAAGGATAGTTTTTGCTATTCATAACAACCATTCATAATATGCCAATTCAATTCTCAAGCCTTCTTAACACCCTTATAAACTAAATTAATCAAATCTGATTAAAATGACCAGTAAACTCAAACTAAACAACTACAAAGGCAAGATAGTATCTACATTCAAATAGAGACCAAAACTGAACATGAAAATAACAAATCACCTTTAAAATCTATCCACTACTACAAAATGCATACGCAACAGTCCACGACCATTTTCGAACACTCTTGCTCACAAATCCTCTAAATTCAATCCAAATGACAACTCTCCACCCACTGAATCCATTATTAAGCAGTAGACCATGGATACGTATTTTAACTGATCAAAAACCACTCGTATTCATTCAATTAGAATCGAGAATCAAATTATAGTTACTAAATGAAAGTAAACATATATCAAACATGAAACACAATATGTGATTGAGGAATGGAAGTTAAATCAAGGTAACAACGACCAAGTGGATAACATTTATTCTTATTTCAATCGAAATTGGGTGCTTATAAGATTTTTGCATTAAGTATTCTAGAAAGCTTAATAAAATACATAAAAAAGGAACTACTTATACAACGACGTTAAACAACAAGAGTTCTCGCATGGATAGTTTCCGCTATCCATAACAATCATTCATATTATGCAAATTCCATTCTCAAGCCTTCTTATCACTCTTATAAACTAATCTATTAAAATCCAATTATAATGATTAGTAAATTCAAACTAAATAACCACAAAGGGAAGATAGTTTCTACATTCAAATAGAGAACAAAACCGAACATGAAAATAAACTAATCACCTTTAAAATCGATCTACTACTACAAAAATCCTCTAAGTTCAATCCAAATGATAACTCTCCACCCACTGAATCCATTATTGAGCACTAGACCATGGATACGAGTTTTAACTGATCAAAAACCACTCGTATTGTCGAACCCTCCGAACCCTATTTTGCCGTCGCACGCAACCATAACCCTCACCGAGTATCATTGGAATGGGCGATCTAGGGATTTTGGCGATTTAGGGTTTCTGCCAATTCTTGATCGATTTTTTGGTTTCTTGTTTGCTTTCTTGATCTGTTTTCTATTCTTGTGTAACAATCCTGTCATTGAGTAGGTTTTATCCATGAAATCTACTTGATACGAGCATTGTTAGCGGGAAGAGGGGCTAATTAGGAAGGGTTTGCATGCGATTTCTTGTTGCATGCGATTAGGGTTTTCTGTGTTGATTTCTTGATCTCATTTAACTTTCTTGATCTTGATTGCTTAGTCGGTCTGTTATTGGTCGCGACTATCCGTGATAGTTTAGCTAGATTTTTACGAATCCGATTAACCTTTTAAGGATCTTGGTTGTTATTGAGTTCACGGGGGATTTCTGGTTTGTGGAATACTGCGATTTAGGGTTTCTGGTTTATTGATAATGGTGAATCCGATGCCGACTAAATCGAATTCAACTTCTTCCTTAGCTTCCAAAGTTTTGAATATTGATGGACTGACCATGCCCAAGAAAAGTAATTTAAGCCTCCAAACATGGTTAACGTATGCATGCATAAAAATTCAGAGGCCGGTTATTTAAACAACCAGTCAAAGAACGTTGCTGAAGTGGAAGCTATGACTAATGTGGATCCTGAAGTTGTTCAAACTACAACGCTGGATGGGTTAATGTGGCGAGTAAGGGCTCTTACGCCTCGGTTGCGAAGACTGAGTCTCATGAAAAGAGGGTAGGTGTCTCTAAAGTTGTGATTTTCTGGTTCATTAAAAACAATAAGAGCCATGAGGGGGTTGATGTGGTTCTTCCGAAGGAATCTGTACGTGTAGTCCAAGACCGGTTTGCTAATACCATTTATGGGTATTTCTTAGATCATCGAGAGGCGTTCCCGGTGGTTGAATACTATGTGAAGATACACTGGAGGCAGTATGGCCTGCAGAAAATTACGATGAACTCGAATGGCTATTTCTTATGTGAAGACACACTGAGGCATATGGCCTGCAGAAAATTATGATGAACTCGAATGGCTATTTCTTCTTTTAAATTTGCAGATCAGAAAGGATTGAAGGAGGTATTAGATAAGGGTCCGTGGATTGTCAAGTCACAACCGTTATTTCTTAATCTCTGGACACCAACGACTATTCTAAAGAAGAAGGAGGTTACGACGGTTCCAGTTTGGGTAAAAATTCATGATGTTCCAATTGCTGCTTATACGATGATGGTCTTAGTTTACTTGCATCATCTATTGGTCAACCAAAAGATCTTGATGCATATACAACTAAGATGTGTACTGAAGCGTGGGGAAGGAGTAGCTATGCTCATGCATTGATTGAAATTTCAGCTGACCGTGAGATAAAAAAGACTATACAATGGATATTCCAACTTAGAGGAGGACGGACGTTTGTTGAAGCTAGTACGGATGTGTAGTATGAATGGTTATGTTCATTGCCAGGTGTTTGGTCATAATTCTGATAACTATCCAAAGCAAATTAAAGCAATCTCAAAGCCTAATCAGGTAGATAACAAGGTAGTGGATGGTGATGGTTTCGTGGAAGTGAGGAACAAAAAGAAGAAAATGATTCCCAAGCAGAGTTTTGTCTACCATCCCAAGTTACAATGTGCCTCCCAACCAAAACCCAATGTGAAGCCAGAACATATGCCTTTAACAAGTAATTCTTTTGATGCCTTAGATGATGATGATTCTACAAGGAATACAACTTCAACTACGGATAGGGAGGAAGATGAAGTTTTGGATGATACAACTGAAATATCAACGTTTGTTACAGACGGGTTACACAAACAAGATACTAAAAAAGGGGCAAGCACTCCTTCTGGATTGGTTATCAATGGTTAGTCTAGCATGTTGGAACATACGAGGATTGAACCGTCCTCTTAAACAGAAAGAGGTTCGTCAAGTGGTACATGATAGTAAATTAAGTTTATGTGCTATTCTTGAGTCGCACGTAGATATTTCTCGGTTGATTTCTGTTTGTAAGAAAGTATTTAAACATTGGGACTGGTCATCAAATGGGCATGTATGTATTAAGGGTACGAGAATCATTCTTGGATGGGACCCAGCTGTGTTGGATGTGATGGTCGTAGACCAATCGGATCAAGTGATGCACTTGCATGTTTTATCGAAAGTGGATAAAAAGGTCTTCTTCTGCTCTATTATTTATGCTAATAATTATTATATCTCTAGGCGTCATTTGTGGAATAGTTTGCGATACCATAAATGGCTTGTTAAAGATAATCCATGGGTTCTTATGGGGATTTTAATGCTACAATTAATCCGGATGATCATCTTATGGGTCCGTCTAGGGTTGATATTAGTATGAGAGAGTTTAGGGAATGTGTGGAGGAGATTGAAGTTACTGATGTGAATGCTTCGGGTTGTCATTTTACGTGGAACCAGAAGCCGAAGACAGGTGTGGGCATTTTTAAAAAACTTGATCGGGTTATGTGCAATGTACTGTTTTTAGATAAATTTAGTATGGCGAGCGTTGTCTTCCAGCCTTATCGGTTGTCTGATCATTGTCCTTGTGTTCTGAAGATTCCTTCTATGAATCGTAACAAGCCAAGGCCTTTCAAGATGGCGAATTTCCTGCTAGAAAAGCCTAAATGTGCTAGTATTGTGGAATTTGCTTGGAACAATAGTGTGGCAGGTGTTCCTCAAATTCAAGTTACTAAGAAATTGAAAGCCCTCAAAACTCCTTTTAGGTCTCTATTGTTCAAACAAGGTAACTTGCAAACTAAGGTGTCTAAATATAGAGCAGAATTGGATGAGGTGCATATCCAAATTGATAAGGATCCGTATGATCCTTCTATAAGAAGACGTGAGCAGGTTCTTCTTAAATCATTTCATGATGCAGCCTTAGATGAAGAAAGATTCATTAAGCAAAAATCTAAGGTGCAATGGCTTGCTGAAGGTGACTCAAATACACGCTATTTTCATTCTATTCTTAAAGCTAAGCATAATCGGAGTAGAGTCGATGCTATTCGGGATGCTAATGGAGTCATGTATGAAGGTGGGGATGTGGAGAAAGTGTTTGTCAAATTTTATGAGGATTTTTTGGGCCGTGAAGGTGCTACCACATTGTCGACGCCTCATGATATTTTTGTTCATAAGGTTAACTCTTCTCAGCGTATCATATGATTAGAAATGTGTCTTCGGAGGAGGTTAATCAAACTATGTTTTCTATTGGTGACAATAAGGCTCCAGGTCCTGATGGGTTTAGTTCTACTTTCTTCAAGAAGTTCTGGATACTTGTTGGAGGTGATGTGGTTCTAGCTGTTAAGGACTTTTTCTCTAAACAGAAGTTACTGAAGGAGTGGAACCATACAATTATTGCTCTTGTTCCTAAGGTGGAAACTCCCATGATGGTTACGGATTATCGACCCATATCTTGCTGTAATGTGTTGTTCAAGTGTATTTCTAAAATTTTGTCCAACCGTATTAAGGGTGTTCTGACTAACATCATTAGTATTAATCAGTTGGCTTTTATCCCGGGAAGGAGAATTTCAGACAATATTCTTTTAACGCAAGAGTTAATGCATAATTATCATAGGAATGTGGGTCCTCCGCGTTGTGCTTTTAAAATTGATATTCATAAAGCATATGACACGGTAAGTTGGGATTTCTTAAGGAGAATTCTTATGGGTTTTGGTTTTCTGATTTTAATAGTGGAATGGATCATGCTGTGTGTTTCATCATCATCATTTTCGGTTTGTGTATATGGTAATATATGTGGGTATTTTCAAGGAAAGCGTGGGTTAAGACAGGGTGATCCTTTGCGCCTTACCTGTTTACTCTTGTTATGGAAGTTCTTCCGATGTTACTATATAAAGCTACCAGGATTGACACACGCTTCAGATTCCACAACAAGTGTGACAAACAACGCCTTGTTAACTTGTGTTTTGCGGATGATTTGTTTATGTTTGCAAGAGGTGATTTACAGTCGGCTATGTGCATTATGGAGGCTTTAAAGATGTTTGAAAATATGTCTGGTCTTGTTCCAAATGTCCAGAAGAGCACCGTGTATTTCTGTAATGTCCGGGATAATGTGAAATTAGCAATTCTTGAGGTTATGCCATTTAGGGAAGGTACTTTACCTGTGAAGTACTTAGGTGTCCCTCTTATTTCATCTCGATTACTTTATAAAGATTGTAAGATTCTGCTTGACAGAATGGAGAGTAGAATTCTTGATTGGAGAAACAAATGCTTATCGTTTACTGGGAGGTGTCAATTAATTCTCTCGGTTCTATCGGCGTTACATGTATATTGGTCCTCGGTTTTAATCCTTCCCAAACGGATCATAAAAGAGTTAGAAACTAAGATGAATGGATTCCTTTGGTGTCAAGGCCCAACGCAAATTAGTAAAGCTAAAGTTTCTCGGAAGAATATGTGCAAAGCAAAATATGAGGGTGGGCTGGGTTTTAGAAGAGTTGAGGAGAGTAATAAAGCCTTAATGACATTTCAGGTTTGGAGCATCCTTTCTCATTGTGATTCCTTGTGGGTAGATTGGGTGTGGAAGTATCGGCTAAAAGATCGTAATTTTTGGACTATTAAAGTTCCATCCAATTGTGCTTGGAGTTGGCGGAAGATATTGATGTTACGTCCATGTATTGGTAAGTTTCTTTGGTCTAGTATTGGTAATGGGATGGAGACTTCATTATTGTATGACAATTGGTGTTCTTTGAGTCCATTTACTGATGTTTTATCGAATCGTGACGTTTCAAGGGCTGGACTCAGATTAAAATCTAGGGTGGCGGATGTATCCTCAAATGGTAAATGGAACTGGCCTATGGAATGGGTTGCTAAGAATCCGGATTTACTTAATGTGCAGCACACTCTTGATGTAAACCGGTTGGATGTTATCCGATGGAAGGAGGGCGATATTATCTCGGATTTTCAACAACAGGTGTTTGGCAATCGACCATGGCTCGTGGAGTGGACGTTCAATGGCATAATAGTGTATGGTTCTCTCATTGTATCCCTCGTCATGCGTTTTTACATTGGCTAATTATGCAGGGTAAATTGTTGACTCAAGATAAGATTCTTAAATGGCCTCCATCTCGAAGAAAATCCATGAATGTTATGGCTTGCCCGCTTTGTTTAGGAGCTTTTGATTCTCATTCCCATTTATTTTTTGAGTGTAAATATTCCACTATTGTGTGGAATGCCGTCAAGACTAAAATAGGAATGCATCGAGCTAATCAGAATTGGTTGGATATTATGGCTTGGGTTACTTCTAAAGGTAATTCGAGGAGGCTTCTGGATGTGTTAGGCCGTATAGTGGTTGCGGCTACAGCGTATATGGTTTGGCAGGAGAGAAATAATAGGCTTTTTCAAAACAATGCACGGCCTCCTGATTTATTGATTGGCATTATTTTGGATACTATACGGTGTCGCCTTATGAAGTTGAAGGTTCGCAAAACAGTGGGGGTTACGAGGATTCTTAAGGATTAGAAGATTGAAGATATTAAAACAACCTAGTTTCTTACCTAGGTAGGTTGATTATTTTAGAAATCATGTTTCTATGTAATGGGTTTTTGGTTTCACATAAATGGGGTATGCCCTATTTGTGAAACTAGCATAGAATTCCTTTATGCTACTTGAGTGTATTTGGTTTTGTTGATATATACAAATCACCGGGGTAACCCTTTACCTAAAAAAAAGAATACATGAAAAAGGAACTACTTATACAATCACGTTAAACAACAAGAGTTCTCGCATGGATAGTTTTTGTTATCCATAACAACCATTCATAATATGCCAATTCCATTCTCAAGCCTTCTTAACACCCTTATGAACTAATCTAATAAAATCCGATTATAATGATAAGTAAACTTAAACTAAACTGTTGGGTTTTTTCACATGTAAAACCAAGCTAGTTTAACCCTTTTAAACTATTAAAATGCAGCGGAATATAGGTTTAAGGTATGGTTAATAATCTGAAATTTTTCACCATTTAAAACACAAACAAAACCCAAGAATAAGGATCATAATCATATGTGAAATAGTGTGCTATCAAACAAATCAAAACAACCATAGAGTGTTCAAAGAAACAACCTTTCTTGAACAAGTGTTGTAGATGTTTAAGATGAAGAAGATGATGTTCTTGAGAGGCTAGCCTTCAAAGGAGAAGACCTCAAGCTTGTAATACCCACAAGCTCTTCAAACACCTTGCTTGTTAGGATGCAGCACCAAAGAAACTTCTTCTTTAGTTCCTCCAAAACGAAATTTTTCAGCCCCTTTTTCAGCCTCTAAAATCCGAAAATCAGCCCTGGTTTTGGTGGTTCTATTGCTTGTGTTGTGTGAGAGAAATGTGTGAATGATGATTGAGTGTAAGAGAGATGAAACCCTTCCGAAGACCAAGATAAATGGCTGGTCCCAAGGCCCCTTTTGGGCTGCCGAAAATGTGAATCCAAAATGGGTTTCCCCCCCATTTTAGTTTTATAAAAGTTACTCTCTTAACCCTTAACTTTATAAAATTAAAACCTCTTTTAATTTTATAACAATAACACACTTTTATTTGTTATTATTTAACCAACTTAAATAATGAAACAAATAATATCTCATGAACAAACTATCCATATAGTATTGTTCTATTACAAAGCAATGTTTTAGAAAACCCATTTTCTAAATTGGTGTCAATGTTTATTTGTATGATCTCATCAACAAATAAACATTTATAGGTGTATGTTTAGCTTGTTATTGGGTATGACCCGACTTGGATCATAACGTACTAACTACATCAATCTTGTATGTGTCTTGGGCATACAAGATCCAACAATCTCCCACTTGCACAAGATTCATAAAAGATTGATGCAAGCAGTAAATACCGCCTAACAACGGTTCACTACCCTTTATACATATGACTAAGTGCCATTCAATAACATCATCCCCTTCAAGTACCATACTTGAAAAGATTTAGGTGAATCAATCATCTATCCTTTTGTCACAGATGTCATGTTAAATCCTAGAGACATAGAGTGATTATTCTCCATTGATTTAACTTTATCAGGCCTTAGACATCTTACTCTCAACGAATAAGAGAGACAAATTCCATCTTGACTATATACGTCTCTCACATTTACCTTATATCATACCTGAACTCAGACTTATGTACTGCCATGTTTTAGAACAGCGAAGAGCTAAGTCAAAGTATAATATTCCGTAAATATCAAGACCCAATATGTATCTCAGGTCAAAGGATACCAAATGATGTTCCCCTTTACTCAAAATTACTTATGATCAATCAGGAAGATTCCATGTAGTAATATTTGAGATGCAGGTCAGTCCAATATTTGCATCCCACAAATATTTATGAACTTTGGCAACAACCTTTTGCTCTACATTTATCTATATGAATGTCTACCAATCCAAGTTCATAATAGCATTACCTTCGTGCTTGTTCCCACAAGTATAACAACTACGGACATTGTGAGTAAATACTTTAGTCATGGATTTTAAACATGCAAAATAGGAATATTAGTTGAATCATTATAACCGAATAATTCATTCAAGTAATAAAGGGTTATAATATCTCAATACAAAAATTAAAGATCAAATCCAGTCACTAGAATATAGAAGTCCCATGGCACAAGCATGACTTTCATGCTTTGCCTTTTCTAAAAGCTTCGTGAGTGGATCCGCAATGTTTTGATCCGTGTGAACTTTGCGAATACATATCTTTCCTTTTTCAAATTCATCCCTTATGTAGTTGAATCTTCGTTCAATGTGCCTAGTCTTTTGATGTGCACAGGGTTCCTTGATTTGAGCAATCGCACCCTCGTTATCACAAAGAATTTCTAGGGGGTCGTGAATGGAAGGGACCACCCCTAGATCGGCAATGAACTTCCTTAACCATACAGCTTCCTGAGCTGCTAATGAAGCGACGATGTATTCTGACTCTGTAGTTGATAATGCCACCACATCTTGCTTAGAGCTCTTCCAAGAGATTGCTCCTCCATTCAAGATGAAAATATACCCCGATTGTGATCGTGAATCATCCCGATCAGTTTGGAAACTCGCTTCCGTGTAACCTTTTACTACGAGCTCTTCTTCACAAGATTCATAGATTAGGGACATGTCTTTGGTCCTCCTTAGGTACTTAAGTATGTTCTTAACAGCCATCCAATGACTGCTTCCAGGATTTTGTTGGTATCGGCTTGTCATGCTCAAAGCGCATGACACGTCCGGTCTAGTGCATATCATTGCATACATGATGGATCCTATCGGCGTTACATGTATATTGGTCCTCGGTTTTAATCCTTCCCAAACAGATCATAAAAGAGTTAGAAACTAAGATGAATGGTTTCCTTTTGTGTCAAGGCCCAATGCAAATTAGTAAAGCTAAAGTTTCTCGGAAGAATATGTGCAAACCAAAATATGAGGGTGGGCTGGGTTTTAGAGAGTTGAGGAGAGTAATAAAGCCTTAATGACATTTTAGGTTTGGAGCATCCTTTCTCTTTGTGATTCCTTGTGGGTAGATTGGGTGTGGAAGTATTGGCTAAAAGATCGTAATTTTTGGACTATTAAAGTTCCATCCAATTGTGCTTGGAGTTGGCGGAAGATATTGATGTTACGTCCATGTATTTGTAAGTTTTTTTGGTCTAGTATTGGTAATGGGATGGAGACTTCATTATTGTATGACAATTGGTGTTCTTTGAGTCCATTTACTGATGTTTTATCGAATCGTGACGTTTCAAGGGCTGGACTCAGATTAAAATCTAGGGTGGCGGATGTATCCTCAAATGGTAAATGGAACTGGCCTATGGAATGGGTTGCTAAGAATCCGGATTTACTTAATGTGCAGCACACTCTTGATGTAAACCGGTTGGATGTTATCCGATGGAAGGAGGGCGATATTATCTCGGATTTTTCAACAACAGGTGTTTGGCAATCGACCAGGGCTCGTGGAGTGGACGTTCAATGGCATAATAGTGTATGGTTTCTCATTGTATCCCTCGTCATGCGTTTTTACATTGGCTAATTATGCAGGGTAAATTGTTGACTCAAGATAAGATTCTTAAATGGCCTCCATCTCGAAGAAAATCCATGAATGTTATGGCTTGCCCGCTTTGTTTAGGAGCTTTTGATTCTCATTCCCATTTATTTTTTGAGTGTAAATATTCCACTATTGTGTGGAATGCCGTCAAGACTAAAATAGGAATGCATCGAGCTAATCAGAATTGGTTGGATATTATGGCTTGGGTTACTGCTAAAGGTAATTCGAGGAGGCTTCTGGATGTGTTAGGCTGTATAGCGGTTGCGGCTACAGCGTATATGGTTTGGCAGGAGAGAAATAATAGGCTTTTTCAAAACAATGCACGACCTCCTGATTTATTGATTGGCATTATTTTGGATACTATACGGTGTCGCCTTATGAAGTTGAAGGTTCGCAAAATAGTGGGGGTTACGAGGATTCTTAAGGATTAGAAGATTGAAGATATTGAAACAACCTAGTTTCTTACCTAGGTAGGTTGATTATTTTAGAAATCATGTTTCTATGTAATGGGTTTTTGGTTTCACATAAATGGGGTATGCCCTATTTGTGAAACTAGCATAGAATTCCTTTATGCTACTTGAGTGTATTTGGTTTTGTTGATATATACAAATCACCGGGGTAACCCTTTACCCAAAAAAAGAATACATGAAAAAGGAACTACTTATACAATCACGTTAAACAACAAGAGTTCTCGCATGGATAGTTTTTGTTATCCATAAAAACCATTCATAATATGCCAATTCCATTCTCAAGCCTTCTTAACACCCTTATGAACTAATCTAATAAAATCCGATTATAATGATATGTAAACTTAAACTAAACTGTTGGGTTTTTTCACATGTAAAACCAAGCTAGTTTAACCATTTTAAACTATTAAAACGTACCGGAATATAGGTTTAAGGTATGGTTAATAATCTAAAATTTTTCACCATTTAAAACACAAACAAAACCCAAGAATAAGGATCATAATCATATGTGAAATAGTGTGCTATCAAACAAATCAAAACAACCATAGAGTGTTCAAAGAAACAACCTTTCTTGAACAAGTGTTGTAGATGTTTCAGATGAAGAAGATGATGTTCTTGAGTGGCTAGCGTTCAAAGGAGAAGACCTCAAGCTTGTAATACCCACAAGCTCTTCAAACACCTTGCTTTTTAGGATGCAACACCAAAGAAACCTCTTATTTAGTTCCTCCAAAACGAAATTTTTCAGCCCCTTTTTCAGCCTCTAAAATCCGAAAATCAGCCCTGGTTTTGGAGGTTCTATTGCTTGTGTTGTGTGAGAGAAATGTGTGAATGATGATCGAGTGTAAGAGAGATGAAACCCTTTCGAAGACCAAGATAAATGGCTGGTCCCAAGGCCTCTTTTGGGCTGCCGAAAATGTGAATCCAAAATGGGTTTTCCCCCCATTTTAGTTTTATAAAAGTTACTCTCTTAACCCTTAACTTTATAAAAATAAAACCTCTTTTAATTTTATAACAATAACACACTTTTATTTGTTATTAATTAACCAACTTAAATAATAAAACAAATAATATCTCATGAACAAACTATCCATATAGTATTGTTCTATTACAAAGCAATGTTTTAGAAAACCCATTTTCTAAATTCGTGTCAATGTTTATTTGTATGATCTCATCAACAAATAAACATTTATAGGTGTTTGTTTAGCTTGTTATTGGGTATGACCCGACTTGGATCATAACGTACTAACTACATCAATCTTGTATGTGTCTTGGGCATACAAGATCCAACAATCTCCCACTTGCACAAGATTCATAAAAGATTGATGCAAGCAGTAAATACCGCCTAACAACGGTTCACTACCCTTTATACGTATGACTAAGTGCCATTCAATAACATCATCCCCTTCAAGTACCATACTTGAAAAGATTTAGGTGAATCAATCATCTATCCTTTTGTCGCAGATGTCATGTTAAATCCTAGAGACATAGAGTGATTATTCTCCATTGATTTAACTTTATCAGGCCTTAGACATCTTACTCTCAACGAATAAGAGGGACAAATTCCATCTTGACTATATACGTCTCTCACAATTACCTTATATCATACCTGAACTCAGACTTATGTACTGCCATGTTTCAGAACAGCGAAGAGCTAAGTCAAAGTATAATATTCTGTAAATATCAAGACCCAATATGTATCTCAGGTCAAAGGATACCAAATGATGTTCCCCTTTACTCAAAATTACTTATGATCAATCAGGAAGATTCCATGTAGTAATATTTGAGATGCAGGTCAGTCCAATATTTGCATCCCACAAATATTTATAAACTTTGGCAATAACCTTTTGCTCTACATTCATCTATATGAATGTCTACCAATCCAAGTTCATAATAGCATTACCTTCATGCTTGTTCCCACAAGTATGAACAACTACGGACATTCTAAGTAAATACTTTAGTCATGGATTTTAAACATGCAAAATAGGAATATTAGTTGAATAATTATAACCGAATAATTCATTCAAGTAATAAAGGGTTACAATATCTCAATACAAAAATTAAAGATCAAATCCAGTCACTAGAATATAGAAGTCCCATGGCACAAGCATGACTTTCATGCTTTGCCTTTTCTAAAAGCTTCGTGAGTGGATCCACAATGTTTGATCCGTGTGAACTTTGCGAATACATATCTTTCCTTTTTCAAATTCATCCCTTATGTAGTTGAATCTCCGTTCAATGTGCCTAGTCTTTTGATGTGCACAGGGTTCCTTGATTTGAGCAATCGCACCCTCGTTATCACAAAGAATTTCTAGGGGGTCCTGAATGGAAGGGACCACCCCTAGATCGGCAATGAACTTCCTTAACCATGCAGCTTCCTGAGCTGCTAATGAAGCGACGATGTATTCTGACTCTGTAGTTGATAATGCCACCACATCTTGCTTAGAGCTCTTCCAAGAGATTGCTCCTCCATTCAAGATGAAAATGTACCCCGATTGTGATCGTGAATCATCCCGATCAGTTTGGAAACTCGCTTCCGTGTAACCTTTTACTACGAGCTCTTCTTCACAAGATCCATAGATTAGGGACATGTCTTTGGTCCTCCTTAGGTACTTAAGTATGTTCTTAACAGCCATCCAATGACTGCTTCCAGGATTTTGTTGGTATCCGCTTGTCATGCTCAAAGCGCATGACACGTCCGGTCTAGTGTATATCATTGCATACATGATGGATCCTATAGCAGACGCATACGGGATCCCCTTCATTTTGTCTTGCTCATCGTTTGAGCTTGGACATTGAGTCTTACTCAATATTGTTCCTCTTTGAATAGGTACAGTACCTTTCTTAGAGTTTTCCATCTTGAACCTTTTCAAGATCTTATCAATGTATGCACTTTGATTCAAACCTATCAACCGCCTTGATCTATCCCTATAGATCTTTATTCCTAAAATATAGGCGGGTTCACCAAGATCCTTAATGGAGAAACAACTTCCAAGCCAGGTTTTTACACCTTCCATGGTTGGAATGTCATTTCCAAATAGTAGGATGTCATCGACATACAATACTAGGAAAATTGTGATGCTCCCACTAGCCTTCTTATATACACATGCTTCATCAGTGTTTTTGATGAACCCAAATTTGGTTATCTCTTCATCAAAACGGTGATTCCAACTTCGTGATGCTTGCTTCATAGATTGATTTCCTTAACTTGCATGCTTTGTTAGGATGTTTTGAGTTGAGAAAACCTTCAGGCTGAACCATATAGACATCTTCCTCAAGATATCCATTTAGAAAAGCGGTTTTGACATCCATTTGCCAAATCTCATAATCATAATGAGCAACTATGGCAGATAATATCCTAATAGACTTTAGCATTGCAACTGGTGAGAAGGTCTCATCATAATTAACCCCTTGAGTTTGAGTGAAACCTTTTGCTACAAGTCTAGCTTTATAAGTATCCAAGTTTCCATGCATATCAGTTTTCTTCTTGAAAACCCACTTACTTCCAACTATCTTGGAGTTAAGAGGTGGTTCAACCAAGTCCCACACTTGGTTGTCATAAAGGGATTGTATCTTTACGTTCATGGCTTCAAGCCATTTGTCACAATCCAAATTGGACATTGCATCATGATAGGTGGTTGGTTCATCGGAATCTACCACATAGCATCCATCTACGAAAAATCCATATCGTTTAGGTGGATTACTAATTCTACCAGATCTGCGAACGTTTTGTGTATATTGATCAACCACTTGATCATTCTCAACATCCTCATGATGAGTGCTAGTGTCAACCAAAATTGTATCGATTTGGGGTTCTTGATCCTCCTCAAGATCCACAGTTCTACTTCTACTTCCTTCTGTAAGGAACTTAGCTTCTAAGAACTCATCCTTCTTGGAAACAAACTCCTTTTGTTCCATAGGATCATAGAAATAACATCCCATAAAGTCTCTGGGATATCCAATGAAGATACACTTAGTGGAAAGACTTTCTAGCTTGTTTGAGGTGGGAGTCTTAACATAAGCCTCACAACCCCATACCTTTAAATATGATAGTGATGGAACTCTTCCATGCCATATTTCAAAAGGTGTCGTTTCCACTTTCTTGGTTGGGGCCATATTCAAAATACGGGCCATAGAGAGCAAAGCGAAACCCCAAAATGATAGAGGCAGTGAGCTTCTAGCCATCATAGATCGAACCATATCTAATAGAGTTCGATTTCTCCTCTTGGACACACCATTATGTTGTGGTGTTCCAGGTGGAGATAGTTGTGAGACAATATCACAACTTCTAAGATGATCTCTAAAAGCATCACTTAGGTATTCACCTCCTCTATCAGTGCGGAGAATTTTTATTTTCTTATTGAGTTTATTTTCTACTTCATTTTGGAAGATTTTGAATATTTCAAAAGTTTCATCTTTGTGTCTTAACAAGTACACATAACCATATCGACTATAGTCGTCGGTAAAGGTAATGAAGTATCTTTCATGGTACCTAGTCATTGGCTTAAAAGGACCACATACATTTGAATGTATGATGCCTAATAAATCTTTTGCCCGTTCGGGCTTGCCACTAAAAAGTGCCTTAGTCATTTTACCTTGTAAACAAGATTCACATACATCAATGAATCATATTCATTTGCTTTTAAAAGACCGTTCTTTTGAAGTGTTTGTATGCGCTTCTTGTTTATATGACCAAGACGGCAATGCCAAAGATAGGTATCACTCAAATCCAATTTGAGTTTCTTAGTTGTGGTTTGGTACAATGAGCTATCATATAATGTGTTTTCAAGAACCAATTCATAAATACCATTAACAGGAATAGCTTTAAAATAAAATGTGCCATTTAAAGAAACATGAATTTCATTCTGAATAAATGACAAAACATAACCATATTGTCTTAATTGGGCAACAGAAATAAGTTCCTAGTCAAACTAGGAGCATAAAAATATTGTTCAAAATTGCTTCCAAACCATTTGGAAGCTTCAAGATGTAGTCCCCTCGGCCTTCAACTTGAACCTTTGCCCCATTCCCCATGTAGAGGCTTACATCCCCTTTCTTGAAGTCCTTACTTCTTTTGAACCCCTGCAATAAGTTGCAAATATGAGTTCCACATCCGGTATCCAATACCCATGTGTTAGAGGATATTAAATTTAGACCAATATGGATCATGAAAATTGTACCTGAGGTTTGCCCGGCATCCCTCTTTGCTTGCAACTCTTTGAGAAGGACTGGGCAATTTCTTGCCCAATGTCCAATCTCCCCACACTTAAAGCATGGGTCATTCGAAGCAACCTTTTGCTTCTTCTCCGCTGGTTTTGGTGGTGGCGCTCTTACCACTCCCTTTCCCTTTCCCCTAACGTGCCCTTTACCCTTGGCAACACTTGCCTTGGGTGTGGGGTGAGGCCTCTTCTTGTTCCCACCTTCATTAATGGTGAGAACGGGTAAAACCTTTTTACACATGGCCGCCTCGGCAGTTTTGAGCATAGAGTGAAGCTCACTTATGTTCTTGTCCCATCCGTTCATGTTATAGTTCATGACAAAGTTGTCAAACCTTTTTGACAAAGAGTTGTGGATCAAATCCGTAGCCAACTCTTTCGAGATGGGACAATTCAACCGTTCGAGGCAGTCAATGTGGCTTTTCATCTTAAGTACATAAGATGAAACAGATTGGGTATCGTCCATACGACACGCATGGAGTGCTCGAACCGTTTCGAAGCGCTCAACCCGTGCTTGTTGTTGGAACGTTTTCTTCAACTGGGTTATCATGTCGTATGCTCCATGATGTTCATACTCCTTTTGGAGATCTAGAGTCATACTTGCCAACATGAGGCAAGACACTTGTACCGAGTCCTCAGTGTATTTCACCCAATTCATAAAGGCCTCCTCATCATCCTCACTAGGTTGATCGGGAATCGGATCGTCTAAAATGTATGATCGTTTCTCTTGCTGTAGAACAATTCTCAAGTTTCGAAACCAATCAATAAAGTTATTATGGTTTAGACGCTCCTTTTGGAGAATGGTTCTTAGTGATAGTGAGTGAGCGGACGGGATTTCATTGTTATCATTATTGTTGGTGGCCATCTACAAAATATAACAAAGTTCAATTTTAGTAATTTCGATATTGTTCATTTTAATAATTAAAACCCCTTTTAAGTGTCTTACACAATTTTAAAATTCTAGAATCCAATATTACATTTAAATAGTGGTTAGGTGACCTTTATCCCATTATTTAAATTAACAAGGTAGTAAACGATTTGACATGCAACCCTATGCAACTTCTAGGGTATGGGATCGACTTTAAAACATCATATGTATAGTCAGCATGTTAATCCCATCAACACCTTTGTAAAACATATTGTAGGTGATCCATTTAACATGGTTTACAAATCAAGTTACCCTACTTGCACACACATGTGAGTTTTCCAACATAAGTGGTTAGGTGACCTTTATCCCACAAATATGGTATCCCCACCTCAAGTCACAAGTTCCCTCAAAATATTTAGGTGACCTTTATCCCATTAAGAGTTTCCAAATGACTCAAGTGTTGTGCAAAAGGATGGTGTTAAACTTGTTTATAAAAGAAATTAAAGTTTTCATAATCTTAGTTTAGAAAACTCTATGTATCTTATATTTGCATGCTTTCAAATACAAGGTACCCTATGGTTCACTTTTAATAAAACCTCTTTTATTAAAACTATTAATCCTTTTAATAACCTTTTATTAACTACTTAATGAGAACAATTCTCAAGTTTCGAAACCAATCAATAAAGTTATTATGGTTTAGACGCTCCTTTTGGAGAATGGTCCTTAGAGATAGTGAGTGAGCGGACGGGATTTCATTGTTTTCATTGTTGTTGGTGGCCATCTACAAAATATAATAAAGTTCAATTTTAGTATTTTCGATATTGTTCATATTTTAATAATTGAAGCCCCTTTTAAGTTTCTTACACAATTTTAAAATTCTAGAATCCAACGTTATTTAAATAGTGGTTAGGTGACCTTTATCCCATTATTTAAATTAACAAGGTAGTCAACGTTTTGACAATTGCAACCCTTTGCAACTTCTAGAGGTATTGGATCGACTTTAAAACATCATATGTATAGTCGGCATGTTATCCCATCAACACCTTTGTAAACCACATTGTAGGTGATCCATTAAATATGGTTTGCAAATCAAGTTACCCTACTTGTACACACATGTGAGTTTTCCAACATAAGTGGTTAGGTGACCTTAATCCTACAAATATGGTATCCCCACCTCAAACCATAAGTTCCCACAAAATGGTTAGGTGACCTTTATCCCATTAAGAGTTTCCAAGTGACTCAACTGTTGTGCAAAAGGACGATGTTATACTTGTTTATAAAAGAAATTTTAAGTTTTCATAATCTTAGTTTAGAAAACTCTATGTACCTTATATTTGCATGCTTTCAAATACAAGGTACCCTATGGTTCACTTTTAATAAAACCTCTTTTATTAAAACTATTAATCCTTTTAATAACCTTTTATTAACTACTTAATGATAAAGAACCATCAAATTTTCAGCTTGTTAAGTTTGTTAATGAGTTTGTAATGCATATCCAAATATCAACCAAACAATCAAACAACAAACATCCAAACAAGCATAAACATATAAACATGGGTGCATAACCATAGCCACTAAGTTGACCACACTTGTTTGCCATCACAAGTGTTGTCATAAGGTCTTTCCTAAGGGTGAAGATGACACATCAAAATGTGTCCATGAACTCCCACTTGAATCCACATCCAAATGCTTCAAGTGTCCATGTCTTTTGTGTCCTTCTTTGAGTCTTCATCTTGTGCCTCTTCTTTTACAAAATCATATCCTAATACAATTTTTCTAATAAAAGAAATGCACCTAATCTATTTATTACATAACCAAATGAATAAACAAATTAGAACCCAAAATACAAAACACAAATTACAACCCTTTCAAGAACAAACCAACATGACAAAACAAAAACAACCAAAACCAAACACATAAGGCCAAGGCTATGTTATGCACCACAATATGAAACACATTCAACATCCAAGAACAACAATGAATCCCTTATTTCAGCCATAAAGTTTCAGCTAACATAAACTAAAACTTTAAGGTTGTCCAAACAACATAATCAACCATTTGATATAATTCTTTCAAGGTTTATACTAAAGAATGTAAGATTAAACCTTGAAACATAAGGGATTCATACACCCACAACAAAACAGCCCCTAATGGGTTGAAAAGGTCGATGAAAACTAACTTTTCAAGACCTTTTGAAGCACACATTCCACATAACCGGCTCTAGATGCCATTGTTGGGTTTTTTCACATGTAAAACCAAGCTAGTTTAACCATTTTAAACTATTAAAACGCAGCGGAATATAGGTTTAAGGTATGGTTAGTAATCTGAAATTTTTCACCATTTAAAACACAAACAAAACCCAAGAATAAGGATCATAATCATTGTGAAATAGTGTGCTATCAAACAAATAAAAACAACCATAGAGTGTTCAAAGAAACAACCTTTCTTGAACAAGTGTTGTAGATGTTTAAGATGAAGAAGATGATGTTCTTGAGTGGCTAGCCTTCAAAGGAGAAGACCTCAAGCTTGTAATACCCACAAGCTCTTCAAACACCTTGCTTGTTAGGATGCAACACCAATGAAACCTCTTCTTTAGTTCCTCCAAAACGAAATTTTTCAGCCCCTTTTTCAGCCTCTAAAATCCGAAAATCAGCCCTGGTTTTGGAGGTTCTATTGCTTGTGTTCTGTGAGAGAAATGTGTGAATGATGATTGAGTGTAAGAGAGATGAAACCCTTCCAAAGACCAAGATAAATGGCTGGTCCCAAGGCCCCTTTTGGGCTGCCGAAAATGTGAATCCAAAATGGGTTTTCCCCCCCATTTTAGTTTTATAAAAGTTACTCTCTTAACCCTTAACTTTATAAAATTAAAACCTCTTTTTATTTTATAACAATAACACACTTTTATTTGTTATTATTTAACCAACTTAGATAATGAAACAAATAATATCTCATGAACAAACCATCCATATAGTACTGTTCTATTACAAAGCAAAGTTTTAGAAAACCCATTTTCAAAATTGGTGTCAATGTTTATTTGTATGATCTCATCAACAAATAAACATTTATAGGTGTTTGTTTAGCTTGTTATTGAGTATGACCCGACTTGGATCATAACGTACTAACCACATCAATCTTGTATGTGACTTGGGCATACAAGATCCAACGTAAACAACCACAAAGGGAAGAAAGTATCTACATTCAAATAAAGACCAAAACCGAACATGAAAATAAACAAATAACCTTTAAAATCGATCCACTACTACACAATAACATATGCAACACTCCACGACCATCTTCGAACACTCTTGCTCAAAAATCTTCTAAATACATTCCAAATGAAAACTCTCGACCCACTAAATCAATTATTAAGCACTAGACATTGGATACGAGTTTTAAATGATCAAAAACCACACGTATTCATTCAATAAGAACCGAGAATCAAATTATAGTTACTAAATGAAAGTTATCATATGTCAATCTTGAAACACAATATGTGATTGATGAAAGGATGTTAAATCAAGGTAACACGACCAAGTGGATAACATTTATTCAAATTTCAATCGAAATTGGGTGCTTATAGATTTTTGGATTAAAGTATTCACGAAAACTTAATAAAATACATAAAAAAGGAACTACTTATACAATGACTTTAAACTACAAGAGTTCTCGCATGGATAGTTTACGCTATCCATAACAACCATTCATAATATGCCAATTCCATTCTCAAGCCTTCTTATCACTTTTATGAACTAATCTAATAAAATCCGATTATAATGATAAGTAAATTCAAACTAAACAACCACAAAGGGAAGATAGTATCTACATTCAAATAGAGAACAAAACCGAACATGAAAATAAACAAATCACCTTTAAAATTGATCAACTACTACACAAAATGCATACGCAACACTCCATGACCATCTTCGAACACTCTTGCTCAAAAATCCTCTAAGTTCAATCCAAATGACAATTCTCCACCCATTGAATCCATTATTAAGCACTAGACCATGGATACGTGTTTTAACTGATCAAAAACCACTTGTATTCATTCAATTAGAATCAAGAATCAAATCATAGTTACTAAATGAAAGTAAACATATATCAAACATGAAACACAATATGTGATTAAGGACAGGAAGTGAAATCAAGGTAACACGACCAAGTGGATAACCTTTATTCTTATTTCAATCGAAATTGGCTGCTTATAAGATTTATGCATTAAAGTATTCTAGAAAGCTTAATAATATACATAAAAAAGGAAATACTTATACAATGACGTTAAACAATAAGAGTTCTCACATGGATAGTTTTCACTATCCATAACAACCATTCATAATATTCCATTCCATTCTCAAGCCTCCTTATCACTCTTATAAACTAATCTAATAAAATCCTATTATAATGATCAGTAAATTCAAACTAAACAACCACAAAGGGAAGATAGTTTCTACATTCAAATAGAGAACAAAACCGAACATGAAAATAAACAAATCACCTTTAAAATCGATCCACTACTACACAAAATGCATACGCAACACTCAACGACCATCTTCGAACACTTTTGCTCAAATATCCTCTAAGTTCAATCCAAATGACAACTCTCCACCCACTGAATCCATTATTAAGCACTAGACCATGGATACGAGTTTTAACTGATAAAAAACCACTTGTATTCATTCAATAAGAACCGAGAATCAAATTATAGTGACTAGATGAAAGTTATCATATATCAAACATGAAACACAATATGTGACTGATGAAAGGAAGTTAAATCAAGGTAACACGACCAAGTGGATAACATTTATTATTATTTCAATCGAAATTGGGTGCTTATAGATTTTTGCATTAAAGTATCCTCGAAATCTTAATAGAATACATGAAAGAGGAACTACTTATACAGTCCACATTAAACAACAAGATTTCTCGCATGGATAGTTTTTGCTATCCACCATTCATAATATGCCAATTCCATTCTCAAGCCTTTTTAACACCCTTATGAACTAATCTAATAAAATCCGATTATAATGATAAATAAATTCAAACTAAACAACCACAAAGGGAAGATAGTATCTACATTCAAATAGAGACCAAAACCGAACATGAAAATAAACAAATCACCTTTAAAATCGATCCACTACTACTCAAATACATATGCAACACTCCACGACCATCTTCGAACACTCTTGCTAAAAAAATCCTCTAAATTCAATCCAAGTGAAAACTCTCGACCCACTAAATCCATTATTAAGCACTAGACCATGGATACGAGTTTTAAATGATTAAAAACCACACGTATTCATTCAATAAGATCCGAGAATCAAATTATAGTTACTAAATGAAAGTTATCATATGTCAAACCTGAAACACAATATGTGATTGATGAAAGGATGTTAAATCAAGGTAACACGACCAAGTGGATAACATTTATTCAAATTTCAATCGAAATTGGGTGCTTATGGATTTTTGGATTAAAGTATACTCGAAAGCTTAATAAAATAGATAAAATATGAACTACATATACAATGACGATAAACTACAAGAGTTCTCGCATGGATAGTTTACGCTATCCATAACAACCATTCATAATATGCCAATTCCATTCTCAAGCCTTCTTATCACTTTTATGAATTAATCTAATTAAATCCGATTATAATGATCAGTAAATTCAAACTAAACAACCACAAAGAGAAGATAGTATCTACATTCAAATAGAGAACAAAACCGAACATGAAAATAAACAAATCACCTTTAAAATCGATCCACTACTACACAAAATGCATACGCAACACTCCACGACCATCTTCGAACACTCTTGCTCAAAAATCCTCTAAGTTCAATCCAAATGACAATTCTCCACCCACTGAATCCAATATTAAGCACTAGACCATGGATACGTGTTTTAACTGATAAAAAACACTCGTATTCATTCAATTAGAATCGAGAATTAAATCATAGTTACTAAATGAAAGTAAACATATATCAAACATGAAACACAATATGTGATTGAGGAAAGGAAGTGAAATCAAGGTAACACGACCAAGTGGATAACCTTTATTCTTATTTCAATCGATATTGGGTGCTTATAAGATTTTTGCATTAAAGTATTCTAGAAAGCTTAATAAAATACATAAAAAAGGAACTACTTATACAATGATGTTAAACAACAAGAGTTCTCACATGGATAGTTTACGCTATCCATAACAACCATTCATAATATTCCAATTCCATTCTCAAGCCTTCTTATCACTCTTATAAACTAATCTAAATAAATCCGATTATAATGATCAGTAAATTCAAACTAAACAACCACAAAGGGAAGATAGTTTCTACATTCAAATAGAGAACAAAACCAAACATGAAAATAAACAAATCACCTTTAAAATCGATCCACTACTACACAAAATGCATACGCAACACTCAACGACCATCTTCGAACAGTCTTGCTCAAATATCCTCTAAGTTCAATCCAAATGACAACTCTGCACCCACTGAATCCATTATTAAGCACTAGATCATGGATACAAGTTTTAACTGATAAAAAACCACTCGTATTCATTCAATAAGAACCGAGAATCAAATTATAGTGACTAAATGAAAGTTATCATATATCAAACATGAAACACAATATGTGACTGATGAAAGGAAGTTAAATCAAGGTAACACGACCAAGTGGATAACATTTATTATTATTTCAATCGAAATTGGGTGCTTATAGATTTTTGCATTAAAGTATCCTCGAAATCTTAATAGAATACATGAAAGAGGAACTACTTATACAGTCACATTAAACAACAAGATTTCTCGCATGGATAGTTTTTGCTATCCACCATTCATAATATGCCAATTCCATTCTCAAGCCTTTTTAACACCCTTATGAACTAATCTAATAAAATCCGATTATAATGATAAATAAATTCAAACTAAACAACCACAAAGGGAAGATAGTATCTATATTCAAATAGAGACCAAACCGAACATGAAAATAAACAAATCACCTTTAAAATCGATCCCCTACTACTCAAATACATATGCAACACTCCACGACCATCTTCGAACACTCTTGCTCAAAAATCCTCTAAATTCAATCCAAGTGAAAACTCTCGACCCACTAAATCCATTATTAAGCACTAGACCATGGATACGAGTTTTAAATGATCAAAAACCACACGTATTCATTCAATAAGAACCGAGAATCAAATTATAGTTACTAAATGAAAGTTATCTATGTCAAACCTGAAACACAATATGTGATTGATGAAAGGATGTTAAATCAAGGTAACACGACCAAGTGGATAACATTTATTCAAATTTCAATCGAAATTGGGTGCTTATGGATTTTTGGATTAAAGTATTCTCGAAAGCTTAATAAAATAGATAAAATATGAACTACTTATACAATGACGATAAACTACAAGAGTTCTCGCATGGATAGTTTACGCTATCCATAACAACCATTCATAATATGCCAATTCCATTCTCAAGCCTTCTTATCACTTTTATGAACTAATCTAATTAAATCCGATTATAATGATCAGTAAATTCAAACTAAACAACCACAAAGAGAAGATAGTATCTACATTCAAATAGAGAACAAAACCGAACATGAAAATAAACAAATCACCTTTAAAATCGATCCACTACTACACAAAATGCATACGCAACACTCCACGACCATCTTCGAACACTCTTGCTCAAAAATCCTCTAAGTTCAATCCAAATGACAATTCTCCACCCACTGAATCCAATATTAAGCACTAGACCATGGATACGTGTTTTAACTGATCAAAAACCACTCGTATTCATTCAATTAGAATCGAGAATTAAATCATAGTTACTAAATGAAAGTAAACATATGTCAAACATGAAACACAATATGTGATTGAGGAAAGGAAGTGAAATCAAGGTAACACGACCAAGTGGATAACCTTTATTCTTATTTCAATCGAAATTGGGTGCTTATAAGATTTTTGCATTAAAGTATTCTAGAAAGCTAAATAAAATACATAAAAAAGGAACTACTTATACAATGACGTTAAACAACAAGAGTTCTCACATGGATAGTTTACGCTATCCATAACAACCATTCATAATATTCCAATTCCATTCTCAAGCCTTCTTATCACTCTTATAAACTAATCTAATAAAATCCGATTATAATGATCAGTAAATTCAAACTAAACAACCACAAAGGGAAGATAGTTTCTACATTCAAATAGAGAACAAAACCGAACATGAAAATAAACAAATCACCTTTAAAATCGATCCACTACTACACAAAATGCATACGCAACACTCAACGACCATCTTCGAACACTCTTGCTCAAATATCCTCTAAGTTCAATCCAAATGACAACTCTGCACCCACTGAATCCATTATTAAGCACTAGACATGGATACAAGTTTTAACTGATAAAAAACCACTCGTATTCATTCAATAAGAACCGAGAATCAAATTATAGTGACTAAATGAAAGTTATCATATATCAAACATGAAACACAATATGTGACTGATGAAAGGAAGTTAAATCAAGGTAACACGACCAAGTGGATAACATTTATTATTATTTCAATCGAAATTGGGTGCTTATAGATTTTTGCATTAAAGTATCCTCGAAATCTTAATAGAATACATGAAAGAGGAACTACTTATACAGTCACATTAAACAACAAGATTTCTCGCATGGATAGTTTTTGCTATCCACCATTCATAATATGCCAATTCCATTCTCAAGCCTTTTTAACACCCTTATGAACTAATCTAATAAAATCCGATTATAATGATAAATAAATTCAAACTAAACAACCACAAAGGGAAGATAGTATCTATATTCAAATAGAGACCAAACCGAACATGAAAATAAACAAATCACCTTTAAAATCGATCCACTACTACTCAAATACATATGCAACACTCCACGACCATCTTCGAACACTCTTGCTCAAAAATCCTCTAAATTCAATCCAAGTGAAAACTCTCGACCCACTAAATCCATTATTAAGCACTAGACCATGGATACGAGTTTTAAATGATCAAAAACCACACGTATTCATTCAATAAGAACCGAGAATCAAATTATAGTTACTAAATGAAAGTTATCATATGTCAAACCTGAAACACAATATGTGATTGATGAAAGGATGTTAAATCAAGGTAACACGACCAAGTGGATAACATTTATTCAAATTTCAATCGAAATTGGGTGCTTATGGATTTTTGGATTAAAGTATTCTCGAAAGCTTAATAAAATAGATAAAATATGAACTACTTATACAATGACGATAAACTACAAGAGTTCTCGCATGGATAGTTTACGCTATCCATAACAACCATTCATAATATGCCAATTCCATTCTCAAGCCTTCTTATCACTTTTATGAACTAATCTAATTAAATCCGATTATAATGATCAGTAAATTCAAACTAAACAACCACAAAGAGAAGACAGTATCTACATTCAAATAGAGAACAAAACCGAACATGAAAATAAACAAATCACCTTTAAAATCGATCCACTACTACACAAAATGCATACGCAACACTCCACGACCATCTTCGAACACTCTTGCTCAAAAATCCTCTAAGTTCAATCCAAATGACAATTCTCCACCCACTGAATCCAATATTAAGCACTAGACCATGGATACGTGTTTTAACTGATCAAAAACCACTCGTATTCATTCAATTAGAATCGAGAATTAAATCATAGTTACTAAATGAAAGTAAACATATGTCAAACATGAAACACAATATGTGATTGAGGAAAGGAAGTGAAATCAAGGTAACACGACCAAGTGGATAACCTTTATTCTTATTTCAATCGAAATTGGGTGCTTATAAGATTTTTGCATTAAAGTATTCTAGAAAGCTAAATAAAATACATAAAAAAGGAACTACTTATACAATGACGTTAAACAACAAGAGTTCTCACATGGATAGTTTACGCTATCCATAACAACCATTCATAATATTCCAATTCCATTCTCAATCCTTCTTATCACTCTTATAAACTAATCTAATAAAATCCGATTATAATGATCAGTAAATTCAAACTAAACAACCACAAAGGGAAGATAGTTTCTACATTCAAATAGAGAACAAAACCGAACATGAAAATAAACAAATCACCTTTAAAATCGATCCACTACTACACAAATGCATACGCAACACTCAACGACCATCTTCGAACACTCTTGCTCAAATATCCTCTAAGTTCAATCCAAATGACAACTCTCCACCCACTGAATCCATTATTAAGCACTAGACCATGGATACAAGTTTTAACTGATAAAAAACCACTCGTATTCATTCAATAAGAACCGAGAATCAAATTATAGTGACTAAATGAAAGTTATCATATATCAAACATGAAACACAATATGTGACTGATGAAAGGAAGTTAAATCAAGGTAACACGACCAAGTGGATAATATTTATTAATATTTCAATCGAAATTGGGTGCTTATAGATTTTTGCATTAAAGTATCCTCGAAATCTTAATAGAATACATGAAAGAGGAACTACTTATACAGTCACATTAAACAACAAGATTTCTCGCATGGATAGTTTTTGCTATCCACCATTCATAATATGCCAATTCCATTCTCAAGCCTTTTTAACACCCTTATGAACTAATCTAATAAAATCCGATTATAATGATAAATAAATTCAAACTAAACAACCACAAAGGGAAGATAGTATCTAGATTCAAATAGAGACCAAAACAGAACATGAAAATAAACAAATCACCTTTAAAATTGATCCCCTACTACTCAAATACATATGCAACACTCCACGACCATCTTCGAACACTCTTGCTCAAAAATCCTCTAAATTCAATCCAAGTGAAAACTCTCGACCCACTAAATCCATTATTAAGCACTAGACCATGGATACGAGTTTTAAATGATCAAAAACCACACGTATTCATTCAATAAGAACCGAGAATCAAATTATAGTTACTAAATGAAAGTTATCATATGTCAAACCTGAAACACAATATGTGATTGATGAAAGGATGTTAAATCAAGGTAACACGACCAAGTGGATAACATTTATTCAAATTTCAATCGAAATTGGGTGCTTATGGATTTTTGGATTAAAGTATTCTCGAAAGCTTAATAAAATAGATAAAATATGAACTACTTATACAATGACGATAAACTACAAGAGTTCTCGCATGGATAGTTTACGCTATCCATAACAACCATTCATAATATGCCAATTCCATTCTCAAGCCTTCTTATCACTTTTATGAACTAATCTAATTAAATCCGATTATAATGATCAGTAAATTCAAACTAAACAACCACAAAGAGAAGATAGTATCTACATTCAAATAGAGAACAAAACCGAACATGAAAATAAACAAATCACCTTTAAAATCGATCCACTACTACACAAAATGCATACGCAACACTCCACGACCATCTTCGAACACTCTTGCTCAAAAATCCTCTAAGTTCAATCCAAATGACAATTCTCCACCCACTGAATCCAATATTAAGCATGTAACACCCCGAAAAGTCGAAACGAGTCATTAAGGATAATGGGCTTAAATAATGGGTATTTAATAAAAGAAGGAAATGGGTTATGGGCCAAAATTTGGTTTATGGGCAAGAGCCTAAGTGATTAAGGCCCATAATCAGCCCTTAACCAACTCAAATCAGCTCCATCTCCATCATTACAACCCTAGCCACCAAAATTCGTAGAGAGAGAAAGTAGAGAGAGAAAGTGAAGAAAACCCAAGATTTGAAGCTTCTAAGGTGAAGAGGTTGAAGATCTGGGTGTTGGAGCATCAAGATCTAAGAAAGAAGCAACAAATCCAGGTAAGAATCGACCTCTAAACCCTTATGTAGATCAAACCCGGATTCTAGGGTTTTGGGTTTTGAAAAGTTGCAAAGAATCGCATAAAGGTCACATTTTTACGTATGAAAACATGTATAAAGCTTAGATTTAGTCTCATGGATGATAAACTAAGAGATTGGACGTAAAAAGTTATGATTTTGGGTTAAAAATGGTCTGGACCGTAATTTTTATGCGATCTGCGAAACTGTGTGTTCATCCAGCGAATTTGCATATTCAATCAGCGAAACTGTGGATCTTCCTGCGAAACTATAGTTTCGCAGGTAGTTTCGCAGACATGTTTTCCAACGAAAGTTGGGCGAAACTGGCAGCAAAACTGGCAGCGAAGATGCCAGCGAAACTGCCAGCGAGGGTGCTAGCGAAACTAGCAGCGAAACTGCTGGTGAAACTAGTAGCGAAACTGTTGGCGAACCTAGCTGCGAAATTGCTGATCTTGCAGCGAAATTAGCAGCGAATTTAGGTAGAAATTAACCCCTTTAAGTGTTAGCTTATCTGCAGGCTGCGTAGAGTGATCCTAGCCTTGTAAGCTTAGCCTAGAAGTTATTCGTGGTATCCAGGTGAGTTCTAGATCCCCTATTTACAAGTTTTCCATGTTTTGGGGCTATTATGCATACTAAAAATACGTTTTAAATGACCAAGATTTTAAGGGGTTTTAACAAGAAGAACGATTTTTCTATAAGTAAATGTGTTATATAAAACCTTAAATATAAAATTTTTCGCGCTGACCTGGCAGCCCGGCCCCAGCCAGAGGCGTTGCCCCTTGGACCCCACTAGGGGCTGCTGCCCCTAGGACCCCGCTGTCAGGGGCTGCCGCCCCCGAACCCCCGCTGTCTCGCGGCGGATCGATTATGTTTTACGATGATTTTACTTGGCATGATGTGTACTTAATAAGTTAAGTATTATATATATTAAAGTGGAAGATGATATTAATGAAAAGTGAAACTTAATGAATGTTACCCCCGGGCCCGTTTGATGATGGAAAGTCTTGCAAGCACTATGATAGACTTCACTTATGTGAGTCTAATGTATGATGATGGATCTGTATTCATGAGCGGGCTATGTGCCTTGCAGTGTGGATCAACTGTCGGGGGTTAGCTACCGTTTCATGTGTACCGACAGGGATTGGCATTTGTTGTCAATCAACATGGAGCTCTTGCTTTGTGCAATCTCATTTATGATGAAAGTGAAAGATAATGAAAGAATGAAAGATAATGAACATGCTTATTATGATGCAAGTAATGTTATGTACTATGATGTATGCATGGTCATTATATGAAGGATAAAGTTTATATTTTCTTATATTATTTAAAACTAGAACTCACTCAGCGAAGCTGACTTTTATGCATAATAGTTGGCAGGTAAACGCTGATGCTGAGGATGGCACATGGAGCTACTTGGGGAGCTATGGATGGCATTCAAGTTTATGAAATCTTTATTGTAATTTAAGAACAAGTAATATGTTTGTTTACAATTAAATGACAAATGTATGAGTACGATGTGTTTTCAAAGGTTTAAATGAATGTTTAATTATTTCCGCTGCAATGTTTTATTATTAAACTGATTTTATGCTATGGTTAACCAACTGTGAGGATTCCCGGGAACGGGGCCTTACAAGTTGGTATCAGAGCCAAAGTTTAAGAGAATTGGGTAAACTATTTTCAAAACCTAAACTTAAACTGAAAATGGGACCGAATGAAGGATGCCAATCCAAGTAGCTACGTGCCATCAGGTAAAAGTTTCAAGTAAACCGGAATTATGTGCGTGTGCTATTTGTTTTATGTGCTTGTAGATTTGAATACTGATATGTGTTAGGATAGTGATTGCTTGGGACAGGAGGGTAAGGTAAGTGGTTAATCACACTTGGCCACTGTAATTAAGGACTTACCATACTTATAATGATCTGAGCAATTATCTTGAATAACCACTTTGGTGTTTGAATCTTATAGGAATTAGTTATGGCTGGTAGAAAATCTGGAAAGGCAACCCGAGGAGGTGCTCGTGGCGGGCGTACTACTGAGCCACGTGTCACCCGGAGCAAAGCTAAAGCTCCCGAGACTGTTCATGAGGAGTCAGACCTCCATAGTCACCCGGAGGGGGAGGGATCAGCCACCCTCAAACCCACTGTGAAGGAGGCTATCGCTGACGAAGTCTACAATGTCATGCAAAATGTCTTACCCTCGGTGGTGACCGAGGTGATCAAAGCAGTCAAGGATGGGGAGAAAGCTGAGAAGAAGGGGAAGGAAAGTGAGAAGAATTCAGGAAAGTCCACTGGGAGGACTGAGGAGTCTGAAGAGGAGCCATCAAACCCTAAGGTGGTAGTCCATGATGACGATAGTGATGAAGAGTCCGAGAGAGAGACTACTAGAGGGTGCAACTATGGGGCATTTCAAAGGTGCAAGCCCCCAACCTTTGACGGTAACGGCACTGCTACTGCCGCTCATCGTTGGGTCAGAGAGATGGAAGCGGTACTGGAAATTAGTGAGTGCCGCGAGGATCAAAAAGTTAAGTTTGCCACTCATTCCTTCGTTGACTCAGCGTTATGCTGGTGGGACAATATTGTCCAGGCTGAGGGGAAGCGATCGATAGCCAAGATGAAGTGGTCGGAGTTGAAGGAGTTAGTGCTGGAGGAGTATTGTCCCCATCGGGAATTAGACAAGATTGAAAAGGAGTTCTTGTATTTAAAGGCTGGGAACATGACTCATCAAGAGTATACCTCCAAGTTCAATGAACTTGCAAGACTTGTGCCAGACATGGTGACACCTGCGTCCAGGAAGATCAAAAGATACATACAGGGTTTGCCTGTGGACATCAGGAGGCACATGATTGCAGCCAGACCGGGTACGTTTAGGTCTGTGGTGGATTTAGCTGGGAGGTTGTACGATGAGAGGGACCCAGTGCCTGTACAGAAGAAAGTGGAGAAATGGAATGGGAACAAGAATGGAAATGGGAAGAGGTTCGGAGGTGATAACTTCCGAGGTGGAGAGAAGAGGATGAGAGTCGAGGATCAGTCTGGGAGACAGGGAAATACTGGTGAAGGAGGTGCTGTAGGAAATGTGGAAAAGGTCATTCAGGGGAGTGCAGAATTGGGACGGGAAAATGTTTCAGATGTGGAGGCGAGGGCCACTATGCTAGGGATTGCAAGGTGGGGAGGTGTTACCAGTGTGGCGAGATGGGTCATGCGGGAAGAGACTGTAAGAAAGGAAAACCAGAAGGATCAGGAACGGTTAAAGCTGGAGATAAGGGAAGGGGTGACGGTTCAAAGGCGAAGGCGAGGGCATTCAACATAACTCGCGAGGAGGCCAGGGCAGACCCAGAAGTAGTTTCAGGTATGTTTCTGGTAGACCATGAATATGCTTCTGTGCTCTTTGATTCTGGTGCTAGTAGGAGTTTCGTGTCTGCTGCCTTTTGTCGTTTGTTGCATGATAAGAGTAGAAAGTTAGATGAGCCTTTCTATGTAGAAACAGCCATTGGTAAGTCCACTAAGGTAACTGAGGTGGTTGAGGATTGCCTGATTGAGTTAGAAGATTGTAAGTTCCCTGCTAGGTTGCATGTTATGGCCTTAGGAGGTTTCGATGTGGTGTTAGGCATGGATTGGTTAGCTACCTATGAAGCCAATATAGTATGTAGTAAGAAGATAATTCGTCTAACAGCGCCCGATGGTAGTTCTGTTACGGTTCGTGGAGATAAGGTGTGCTGTGTACCGAAGGTCGTGTCGATGATCACAGCTGAAAAGTACTTGAGACGTGGGTGCAGCGCTTACTTGGCCTATGTAAAAGATGTGGATGCGCCAGAGCCACAATTATCAGACGTGCCAGTAGTGCGCGAGTTTCCTGACGTCTTTCCTGAAGACCTGACCGGTGTGCCGCCTGACCGCGAAATCGAATTCCAAATTGATTTGCTACCGGGAGCACAACCTGTCGCTAAAGCACCGTATCGATTAGCTCCTTCGGAGATGGTTGAACTGAGGGACCAGTTGCAAGATTTATTGGATAAAGGCTTCATCCGACCGAGTATCTCTCCATGGGGTGCTCCGGTGTTATTCGTCAAGAAGAAAGATGGTAGCATGCGGATGTGCATTGACTATCGCGAGCTCAATAAGCTGACCGTAAAGAATCGGTATCCGTTACCAAGGATCGACGACCTGTTCGATCAGCTTCAGGGTTCCAGCGGTTTTCAAGGATAGACCTGCGGTCTGGTTACCACCAACTGAAGGTGAAAAACAAGACATTCCTAAACACGCTTCCGTACGCGTTATGGACACTACGATTCCTCGTCATGTCCTTTGGTTTGACCAACGCGCCAGCTGCCTTTAGATCTTATGAATCGGGTATGTCGGCCGATGTTGGATAAATCGGTGGATAGTGTTCATTGATGACATCTTGATTTATTCAAAAAGTGAAGAGGAGCATGCCGATCATATTCGAGAAGTATTGGAGACGCTCAGAAGGTGAGAAGCTATATGCTAAGTTCTCTAAATGCGCATTTTGGCTACGAGAAGTTCAATTTCTGGGTCATGTGGTTAATCCCGAGGGGATCAGGGTGGACCCTGCAAAGGTTGAAGCAGTGATGCAATGGGAACCTCCAAAGACGCCATCTGAGATTCGTAGTTTCTTAGGCTGGCAGGCTACTATAGGAGGTTTATCCAGGATTTCTCCAGATAGCTTCTCCTTTGACTAAGCTGACCCGGAGGACGTGAAGTATGAATGGGGTACTGATCAGGAGAACGCCTCCTAGAACTGAAGATGAGGTTAACTCAAGCCCCTGTCTTGACGTTACCTGAAGGGAACGAGGATCTGGTGGTCTACTCGGATGCCTCGTATGCAGGATTGGGTTGCGTGTTGATGCAACGAGGAAGGTGATAGCCTATGCTTCTAGACAATTAAAGGTTCACGAGGCCAATTATCCACCCATGATTTGGAGTTGGCTGCGGTGGTGTTTGCATTGAAGATTTGGAGGCACTACCTGTATGGGGTGAAGTGCACCATCTTCACTGATCATAAAAGTCTAAAGTATTTCTTTGAACAAAAGGAACTCAATATGAGGCAGAGGAGGTGGTTGGAACTGATCAAGGATTATGACTGTGAAATTCATTATCATCCAGGCAAAGCCAATGTGGTTGCTGACGCCCTTAGCCGAAAAGGACGACCCGAACCAATTCGGGTGAGGGCTTGCCAGATATCATCGACGCCTGATGTTATGAAACAAGTGAGGGAGTTCCAGGATGAGGCACTAAGAGAGGATAGAGTCAACTCTGAAAGGATGAAAGGACAAGTTTTCAGACTTGGGGGAAACACCTTGGGTGTTAGAACCCGATCTGGAAGAATGTGGATCCCTCTCTATGGGGATCTAAGGGAGAAAATCATGGATGAGGCTCACAAAACTCGATATTCCATACACCCCGGTGCCACGAAAAATGTATCAAGATCTGAAGAAAGATTACTGGTGGCCGGGAATGAAGCGAGACGTGGCTAAGTACGTGAGCAAGTGTCTGACTTGCTTGCAAGTGAAGGCAGAACACCAAAAGCCATATGGGAAGATCCAGCCTTTGGATATCCCTGAATGGAAATGGGAACACATCACAATGGACTTCATCACGAAGCTAGCTGCCTCGCACTGCGAGGGGAAGCGACGCAATCTGGGTGATTGTTGACCGTCTAACAAAGAGCGCCCATTTCCTACCAATTCGTGAGACGTATTCCTCTGAGAGGTTGGCAGAGCTATTTATCAAGGAGATCGTGGCTCGTCACGTGTGCCAGTGTCTATCGTTTCGGATAGGGACACGCGGTTTACGTCCAAGTTCTGGAAGAGGTTTCATGACTCAATGGGGACTAGACTGCATATTAGTACGGCTTACCATCCCCAGACAGATGGTCAGTCGGAAAGGACGATCCAAACTTTAGAAGACATGCTACGAGCCTGTGTAATCGACTTTGGAGGAAGTTGGGATGAGCACTTACCGTTGGCAGAATTCTCATATAATAATAGTTACCATGCCAGCATTGGTATGCCACCTTACGAGATGTTGTACGGTAGGAAGTGCAGAACGCCCGTGTGTTTGGGGTGACATCGGCAAAAGGAATTGGGGAGTCTTGAAGTGATTGAGGTCACAACTGAGAAGTTAGATAAGATTAAGGCGTTCATGAAAGCTGCAAAGGACCGCCAGAAGTCTTATGCTGATAAGAGGCGTAGGCCGATAGAATTTGAGGTTGGTGACAAGGTTATGCTCAAGGTATCGCCCTGGAAAGGGATCATCAGGTTTCGAAAAGGGGGAAAGCTAAGCCCAAGATTCATAGGGCCATTCCGTATTATCGCAAGGGTAGGAGAAGTGGCCTACAGATTAGAACTACCTGATGAGTTGAGTGGAATTCACCCACGTTCCACGTATCTCATCTCAGGAAATGTCTCAGATAATGATGCATTTGTACCATTAGAAGACATTGAAGTCGATGAACGGCTAAATTATGTAGAGCAGCCGGTGGCCATCCTTGATTGGAAGAGAAGCACTTACGGAATAAAGTGGTTCCACTAGTACGGGTACAGTGGAGACACAGAAAGGTCAGAATCTACGGGAGACCGAGGAGGAGATGAGGAAATTTTATCCTCATTGTTTGATGACTGACAGGTTTCGAGGACGAAACCTAAATAAGTGGGGAGACTTGTAACACCCCGAAAAGTCGAAACGAGTCATTAAGGATAATGGGCTTAAATAATGGGTATTTAATAAAAGAAGGAAATGGGTTATGGGCCAAATTTGGTTTATGGGCAAGAGCCTAAGTGATTAAGGCCCATAATCAGCCCTTAACCAACTCAAATCAGCTCCATCTCCATCATACAACCCAGCCTAGCCACCAAAATTCGTAGAGAGAGAAGTAGAGAGAGAAAGAAGAAAACCAAGATTTGAAGCTTCTAAGGTGAAGAGGTTGAAGATCTGGGTGTTGGAGCATCAAGATCTAAGAAAGAAGCAACAAATCCAGGTAAGAATCGACCTCTAAACCCTTCTGTAGATCAAACCCGATTCTAGGTTTTGGGTTTTGAAAAGTTGCAAAGAATCGCATAAAGGTCACATTTTTACGTATGAAAACATGTATAAAGCTTAGATTTAGTCTCATGGATGATAAACTAAGAGATTGGACGTAAAAAGTTATGATTTTGGGTTAAAAATGGTCTGGTCCGTAATTTTTATGCGATCTGCGAAACTGTGTGTTCATCCAGCGAATTTGCATATTCAATCAGCGAAACTGTGGATCTTCCTGCGAAACTATAGTTTCGCAGGTAGTTTCGCAGACATGTTTTTCCAACGAAAGTTGGGCGAAACTGGCAGCAAAACTGGCAGCGAAGATGCCAGCGAAACTGCCAGCGAAGGGTGCTAGCGAAACTAGCAGCGAAACTGCTGGTGAAACTAGCAGCGAAACTGTTGGCGAACCTAGCTGCGAAATTGCTGATCTTGCAGCGAAATTAGCAGCGAATTTAGGTAGAAATTAACCCCTTTAAGTGTTAGCTTATCTGCAGGCTGCGTAGAGTGATCCTAGCCTTGTAAGCTTAGCCTAGAAGTTATTCGTGGTATCCAGGTGAGTTCTAGATCCCCTATTTACAAGTTTTCCATGTTTTGGGGCTATTATGCATACTAAAAAACGTTTTTAAATGACCAAGATTTTAAGGGGTTTTAACAGAAGAACGATTTTTCTATAAGTAAATGTGTTATATAAAACCTTAAATATAAAAATTTTCGCGCTGACCTGGCAGCCCGCCCCAGCCAGGGCGTTGCCCCTTGGACCCCACTAGGGGCTGCTGCCCCTAGGACCCCGCTGTCAGGGGCTGCCGCCCCCGAACCCCCGCTGTCTCGCGGCGGATCGGTTATGTTTATGATGATTTTACTTGGCATATGTGTACTTAATAAGTTAAGTATTATATATATTAAAGTGGAAGATGATATTAATGAAAAGTGAAACTTAATGAATGTTACCCCCGGGCCCGTTTGATGATGGAAAGTCTTGCAAGCACTATGATAGACTTCACTTATGTGAGTCTAATGTATGATGATGGATCTGTATTCATGAGCGGGCTATGTGCCTTGCAGTGTGGATCAACTGTCGGGGGTTAGCTACCGTTTCATGTGTACCGACAGGGATTGGCATTTGTTGTCAATCAACATGGAGCTCTTGCTTTGTGCAATCTCATTTATGATGAAAGTGAAAGATAATGAAGGAATGAAAGATAATGAACATGCTTATTATGATGCAAGTAATGTTATGTACTATGATGTATGCATGGTCATTATATGAAGGATAAAGTTTATATTTTCTTATATTATTTAAAACTAGAACTCACTCAGCGAAGCTGACTTTTATGCATAATAGTTGGCAGGTAAACGCTGATGCTGAGGATGGCACATGGAGCTACTTGGGGAGCTATGGATGGCATTCAAGTTTATGAAATCTTTATTGTAATTTAAGAACAAGTAATATGTTTTGTTTACAATTAAATGACAAATGTATGAGTACGATGTGTTTTCAAGGTTTAAATGAATGTTTAATTATTTCCGCTGCAATGTTTTATTATTAAACTGATTTTATGCTATGATTAACCAACTGTGAGGATTCCCGGGAACGGGGCCTTACAAGTTGGTATCAGAGCCAAAGTTTAAGAGAATTGGGTAAACTATTTTCAAAACCTAAACTTAAACTGAAAATGGGACCGAATGAAGGATGCCAATCCAAGTAGCTACGTGCCATCAGGTAAAAGTTTCAAGTAAACCGGAATTATATGCGTGTGCTATTTGTTTTATGTGCTTGTAGATTTGAATACTGATATGTGTTAGGATAGTGATTGCTTGGGACAGGAGGGTAAGGTAAGTGGTTAATCACACTTGGCCACTGTAATTAAGGACTTACCATACTTATAATGATCTGAGCAATTATCTTGAATAACCACTTTGGTGTTTGAATCTTATAGGAATTAGTTATGGCTGGTAGAAAATCTGGAAAGGCAACCCGAGGAGGTGCTCGTGGCGGGCGTACTACTGTGCCACGTGTCAC